>JAAGEH010000020.1:11130492-11237044 GCA_011751065.1 Lasiurus cinereus
ACCATATGATTCAGCATTTTCACTTCTGAGTGTATACACAAAAGAATGGAAAGCAGAGATTTGAACAAATATTTACACATGGATATTCATAGAAGTATTATTCACAATAGCCAAATGGTAGAAACAACCTGAATGTACATCAACAGATGAATGAATAAGCATAATATAGTATATATGTATAGTCAAATATCATTCAGCTGTGAAAAAGAAAGGAAATTCTGATATATGCTACAAAATGAACAAAATTTGAAGACATTGTGCTAAATAAATAATCCAAATACAAAATAATTGTGTATTTTTGCTTATATGAGGTACACAGGATATTTTACCACAATGAAAAATTAAAAGAAATGCAATTTAACCAAATTGCATTCCAGAGGCTATCTTTAACGTTCTGCATAATCTTTTGTAGTGGTAGTATAACATGGCGGATAAGTACCACATTCCCAAGACAACCAACCAGCCATAAGATTGAGGCCCAGCCTCATCACGTATGCATTGTGTGACTTGGGGCAGGTTACTTACTTCACTGTGTTCCTCACTTTCTCTAAGAAATCAGCATGATTCAGAATAGCAAGAACCCCGTGGGTGGTGATGAGGATGAGATAAAGCATGCAGGATGCTTAGCAAAGTACCTGGATTACAGCAAGTTTTCAGTGAGTTGAATCTATTAGTATGACTTCACATATTTTAAATATGCTAAATAATGAGGACAATTTATGGAATTTCTCAATGAGTTCTTTGCCTCCCAGACTATCACTTGAGGTGGAATCTCTGTGCAATTATTCATTTTCACGAATGTTAGAATTCTTAATATCTTCAGTTTGCTTTAGCTTCATTCCCTCACATCTGCTTAATAGACTCAGATCTCCCAAGGATAAGTGATCCAGATAGGTAAGGCTTGTCAGTCATTCTTGGCAGAGATCCACAACATGGGTCTAATTTAACAGCCATTTTCATACTGCACATTTTTGCCGTGTACAGTGGTGCTGGCCCTCATATGTCCGTGTGTACATTGGGACTAATGATTGTTGGGGAATGTTTTGTGATATGATTTAGCCAAAGGATATGTGGGATATTATTTAAGTAGTACAGATAATGATTCCATGTCATTTAAGAGGCTGTTTTTGTCTTACTACAAAATTTCAAAGAGCATATATGAGGGCAGAGTTCCCTTTGAACTCTGTGAGAAGTCTGTTCTTAGATAAGCATCGCAACCCTTGGAACATGAGCAGAATGTAGGCTTTTGTTTGTGTGTTCATAGGCTAGTGTGAGTTAAAAAAATCTGTCATGATTGAGTAGCAAAGTAGAAAAGCTTAAATATGAAGAAGATGTGGATTTGCCTTTACTCATTAGGAATTTGGGCAGATTTAATCATTATTCAGTTTACCTTTGTACTAGCACTGAAATATAGGGTTATAAAGTAAATGAATCATATAAATAAGATAGTTCACATAAATGTTTAATTAGTTATTGAGAATCAGCTGTTTTTAAGGATTTTACTGAACCAATTTCCAAGAATTCTCCTAAATCCTTTATTCTGGTCAAATTTGTCTCATTTCTCTCTACTATCCTTTACAATCCCCCCACTACCCAGTTTATTTTCTTCTATGCTATTTCATTTTGTGCTTTTTTCCGTTAGGTAGGAAAACCTTTTCCTCTCTTCTCTAATGCCAGAATACGCAGTATGTGTCATAGCCTATATTAAGTGCTAGAGACTAAGAAATGTGAAATGCAGGCGAATGACTCCAGGAATTAAGAGAATGAACATTGATGTTAGAGGGACATGGATTTGAGTCCTGACTATATTACTGAATGGCTGAATTGCTGGGCACAGTTCTTATTCTCTGTGAGCCTCAGGTTTCTGATGGATAAAATGTAGAGAATTACAATATCTTCCACAGAGAATTAGATAGAAATCAAATAAAATAGAGTATGTCTATTAAGTAGATACTGTACTTCTAGTTGCAAGGGTCAGAAATAGAACCCCAAATCTCATAAGAAAAAAAGTCTGTAATGAATCTGGTACCTGTAAAGTCTAGGAGTGGATACCAAATAGAGCTGAATCCAGGAGACTTAATTTTATCAAGAGTCGGCCTCTTTTTCCACCTCTGAATTTTGCTCTCCTCTGTTATTTCATCCCCAAAAGTCCTCTCCAGTTTTATACTATTATGCTTATAGCTAACCAGCACAACAGAAAGAGACCGGCTTCCCAGTTCCAGCAAAACTGGGACAAGTTCTCATTGGATCAATTTGGGTCATCCCTGACCAATGACCATAGTCAAGGAGAAGGAATCTTTTGAGGTTTTGCCTGGGTCACATGCCCACTTATCTAAACCAAAATGTATTATGTGTGTGTGTGTGTGTGTGTGTGTGTGTGTGTGTGTGTAGGTATGGGGAGTGAAAAAAGTTCCTCAAAGTAAAATCTGAATGCTATTGCCCACAGAAAGGGAAATGGATGCAAATCAGAAGTCCACCAGAGGCTGGTGCATAGAAATGTTTGTTATAATTATTACTTTGAGAATGATTAAAATAAATAAATCAAAATCAAATCATGATTACATTAAAAGAATTAAGATGAGTTAAATGACAATAAAATGGGAAATGGTTCAGTTTCCCATTACAATGGAGGGGCAGGTTGTTACTAAAGACCTGCCAGCAGCAGTGTGAGAAGCCTGAGTCAGAGTGGACTTCCTGCTCCTTAGCAGTTCCTCAAAGTGTCATTGAACGGTAGTACAAGCTAACAACAAATGCCCCAAATAAGATTCCTTATGAAATATGTCATTTTATAATGTGGGAGGGCTCTCTGACTATTTTAGAAATATTTGGCCCTGTAATTTGATAGGCTGCTCAATAAATGAATGGATCTCATAAGAAAGCCAGATTTATGAAGTCCTCTTGCATATCTTGGTGTCCTCCCTAGCATTTTGTACATGGGTAGGTATGAAGTAAGGAGCTCAATAAATACTTGTTGATTAAAACAGATTAATACAGGTAAAAAGAAGCAATTAAAGCATATTTATTTATTTAATCCTCACATGAGGATATATTGATTTTAGAGAGGACAAACCTGCAACATAGATATGTGCCCTGACTGGGAATCAAACCCACAGCCTTTCAAGTATACGGGATGACACTCCAACCTACTGAGCCACATCAGCCAGGGCTAAAGCACATTTAAAAATGAGTCTTAGTTACTAATCTAACATCAGCTCCAATACCTTGTTAGTCTTTTTTTTTTTTTTAATTTCAGGAGCCTGTCCTAAAAAAACATTTATTTTTATTTCCAAATATTTTCCAGTTCATATTTTATTAATTTATACTGGCTTTATCTTCATTAATCCAAGTTAGTGTCATTTTACAATAGGCACACTCTTTAATAATTATTCTTTCATTCCACACTATTTCAAAGCTATTTCCTTACTTTAGTTTTCAAAAAAAGTGGTTATTTCCAATGCTTCCATTTTAAGCTCAGGTATCTTATAAATGGACCAAGATAAATATAAATAAATATCGTGCATAGAAACCCTTAAAGATAGACACCTCAATTCAAAACTTATTTTGTTTACAGCCCTCCTTCCCTCCACAAAATAACATCAGCATCAAAATCTCATTTTTATAATCCCATTATGTGCCCGAGACATGGAGTCATGTAATGTTTTGGACTGAGTGATGGTTTCCCCCTCCTCCATTTTTTCTATTACTGCAGGAAGATCAGTATCTAAGCTTCTGAAAAATGTGTTTCAAGATCTATTTCATTTAAGAAGATCATATGGTAAACAGGAATTATAAACAGTTTATCATTGAAATCATTTTGTTTTTGCAATGAACTTTTAATAAGTTCAACCCATTATTTTTCATTATGCCTTAAGGAACATGTTCTGCATGATTTATGCTGCATAAGTTTATTTTCCTAAGTTATAATCAATACTTCTATAATGTTCTGGTTAACTAGAAAACATTTTATCATTTGATTTTGCATTTAAGAATACTTTTTTTTCCTGTGCATTTTTTAGGGAATGCAGCTAGTACTTTTGGGTTTTTGCTATCTTTTTGGCACTAATTATTTTCTTTTCTACCTGACTTGACCCTGCTCTATTGCCTTAAAAAAAATCCATTAACTAGCAGTTCCTATCACTAACCTTCCTGTCTCTGACTACACTTTGTGGTGTGAGGGTTAATGTAGGGATAAATCAGATATTTACTAGTGCAATTTTATAATCAGAGAAAAACATGTTAGAGGCACACCATTTATATATTTATCTATACATTAAAAAATTTAAAATGATCCAATCAACTTATCTAGGGAATTCATTATGTATTTTAAAAAGTCAGTTTTTTCTTTTTTATTGTTTAAAGTATTACAAATAGTAGTACATATGTCTCCTTTTCCCCCATTAGCCTCCCCCCAGCCTCTCCTATACCCTGGCACATTCTTTCCCCCTCCCCGCCCCCCGCCCAGTGTCTATGTCCATTGGTTATCCTTATATGCAGGCATACAAGTTCTTTGGTTGATCTCTTACCTCTACCCCCAACCCTCCCCTGCCTTCCCACTGTAGTTTGGCAAAAATAAGTCAGTTTTCTTTAAATCATATTTTATGATTTATGATCCGACTTCAGAGATTGTAAAAAACTTAACTTTTCTTTTTTTAGAGCACAAGTCTCTTTGGGACAGGGTGATTCCTTACTTCAAATCATGTATCTAAGCATCATGTGAATGGCAGGGATGGAGTTATGGTTATTTGAATGTAGAAGATTAATTTTTTATTGAATTGCAGAAGTATTATAAAATACGTACTTATGATATTTTTATTTTTCAAACTGTTATTTATGGAACATCATCCTCCCTTTACTGCTCAGGAGAGAGGATGATACCGATGGCTGAGAGAGATTGTGACTATTCCTGTACTTTTCTGTCATCTGCAGCCTAAACCCCTCTCATATGGAAAGATTGTGTTAAAGAGATAATGTAAGCATCACAATATGTATTGGTGAAGAATATAACATTAAGTATTATCCAAACAGTGATATTATATTCTATATTGAGCAGTTACATTATAGTTTTTATGGATATCCTAAATGATCAGCTGGCTCTATTTGCTGGAGCAAACAGTCCATAGAAAAACAGTGTGTGAAACCTCCCCAGATGAATCAGTTGTCTGTAGGACAGGGAATGGTTGGCTGGTATTTCAGGTCATGAACAGGAAGAAGAGGCCATCAAAATCAGCGTTAGCCAGATAATTCTGTTATCTGGACACAATTCTGTTTCTCTTTATTGCCTAAAATGAATGGGTTAACTACTCTGATTTTGCTAGGATCGTTTTTGTTTTTTTTTGTATATGATGATTGCAAGAGGATGGGGAACTAACAGTATATTGGTTGCAAATTTGTTCAGAAAGCAGAAGGGGATAAAATTAAAGATCAGTCAAAGGGGTTTGTTTATCTAAGATAACTTATGTGACTATTTTTAGTTTCACAGATTTAAAAAAATAGCATTATTGAGAATACAAGATGGCGGCATAGGTAAACACTTACACTGCTGCCTCGCACAACAATTTCAAAACTACAACTAAAAGACAGAACGGACATCATCCAGAACCACAGGAAAGCTGGCTGACTGGAAATTCTACAACTAGGAGGAAAGAGAGGGGCTCATGGAGACCCAGAGGAGCTGCAAAAAGCTGAAGTATGGAGACACGCACGTGGAGAGAGCGGGTGCCAGAGTGCCTGGCTGGCTTTCTCTGGCAGGAGGGGCATGGAGACTCCCAGCTGCATTGAACCCCTTATCCTACAGCACTAACCCCACGTCCAGCTGAGACTCATACGGGTGGAGTTTGGACTGTGAAGAGGGAGAAATGCATGGAGATCTGGGGGAGACGTGAAAGGGCGGAGGTCTGGTGGTGCGCACAGCACTGCGCACAGAGAACCGAATGCTGGTTGTACTGCTGGCTTTCGTGAGTGGGCTGGGGACAGAGCCTCCCAACTGCGCCACTTCTAGCTCCACTGAACCCCAGTTTTGGGCGAAACCCTGGGGACCCAGACTCATATAGTCCCAGAGCGCAGGGGACCCGGAAAGGCAGAGGTCTAGAGGCATGGCGCGAGCACACATGCGCACAGGATCCACTCCAGTGATTACCCAGTCACGTGAGACCCAAGGGCCATGGAGGGTGGGGCCGACTGGAAGGCAAGGCGGTCTGCTAAGCCCTGAGACTTCACCCATCCCAAGCTCAACAGAGAGGCTTTTGCAGTTTTGTAAGTCTTATATCATAAGGCTGAATCCAACACAGAAGTTCTCTTGGCATAGTGAAAATGCTGAGACAAAGGAAGAGATCACAAACAAAAGAAATGGAGGAAAACAAACAACTGGATATAGAGTTCAAAACCACAGTTATAAGGCTTTTCAAGAATATCCTTGAAAAGATGGATAATGTTAGTGAGACCCAAGAGGAGATGAAAAAGAACCAGCTAAAGATGAAAAAAGACCAACTAGAAATTAAACATACACTGACTGAAATAAAAAATATTATACAGAGTCCTAACAGCAGATTAGAGAAAGGCAAGAATCAAGTCAAAAATTTGAAATATAAAAAAGCAGAAAACACTCAACTGGAAAAGCAAAAAGAGAAAAGAAACCAAAAATGTGAAGATAATGTAAGGAGCCTCTGGGACAGCTTCAAGCGTACCAATATCAGAATTGTGGGGGTGCCAGAAGAAGAGAGAGAGCAAGATACTGAAAACCTATTTCAAGAAATAATGACTGAAAACTTCCCACATCTGGTAAAAGAAATAGACTTACAAGTCCAGAAAGCACACAGAACCCCATATAAAAGGAATCCAAAGAGGACCACACCAAGACACATCATAATTAAAATACCAAGAGCGAAAGACAAAGAGAGAATATTAAAAGCAGCAAGAGAAAAACAGTTAATTACCTACAAGGGAGCACCCATACGACTGTCAGCTGATTTCTCAACAGAAACGATGCAGGCCAGATGGGAGTGGCAAGAAATATTCAATGTGATGAATAGTAAGAACCTACAACCAAGAATACTCTATCCAACAAAGCTATCATTCAGAATTGAAGGGCAGATAAAGAGCTTCACAGAGAAGAAAAAGCTAAAGGAGTTCATCAACTCCAAACCAGTATTATAGGAAATGCTGAAAGGTACTCTTTAAGAAGAGGAAGAAGAAAAAGGTAAAAGATAAAAAATATGAACAACAAATACATATCTATCAACAAGTAAATCTAAAAATTAAGGGAATTAAAAATTTGATCAACAGAATAAACTGGTGAATATACTAGAATCAGGAGGACAGAAAGGGAGTGGACTGATAATTCTCAGGGGGAAAGGGGTGAGGGGAGTGCAGGGAGAGACTGGACAAAAATCATACACCTATGGATGAGGTCAATGGGGGGCAGGTAAGGGTAGAGGGAGAGGTAGGAGCCTGGTGGAGGAGAGCTATGGAAGGGAAAAAAGAGAAACAAATGTAATAACCTGAATAATAAAGATTTAATTAAAAAATTAAAAAATAGCATTATTGCAGTATAATTTAAACCATAAAATTAACTTATTTTAAATGTATAATTCCGTGATTTTTAATAAATTTGCAAGTGTGTGCCCATTTGCATCACTTCCTGTTTCCCACTACACCCTCAGACAACCAACCACTCATTTACTTTCTTTCTATGGATTTGCCTTTTCTGCACATTTCACATAAAAAAAAGATCATACAATATGTGATCTTTTGTATTTGGGTATTTTCACTCAACAATTTTTTTTTTGGTTCATCCAGATTGTAGCATTATCAATACTTAGTTCATTTTACTATTATTCTTTTGTATAAATAGAACAGATTTTGTTTATTCACTCACCAGTTGATAAAAGTATGCATTATTTCTGTTCTTTGGCTAAAATAAATAATGCTCTTATGGATATTTATGTGCAAAGCATTATATAGACGTATATTTTCAGTTCTCCTGGTTAGATACCTAGGAGTCATTTTGCTGTGTCATATGGTAAACATATATTTCACATTTTTTATAAAGGCTACACCATTTCTCACTAACAATGTATGAAGGTTCCAGTTTCTCTGCATTCTTGTCAACACTTGTTATTGTGTGTTTTTTATTACAGACTAGAGGCTCAGTGGACTAATTCATGCACCAATGGGGTCCCTTGGCCTGGCCTGCAGGATCGGGCTAAAACTGGCTTTCTAACATCCCCTGAAGTATCCTGGATTGTGAGAGGGTGCAGGTTAGGCCAAGGAACCTGGTGCACGATTGGTGTTGAGGAGGGTATTGGGAGGTTGGCCAGCCAGGGAAGAAGGACTATGGGAGGGCTCCAGGGCATATCTGGCCCACCTCACTCAGTCCCAATCAGCTGGACCCCAGCAGCAAGCTAACCTACCAGTTAGAGCTTCTGCCCCCTGGTAGTCAGTGCACATCATAGTGACTGGTTGACTGGTTGATCAGTCAACTGTCTGCCCCCTGGTGGCCAGTACACATCATAGCGAATGGTTGAGCAGTCTTAGCATATCATTAGCATATTATGCTTTGATTGTTGAACAGACGATCAGACAACTGGACACTTAGTATATTAGGCTTTTATTATCTATACTAATAAAAGTGTAGGTGGCCCTTGCACCCCCACTTCATCACAAGATGGCCACCACAAGATGGCCAACAGGGGAGGGCAGTTGGGAGTGATCAAGCTGGCAGGGAAGGGCAGTTGAGGGTGACTGGGCTGGCAGAGGAGCAGTTAGGTGTCAATCAGGCCAGCAGGGGAGCGGCAGTCAGACATCCCCTGAGAATCCCAGATTGGAGAAGGTGCAGGCTGGACTGAGGGATACCTTCTTTCCTCCTCCCTGCCCCCCAATGCACAAATTTTGTGTTCCAGGCCTCTAGTATAGGAAAATTTTGCATGTGTGACAGTATCTCATAGGGTTTGGTGGAAATTCATTCTCATGCATAATCATTCAATCATTCACCAGATAATTACTGAATATTTACTATTACCAGCTTCTATTCTAGGTGTCAATTGTACAATAAAGAATAAAGTAATATCTCTAACACTGAGAAGTTCATAGGCTATTAGAAGTACAAAAGTACTAGATATGTTTCATTGTCTGCCCTATGCTTGAAGCTTTCTAGGTGATATATCTTCTTCCTTCATTGTTCTCTATAACTATAGGTTAGACTAGAGATGAACACCTGACTCAAAGGTGGTCCCTCCATTGGTTGGCCACCTACCAATGACTTCTAAGGTACTACCAAAAGTAAGATGTATTTGTTGCTCAGATATTCTCTCAGGAGATGAGCAATAGAATAAGGAAGTCATATCAATGAGAGTCTGAGGATATCACTGCTGGACTGTGCCTAAGATGAGTAGGCAGAAGAAGCCAGGCAAGAGGAAGAGGAAGGAGCTAATCTGAGATAAAGAAATGAGTAAAGTCATATAAATGTCTTGGTTGTTCTCTTTATGTTCTGGTTTGCAAAACTCTTCTTGTATTCTCTGAGGTTGTCTGTAGCATTATAGTTAACCTACCTCCCATTTTTATTTGTGCTACTAAAGATAAGTTTCTGTTGCTTATCATTAAAAGAGCTTTGAGAAGAACACCTATGATGCTAACTCATGATCATTTTGTGAACATTCTCACTCTTAGGTCCTTGCAAACAGACCTTTCCAATTCATCATTATTTGTAATTTTTTTTTCCTTTCTGACTATGGACCCACAGATAGTGCTTAATTATGCATATTGATAAAGATAAACAGTGAAATATATAAGCCACATCTTCTTAAATTTCATAGTATACTTTTTAATGATTAAAAAATAATTAATCATATCTATTAAATACTTCATTATTATTCATTCAACAAATAGTTGTTGACTGCCTACCTGTCCATAACTGTCCATAACTGCACACTGTCCATAACTGGAAAGGTGTGGTCCAGGTTCTCAGTAACTTTCCGTTGAATGGTAGCCTTACATTGAGTGACACAGAGAGATTAAACATGTAAGTGGAAACTGTGCTGCTATGGACATAGGGGTGCATACATTCTTTCTGATTGGTATTCTGGGTTCCTTAGGATATATTCCTAGAAGTGGGATCACTGAGCCAAATGGCAATTACTTTTTACCTTTTTGAGGAAACTCCATACTGTTTTCCATAGTGGCTGAACCAATTTGCATTCCCACCAGCAGTGTACTTGGGTTCCCTCTTCTCTACATTCTTACCAGCACTTGTCATTTGTTGTTTTGTTGATGATAGCCATTCTGAAAGGTATGAGGTGATATCTCATTGTCATTTTAATTTGCATTTCTCTGGTGATCAGTGACTTTGAGCATTTTTTTCATATGTCTCTTGGCCATCTATATATGTCCACTTTGGAGAAGTGCCTGATTAGGTCCTTTTCCCATTTTGTAATTGGATTGTTTGTCTTCTTTTTGTTAAGCTGTATATGTTCCCTATGTATTTTGGATATTAATCTTTTATCAAATGTATCATTGCCAAATATGTTCTCCCATGCAGTGGGCTCTTTTTTCATTTTGTTAATGGTTTCTTTTGCAGCAGCTTTCTGTTTTTTTTTTTTAATTTTTTAATTAATTTTTTATACATATCTCCCCATTGCCCCCCTCCCTCCCAGGCATGCCCCAACCCCCCAGTGTCTATGTTCATTGGTTTTGCTTATATGCATGCATACAAGTCCTTTGATTGATCTCTTATCTACCTCACCTAACTTTAATCTTCCTGCTGTAATTTCACAGCTTAAACTACTTTTAGGCATATGTGTTTTAAAAATATATATTTCTGCTGAAACCAGTTTGGCTCAGTGGATAGAGTGTTGGCCTGCGGACTGAAGGGTCCCAGGTTTGATTCCGGTCAAGGGAATGTATCTTGGTTGTGGGCACATCCCCAGTGGGGGGCATGCAGGAGACGGCTGATCGATGTCTCTCTCTCATCGATGTTTTTAACTTTCTATCCCTCTCCTTTCCTCTCTGTAAAAAATCAATAAAATATATTTTAAAAGAAAAAGAAAATGTTTTAAAAATATATATTTCTATTGATTTCAGAGAGAGAGAGAGAGGTTGAAAGTTATAGAAATATCAGTGATGAGAGAGAATCATGATCAGCTGCCTCCTGCATGCCCTCCACTGGGGATCAAGCCCACAACCCAGGCATATGCCCTGACTGGAAATTGAATGGTGACCTCCTGATTCATAGGCCAATGCTCAATCACTAAGCCATACCAGCCGGTCCAGGCATGTTTTAATATATGTTGCCAAATTAGGGGTAGGTACCTAATTGGATTTTTCAGTGGATGCATACTATTCTAAAATCTCTTCAGTTTTCTCCTTTGCATTTTTTCTTTTAGACTTCTTTAGTGATATCTCTCTCTTTCTCTCCACGCCCCCCCCCCCTCATTTTGTTGGAGGGTGGGTGGAGGGGGACAGACAGTTAATCAGGGCTGGCTGGGAACAAAATATCCTGACTGGTATCCAGCTCCTGGTCTTGCCTCCATCTAATTCACACAGTTAATATCATAGGCTCTGAGAACATTCTAGACTCCCTAGTTGAGAGAAACACTGTAGTCAAATCTTCACAACTCAGTGTGGAGTCATACTTCTTATTCATCTTCAAGCTTCACTTGTTTATTCTGATGTGATCTTGTCACTGGTCTGAGTAGCAATTCCCTACCTTTGCCTGCTGCATGTGAGGCCCTGCTTTGGTCCTCAGTTTAGCAATTCTGCATCCTTGACCAATTTTCTAGATTCTTCTCCTACTCTTGTGTGTAGTCTGACTTACCTTTTTGCACTGTGAGGTCAGGCCCATCTCCAGGTCCCAATCACTTCAGTCTGGCTGGTTCTACCAAACCCAAATCTGACATGAAATGAGAAAAAAGAAAATAGCCACACCACTTCTTATCTCCTTGTTCTGCTTATCCATTGCTGTATAATCAATTATGCTGAAACTTAGTGACTTAATACTGCAATAAATTTCCTTATCTTTCATGGTTTCTGTGGGTCACTAGTTTGAGAAGGGCTCACTCAGCTGGCAGTTCTGGTTTGGGTTCCCATGCAGATGAAGTCAGAAGGTGGCTGGGGATAGCAGATGTTTCTCGCTCTGTTTGTGTAGTCTCACAGTGTGTCCAGCAATCTTTATTGGGTTATGTTAGGCTTCTATCAATATGGTGCCCTCAGGGAAATGGGCTGCTGACATGGTAGCTCCAGCAGGAGTGTGCAGGTGAAAGAGGCAGAAATGAAATTTTGTGACCTAATCTTGCAAGTAGTATTGTGTCTGCCATATTCTATTGGTTGAAACAGTCACAAAAGGCAGCTCACATTCAAGAAGAGGGAATTAGACTCCATCTTTTAATGAGAGATGTGGCTGCCTTTGGAAAATGAGGTTGCCACACCTTTACCCCATGTCCCTTCTCCAATGTAATACACACAGTTCTTTGGAGAAGTGGACAGGCAAACCAGAGACTTTCTGTGTTCTCCCACCTGGTGAAGGAATGGCTCTTCATTCTGAAACCAGATCAAAGCCTCCTTCAACCTCTGAGGCCTTCTGCAACTCTCTCCAGCACTGTCTCTTCTCCTGATCTATAAAATAAAATAATAATTGAAATAGTGCCTTATATTTTACAATTCGCCGTGTTAAACATTCTACTTTCTATCTTTATCGTATTGAATTAGTGTATGTGTTTCCCCACCTATATGCAGGAGTCCTGTGTTATGAATCTTGGTGTTCTCTTTCACCCCTACCAGCATACTACATTGAAATCCAAAGTAGTTCCCTAGAGATATCTGCTCAATGAATGACAATAAAATGCAAAGTTTTGTTGAAAAATGTAATTCATTAAGTAAACTGAATCTAAAAAATACCTTCCTTAAAAATTGCTCCGGGCTTCAGATGTCTTTTCTGGGGGGTGGTAAATGGCTTACTCACAAAGCTCTAAGTCCCTTCAAAGATTGGAGTTTACCAAACATACTTGTTATTAACTCTGAACATCCCCTGACTGGATTGCTTTCTGTGCTCACCAAACCAGTTAAAAGCAGAATTGTTGACAGATCAAAGTGTAAATTAAAGGGCTGGGATGCATCATTAGACATATGGTCTCCTAGAAATTGAGAGCTTTTTGTAATAGGTGGAATTTGTAACACTCTGGCCTCTAGGACCATATGGTTGTATTTAGAGGTGCCAGCAGAAATAAATATCTGACTTCTAGTGCAAGATTCTTTTTTGCTGGCCTTCCCCACCCACAGCTATACAGAATTATCCTCCATAAAATTTAAAAGCATAAAACTAACATTTGGTTCATATTTTACTGATTTATAAGTGATAATTTCATCCTCTGTCTGGAGTGGGTTAGTCAAAGGTTATCACTGCTGAAGGTCAGGTTTCCTGACCCTAGGCTAATGCTGATGTGGGCAAAGGGCATGATCTTACCACATGACTCTGGACTCTTAGCTGCAGCTGCAGAACTGGGCTGACTCCTCACCTAGGACAGTAAGAGATAGCCTGGCTATGTAGATCTGGCCTAAATAGAAATAAAACAAAAGAAATTCTATTAGCAACAAACAATTAAAATTATGAAAACAATGCTATTTACAATAATATCAGAAAAATAAAGTACTTACTGGAAATTTGACAAAAGATGTTTAAGACCTGTAAACTGAAAAACTTTATAACATTACTAAGAGAAACTGAAGATAATACAAATAAATGGAAAGATATTCAAGTATTGAAAACCACTATCAAAGTGTTGCTTCTCCCCAAATTAAACTGTGGAGTCCATGTAATCCCAATAAAAATTCCAACAGACTTAAAACGCCAAATCAAAAGAAACATTTGAAAACCAAAAAGAGAATTGTACAACTACCACTCCCTGATTTCAAGACTTACATACCATAAAGCTATATAGTCAAGACAGCATGGTATTGGTATCGAGATAGAACAAGAGGTCACTGGAAAAAAATAGAGTACAGAAATTGACCCATACTATCTAGTCAATATATTTTTGACAAAGGCAATTCAGTGGCAAAACAATAGTTTTCCCCGGAGAGAATCCAAGATGGCAGCGTAGATAAACACTTACACTGCTGCCTCACACAACAATTTCAAAACTACAACTAAAAGACAGAACGAACATCATCCAGAACCACAGGAAAATTGGCTGAGTGTAAGTTCTACAGCTAGAAGGAAAGAGAGGGGCTCATAGAAACCCAGAGGAGCTGAAAAAAGCTGAGGTACAGAGACGCGCATGCTGAGAGAGCGGGTGCCAGAGTACCTGGCTGGCTTTCTCTGGCGGGAGGGAAATGGAGACTCCCAATGGCATTGAACCCCTTATCTTACGACACTAAACCCCAGATCCAGCCAAAACTCATACAGGGGGAGTTTGGACTGTGAAAAGGGAGAGGTGCATGGAAATTTAGGGGAGTCGCAAAAGATCAGGTCTGGTGGAGGGCACAGCACTGCACAGAGGGCAGATTGCTGATTGTGCCACTGGCTTTCGCGAGTGGGCGGGAGACAGACCCTCCCAACTGTGCCACTTCTGACTCCACTAAGCCCCTGTTTCGGGTGAAACCCTGGAGACCTAGACTCGTGTGGTCCTGGTGGCAGGGCAGCTGGAAAGGCAGTGGTCTAGAGGCACTGCGGGCATGCGCGCACAAGGCCCGTTCCAGTGATTACCCAGTCATGTGAGACTCAGGGGCCATGGAGGGCGGGGCCGACTGGAAGGCAAGACGGTCCCATAAGCCCTGAGACTCCACCCATCCCAAGCTCAACAGAGGCTTCTTCAGTTTTGCAAGTCTGGTATCATAAGGCAGAATTCAACACAGAAGTTTCCCCGGCATAGTGAAAATGCCAAGACAAGGGAAGGGATCACAAACAAAAGAAATGGAGGGAAAAAAACGACTAGATGTACAGGTCAAAACCACGCTTATAAGGTTTTTCAAGAATATGCTAAAAAAGTTGGATAAAGTTAGCGAGAGCCAAGAGGAAATGAAAAAGGACCAACTAGAGATGCAAAAGAGCCAACTAGAGATGGAAAAGGTCCAACTAAAGATGATAAAGGACCAACTAGAAATTAAACATTCACTGACCGAAATTAAAAATATTACACAGAGTCCTAACAGCAGATTAGAGAAAGGCAAGAATCAAGTCAAAAATTTGAAATATAAAAAAGCAGAAAACACTCAACTGGAAAAGCAAAAAGAGAAAAGAAACCAAAAATGTGAAGATAATGTAAGGAGCCTCTGGGACAGCTTCAAGCGTACCAATATCAGAATTGTGGGGGTGCCAGAAGAAGAGAGAGAGCAAGATACTGAAAACCTATTTCAAGAAATAATGACTGAAAACTTCCCACATCTGGTAAAAGAAATAGACTTACAAGTCCAGAAAACACACAGAACCCCATATAAAAGGAATCCAAAGAGGACCACACGAAGACACATCATAATTAAAATACCAAGAGCGAAAGACAAAGAGAGAATATTAAAAGCAGCAAGAGAAAAACAGTTCATTACCTACAAGGGAGCACCCATACGACTGTCAGCTGATTTCTCAACAGAAACTATGCAGGCCAGATGGGAGTGGCAAGAAATATTCAACGTGATGAACAACAAGAACCTACAACCAAGAATAATCTATCCAGCAAAGCTATCATTCAGAATTGAAGGGCAGATAAAGAGCTTCACAGAGAAGAAAAAGCTAAAGGAGTTCATCAACTCCAAACCAGTATTATAGGAAATGCTGAAAGGTACTCTTTTAGAAGAGGGTGAAGAAAAAGGTAAAAGATAAAAAATATGAACAACAAATACATATCTATCAACAAGTGAATCTAAAAATTAAGTGTATTAAAAATTTGATCAACAGAATAAACTGGTGAATATATTAGAATCAGGAGCACAGAAAGAGAGTGGACTGATAATTCTCATGGGGACGAGGGGTGTACAGGGAGAGACTAGACAAAAATCATACACCTATGGATGAGATCAATGGGAGGAAGGTAAGGGCAGAGGGAAGGGTGGGAGCTGGGTGGAGGGGAAAAAAGAGAAACAAATGTAATAATCTGAATAATAAAGATTTAATTAAAAAAAGAATAGTTTTCCCAACAAATGGTAGTATAATAACTGTATTGTACATTCATATGCAATAAAATGAACCTCAATTCATACTTCACACTATATGAAAATTGGCTCAAAATGAACCAAAGACCTAAATACAAAACCCCAAAATATAAAGTTTTTATAAGTAAATAAGAGAAAATCTCTGTGACCTTGAGTAAGGCAAAATGTTTTAGATATAACATGAAAATCACAAATCATAATGAAGTCAATAAACTGGATTTTATCAAAATTTAAAATTCCTGCCATAAAAGAACTCAGTTAAGAGAATAAGACTTGAAGACTTAGAGAAAGTATCTGCAAATCACATATGTGAGAAATACTATTTTGATTCAAAATACATAAAGAATTTTCCAAGTACAATAAGAACAACAAACAACCTAATAAAAAAGTGGGCAAAGATTTGAACAAATACTTCACCAAAGAAGATGTTTGGATGGCAAATAAGCACATGAAAATATTCTTATTATTTATTACACATGTACATTATTATTCACTCAAGAAATGAAATTAAAACCACAAGTAAATGCCATCACTCCTGTTAGAATGGATAAAAGTTTAAAAGATGGACACAGCAAGTGTTGGTGGGTATGTGGAAGAACAGGAACCCTCATACACTGCTGTTGGGAATATAAAATGGTACAACCACTTTGAAAACACTAGTGTTTTCTTAAAAATTTAAATATACACTTACCAGGAGAAAGCACACATCTGTACAGAAACTTGTCCATATACTGATAGCACCTTTATTTGTACTAGTTAAAAATGAAAAACAATCCAAATAGCCATAAACAGGTAAATTGAGAAAACAAAATTGTGGTATATTCCTATAGTGGAGTACTGCTGAACAATACTCCATGAAATGGAGTATTGATATACATAATGTCATAGATAGATCTCAAAATAAGTTTGCTGAGTAAAGGAAACCATACAAAAGGAGTACATATTGTGTAATTCCATTCATAAAAATTTCTTGGAAATACAACCTAACCTAGTGACAGAAAGCATATGAGCAATTGCCTAGAGATAGGGAGTGGGAGTGGGGAGAAGCAGAGATGACAGATGTGTTAACTCTTTTGATTATAGTGATGGATTGACAGATGTGAACATATGTAAAACTTATCAAACTGTGAATTATAAACATGTCAATTATACCTCAGTGAAGGGAAGGAAGGAAGGAAGAAAAGGAGGGACAGAGGAAATTAGGGAGGGAGGAAAGGAAGGAAGGGAAGGACAGGAAGGAAGGGAGGAAGGGAAGTAAGGAAGGGAGAGAGGGAGGAAGAGAAGGAAGAATGGAGGGAGGGACAGAGCAGAGGAGGGAGGGAGGGAAGGTGGGAGGATGTTCATACTCCAAAGCTGGTTGTTCTCCCACCATGTTTACTGACTATTGTAAAGATGGGTGGGTAGTACAAGACTGAAAATTACTGGAGGTTAGGGACTACATTTTTATTTATCTTTGTGTTTAGCACATTGTTAACCATTGATAGATGCTCATAAATGTTTATTGAATAAATGTGTGAATTTGGAAGAGAAATTGCCTTATATTAGGCCACAGGGGAAATTTCTATTGTGACTCTCTAGCTGGGCCTTTTGTATAATGTTCAAAAGAATTTCCACCGAAACCGGTTTGGCTCAGTGGATAGAGCATCGGCCTGCGGACTGAAAGGTCCCAGGTTTGATTCCGGTCAAGGGCATGTATCCTAGTTGCTGGTTACATCCCCAGTAGGGGCATGCAGGAGGCAGCTGATAGATGTCTCTCTCTCTCATCGATGTTTCTAACTCTCTATTCCTCTCCTTTCCTCTCTGTAAAAAAATCAATAAAATATATTAAAAAAAATTCCATATGAACCATTTAGAACTCTTTTTTTAATTTAATAAATCTTTATTGTTCAGATTATTATAATTGTTCCTCTTTTTTCCCCACATAGCTCCCCTCTATTTGATTTTCACTCCACCCTCTGCCTTTACCTCCCCCCGCCACTCGCCGTCCTCCTCCATAGGTGTACTATATTTTTGTCCAGTCTCTCCTTGCACATCCCTCACCTCTTTCCCCCTGAGAATTGTCAGTCCACTCTCTTTCTATGCCCCTGATTCTGTTATATTCACCAGTTTATTCTGTTCATCAGATTTTTTATTTACTTGATTTTTATTTATTTTTTATTTTTTTAAGATTATTTTTTAAAATATATTTTATTGATTTTTTTACAGAGAGGAAGGAAGACAGATAGAGTTAGAAACATCAATGAGAGAGAAACATCGATCAGCTGCCTCCTGCATGCCCCCCACTGGAGATGTGCCTGCAACCAAGTTATATGCCTTTGACCGGAATCAAACCTGGGACCTTTCAGTCTGCAGGTCGATGCTCTATCCACTGAGCCAAACCGGTTTTGGTGATATTCACTTGATTTTTAGATTCACTTGTTGATAGATATGTATTTGTTGTTCATAATTTTTTTGTCTTTTACCTTTTTTCTTCTTCCTCTTCTTAAAGAGTACCTTTCAGTATTTCATATAATCCTCTTTGGTGTCGATGAACTCCTTTAGCTTTTTCTTATCTGTGAAGCTCTTTATCTGACCTTCAATTTTGAATGATAGCTTTGATGTGTAGAGTAATCTTGGTTGTAGGTTCTTGCTATTCATCACTTTGAATATTTCTTGCCACTCCCATCTGATCTGTGTAGTTTCTGTTGAGAAATCAGCTGATAGTCGTATGAGTGCTCCCTTGTAGGTAACTAATTGTTTTTCTCCTGATGCTTTAATATTCTCTCTTTATCGTCTGCTCTTGGCATTTTAATTATGATGTGTCTTGGTGTGGTCCTCTTTGGATTCCTTTTGTTTGGGGTTCTGTGCTCTTCCTGGATTTGTAAGTCTATTTTTTTCAAATGGGGGAAGTTTTCATTCATTATTTCTTGATATAGGTTTTTAGTATCTTGCTCTCCCTCCTCTTCTGGCACCCCCTGGGACAACTTCAAGTGTACCACAATTCTGAAGTTAGCACACTTGAAGTTGTCCCAGGGGCTCCTTATACTACCTTCAAATTTTTGGATTCTTTTTTCTTTTTGCTTTTCCAGTTGAATGTTTTCTGCTTCTTTGTATTTCAAATCTTTGACTTGATTCTTGCATTCCTCTAGTCTGCTGTTAGGTCTCTGTATAATATTTTTTATTTCAGTCAGTGTATGTTTAATTTCTAGTTGGTCCTTTTTCATCTCCTCTTGGGTCTCACTAAATTTATCCATATTTTCGAGGAAGTTCTTGAAAAACCTTATAACCGTAGTTTTGAACTCTATATCCAATCGTTTGTTTTTTCTCCATGTCTTTTGTTTGTGATCTGTTTGTTTGCTTCCACATTTTCACTGCTTCCCTGAGTTGGAAAGTAGCTTTGTGTGTTAGTGTCATATATGGCCCAGGAGCTCCGCCTCCTCAATTACCTGAGGTGGACACTCTTGGTGCACCCCTTTGTGGACTGTGTGCACAGTCTTGTTGTAGATAAGTCTTGATTGTTGTTGGTATCTCTGGGGGGAATTGACCTCCAATCCAATTGCTTGTGAGAATCAGCTGTGTCTACGCAGGAAGAACTTCTGTGCTAGAGTCAGCCTTATAATACAAGACTTGCAAATTTGCAAAAGCCTCTGTGTTCAGCTTGGATGGGGTGGAGTCTAGGGCTGAGCAGACAGCCTTGGCTTCCTGTCATCCCTGCCCTATGAGGCCCCTGGGTCTCAGTGTCCTTCGGTAATCACTGTAGCCCTCTCTGAGCACACTTATGCTCGCACGCCTCCAGACCTCTGCCTTTCACAGTTCCCCTAAGTTTCCATATGCTCCGGGGACCCGTATGATCTGAGTCCCCAGGGTCTCACCCGAAACTGGGGTTCAGTGCAGTTGGAAGTGGAGTTCAGCACAATTGGGAGGTTCAGTCTTTCTCCTGTTAGAGAAAGCCACTGGCACAATAAGCAGTCAGTCCTCTCTGAGCAACCTCACATGAGCATCTCCAGACCTCTGCCTATCTTGGCTCCCCTGAATTTCCATGCACTTCATGCTTTTTATGAAAGTCCAGACTCCCCCCTGTACGTGTCTTGCCCAGAATTGAGGTTCAGTGCAGTTGGAACTGGGGTTCAGTGCAGTAGGGAGTTTCCATTTCCCTCCTGCTAGAGGAAACCAGCTGGCACTCAGCCGCCCATCCTCTCCATGTGTGTGTCTCCATAACTCAGCTTTTTGCAGCTCCTCTGAGTCTCCATGAGCCCCTGTATTTCCTTCTAGTTTTAGAATTTCCATTCAGCCAGCTTTCCTGTGGTTCTGGATGATGTCCGTTTTGTCTTTTAGCTGTTTTGAAATTATTGTGCAAGACAGCAGTTTAGATTTTCACCTATGCCACCACCTTGGTTTCCTCTCCATTTGGAACTCTTAGTTGTAAGTTCTCTTATTCATTCATTTCACATATAATATTTATGGAGCAACTGTTGCAGGATCATTCCAGGTACCATCAAAATACAGCTATCTGCCTTTATGTAGATAAGTCTTGATTGTTGTTGGTATCTCTGGGGGGAATTGACCTCCAATCCAATTGCTTGTGAGAATCAGCTGTGTCTACGCAGGAAGAACTTCTGTGCTAGAGTCAGCCTTATAATACAAGACTTGCAAATTTGCAAAAGCCTCTGTGTTCAGCTTGGATGGGGTGGAGTCTAGGGCTGATAGTCGTATGAGTGC
The DNA here is from genome assembly GCA_011751065.1 of Lasiurus cinereus. Lineage (NCBI taxonomy): Eukaryota > Metazoa > Chordata > Mammalia > Chiroptera > Vespertilionidae > Lasiurus > Lasiurus cinereus. The sequence goes on from JAAGEH010000020.1 coordinate 11,151,322, forward strand.
TATCTCATGTGGTCCTGGTGGCAGGACCACATGACAGATGAGGGAACTGCCTTTATGGAGTTCTAGAAAGTGTTTCGGAGACTGGAAGAAGAGTGAGGTGCCCTTTATGGAGTTTACATTTTACTTGGGGAGGCTAGAAAGAAATAAGACAAAAACCTGTAATATATAATGTGTTAAATGCTCAGGAAAAAAATAAAGAAATAGAGGAGGCATTTAAGGAGTGCCAGGGTATGGCGTGATTTAAATTTCATAAAGAATGGAGAGAAGAGACCTAAAGAGAGTCCTTACTTCCAACTTGAATGGGTTTATACTGAAAGGGAATTCATTGTTTCACCGAAGTGTGGGAAGTCCATCCCTAGGCACAACTGGGTGCAGCTTCTAAGGAGATTTCTAGACTTTGCTTCTTTTCATCTCTTGTTTTTGCTTTCTTCTCCTTGGCTTCAACATTTGGCTGGTAGTCTCCTGGTGACAAAATAGCTGTTAGATTTATACCCACCCAATGGATGTCTTCTCCAATGGTTCTAAGCTAGACCAATATTGGGTCTCATTGGTCTAGCTTAGATCACATGGACCTGGGAATATGCTGACTATCCAGGTTCAGCCAGGTGTCTGCACTGGAACAGAGCTGGAAGTGCGGTCTGTAGAAGGGCAGGGTCAAGGGTTCTCCCCAAAGGAGACCTGTTACTATCAGTAAAATGTGGGTGGTGGCCAGACAGTCAGTCACAACAGATGAGTGCCCCCAGCCATCACTTGGGTAGGAGAGGCTATTGACCCAGGCTCTCTAAGGATATGCCCTGATGAAAACATCTAGAACAGCCACAGGTGAGAACTTGGGCTTGGTACAAAACACCCCTCTGATGGGCATTAGTCTGTGTGTGCATGCAGAGGACCCTTTCTCATGTGCAGATGTGCTATTCTAAGAATGCTTAATTCTCAGGACCTCAAAAACAATTATATCCCCAGAGAATGCTGTATGAATGAGAAGTTAGGTGTATTTGAAGGAAGAGATGCAGGTTGTATTACATAAATGTCAGGAGTAGACTGTTTATAGTGTACTCCCTGTCGAATCCTCTGGGATGACTTCCAGGTGGTAAAGTAACTAGTGTACAGGTAAGGATGAGAGTCGAGAGGGCTTCAGTCCCATAATTCTTCTCTATTTCTGTTCCAGAGGGGCAGAGGAGTACAGTGGTTAAAGGCATGGTTCAGTAAAAAAAAAAAAAGTCTGTGTTAAAAGCCCTATTCTACCATTTCTATTCTACCACTTCTATAAGTTGGTTTTTCCTCCACAACTGTTTCCTCATCTGTAAAATGGAACAATCATATCTACATTATACCATTCTTAAATTAATCCATTTAAAGTCTTAATTGTTGTGATCATCATTGTGTGTGGCCCTACAGAGAGCTAACAGGATTGGGGATAGTAGAAAGTATGCTCTCAAAAGCTTCTTGTCCACAGACCTGCCTTAGGATTTAAGGTTCCCATGTCCCTTCAAAACTTTGGTTTAAGGAAGATTTTGTTACATTTTCTGTGAGTTTTTAAAGTTCTAAGGATGTGTTTGAGCCCCTAATGCACGGAAGGGGATTAGATGGTCCTTGGGTCCCTCACCACCTCCAGTCTAGGCGTCTTACTTCTGTCTATTTTACATACTGACTTCCATGTGAAAACCTTTATGCTGAAGTGTTCTGTGACTGAAGAGGCAGTTCAGAAATGGCTGCATCAAAGCATCAGAGCTCCATACTAAAACATCATTATCACATCTGGAAAGGGACTGAGGATACTTTGCTTGAAGAAGAAAAACACCATGAAAAGAGGCTACTGCCTCTTCATGTATCTGAAGGGCCATCACGTGGGTCCAGAGAATCAATAAGCGCCCAGTTTCAGCCTGGTGGAGAGCAGGAGGAAGGCATTTCCAGCAATCCAAGCTCTTCTTCCAGCGATTCATTTTTGGGACAGTGGCACACTGCTGCTCTGGAGACGTCCTTCAAAGGCTTTAGGCTGTCAGGGACAATACTAAGGGCATTCCCTCAAGAATATAACGATGGATTGTGATTGCCAAGATTACATCCAAACTGTAAAATTCTATTATTCTAAATAACACAGCACACTGCTAAAATGTCACATGCCTAGTGAACTTCTTGGTAAAATTTTATCACCTTATTAGATTCTAAGAGTATAGCTTTAAAAGAATGTGCCATAGGATAGTTGTGTTTTGAACTAATTTTAGACTTACAGAAAAGTTTTAAAAATAGTCCAGAAGTTTCATTATTCCTCTCTCAGCTACTCCTAATGTTAATATCTTACCTAAACATATGCAGTAATCAGAACCACAAAATTCACTTTGGTATGATAACTACATTGAAGACCTTACTTAAGTTCAATCAGATCTCCCACCAGTCTTTTCTCTAACAGAGGAAAACTTGGATTTTATTATTTATAATATATTTTGTTATGTGATCAATGTTAGTAGATACTACATAAGGTGATTTTCTAATTAAATCACAGCTTTACAAACCAGAATCACGATTTTTAGAGTTTGACTCTAATCTTAGCAGTCTCAGTTCATCTTCTTCCTCTTGAGGGAATCCTCTCGGCATTGTCCCTGACATTCCATCCTGAGAACTCTTGGCATGGTTTTTCATTCAGAAGTAGGTCATCAGTCACTCAGCAGATTCGTATTTGGCGCCCATCTGAACGTGTGTGAGTCACAAGAGATACAGAATTAATAGATATGACTCTTGCCTTTCAGAAACTTAAGAGTCTAGAAAGAGACAGAGAAGTAAATAGACAATTATAGTGGAGTAGGATGTGAGATAAAGAGAAAGCAAATAATAACTACAACACATGGATGATGCCAAGATGGGATAAATACTATGGGAGCAGAGTGGGCACCTCACTCTTCTTCCAGTCTCCGAAACACTTTCTAGAAGAAGAGGATAGGTGAGCTGACTCCACAGGGATTGGCTTCCTAGATTCAATTCCTCCATTGTCTCCTCTGTATCCTTCAACTTCAGGAAATTTAATTCTGAAAGTGACCAGAGGATCTACATAATATATTCAGTGAGCTAGTATGTTACATCTTTAAGGCTCTTTACTAAGTGTTGTTGCTTGTTATTTCATTGACTCCTCATTATGACCTTGGTACATCTATAGAACAGATGATGTTTGGCTGCGGTATGGAAAAACTATAAGAAGGAAGAGTGGAAGCCATAGTCCAGGTCAAAGATGATGCAGCATGGACATAAGGAATGAGAAATTAGACCCAGTGTTAGCTGGGCCCCTTGGTGCTATGGGTGTTAGTCTAGTTACTTAACTTCTCTGAGCCTCAGTTCCCTCATCTGTCATATAAGGATTAAGAATACCTATTTTATAGAATAAATGTGAGGATTAGAAATAACAAAATGAGGGCATATAGTAAATGCATAGCTGTCATGTTCATTACATAGATCTGCCAGGTTTTCATAGGAGAACAGACTATGCACTCAAAATACAGTAAGTCAAGGTTTAATTATGGGACCAAAAAGTTTGTTTTCAAAGATATGGGCAGGGTTTATGGAAACCCTCAAAGAATAGTGTAGTACCCCTGGAGTCCTTACCATCTCTAGGGCTAAAAGGATAAGTAAGGAGTGGTTACCAGGGCCAGGAAGGAAAGTTTGAGTAGAGAGGGTGTCATAAAAGGGATCTCTGTACGGCACTATGACAGTAGTTAACAATACTATATTGTATACTTGGAAGTTGCCAAGTGAATAGATCTTAAATGTTCTCACTACCACCACCACAAAGGTAATTATATGAGGTGAAAGATGTTAACTAACCTGATTGTGGTAATATATATTTCACAATATACACTGTGTCAAATCATGTTGTACACCTTAAACTGACACAGTGTTACATGTTAGTTGTATCTCCATAAAGCTGGAGAAATGTATCTCCATAAAACTGGGGCTGTAATGGTTGGTTGAGGGATATAACTAGACTCAAAGGATCCCTTTCTCTCCCTTAGATTCCAAGTGGTGCTCTCTACTCACCAAACCCAACCGAAAATGAGGGAGCCCAGGAATTATTCCTCTCATCCATTTAATTCAGCCTTCTTAGATGCTCTAGAGGGGCAACTGGAAGGAATTTGGCTCAACTCAGAAAAAAAAAGGGAAAATTCTCAGAGAAGGGTAATAGGCTGAGAAGATACTCCCAGGAGGGTCTACTAGACTTCCAGCCCCTTGTCAGTTTGCCCACCTACTGCCCTATCTCCTGGCCCAGCTTTTAATTAGAGACGTCAATGGATGTAAGTGATTTTTGCTGCCAGCCTCCACTATCTTTTTTTCTACCGCGCCCCTGCCCAGGTGAGCATGTGACCCAGACCCAAGGTACTCAACATGCTTGATCCTGCTGCCTGTGGTGGTTGAACCAGGACTGAGAATATGATTCAGCACACAGACAGCCACAGTGAGTCTTATGCTAAGGTTTTGGGGAGAAAGACTCCCATCTTGCCATTAGGAGACAACTTTGAATCTGAAAATAAAATCAATCTGGCAGAAAACTGGCCTGAGAGCCTGAATCCAGATGTGCCTGAAGGTAGCGCCACCATTGAGAAAGCCCAAAATGGTCTTTTCCCTTATGCTGTTTTAAGTAGGATTTTCTGTCACTTATACCAAAAAGAGTCCTGATGTAGAAAACGAACCAATGCACTAGTTTCTGCTTTCTAGGCAATTATTTTAATGTAAACTTGAGTTTTACAATAAATATTAGCCAGTGTCATTGTTAGAGGCTGTTCCATAAATCCTATTTTTTTATACTGTACTCCTTAAAAGAACAGTGCCAAGGATATTCTAGTAGAGCATCAAAGCAATTCCCATGGCAATCAGCTATAAATGTAATAACGGGGTAGTTGGGGTTTGTGTTCTAAGGCACATTCTTGCAGTTACTTCCCATGTTGAATTTGTACAGAAAGCTGAGGATGGAAATCAAGATTGATATCACATATCTGCTAAGTGTCTGTCTGGGTAGAAAATGAAAATTGTGCTGGAAGTTAAAGTCCACTATTTGACTGAATTGACAAAATAGTAAAAGTACAATTTATTTCATTTCTAGTGGCTGGTACTTTTATAATTTTTCATAACAAAAACTATGATTTCAGAATTATGATGCTCTTTCTAAATCATTGATCAGCTGTTCTTGTTTAAATGCCTTTGTCTCAATACAATTCTTAAATTTTAGCTAATTAACTTTTACAATGTAAAAGCATTTTAAAGAACATGATTTTAAAATTAGAATTTTAAAAGTCAACTCTAAAACTTATTTTTACTTATGAATATAGAATTTGTTTTATCCTAAGGCCTAAGACATAAGAGCATTTTTAAAAACAGCCCAGCCCAGGCATCTACTCACACTGCCCCTTCCACCTTTGACTGCTCTTCTGTCTCTTTCAGTTAATTTTTTAGACTCAACTCAGTTGTCCCTTGCTCAAGTTTAGGTCATGTTTCTTAATTACTTTCCTTCGTAGCATTTATTTAATTTCTAATTATACTCCCATCAGTATGACTATTTCATTAATTTTTATACCTACCTACTAGACCATAAACTTTCAGAGAACATAGATCATGCCTGTGTGGCTCATTAAAAAAAAAATCACAGTTCCTGACCCATAGTAGGTGTTCCCTTTGCCTCAAAGAATTTCTAAAATATTTTAGTGTAGTTTTCATGTCTGGTGTATTTATAAATAGTAGAATACTTTGAATATTGGAAACTCTCAACCATTATATTGGATTGACCTTTGACCACACTGTATAATGGAGTTCACTGTTCTTCATTTAATTTTGATCACACTTGTCAATAACAGTGGGTTAGAATCATAGAGAGAGCAAAGGAAATGAAGAATTAACATAAAAAGCTCCCCAAATTTTATATTAAAACAACCCTCTCCTTTTCTCCCTCTCTCTCTCTCTCTTCCTTTCTCTACCTTCCTCCCTCCCTCTTTCTTTCCCTTCCCCTTCTCTCCCTCCCTGCTTCTCTCACAGCCAGAGGAGAACATCTTTCAAATTAAATTATAAACCTGTCTCTTTTCCAAATGAGAATCAGCACATATATATATATTTAAAATAACCTTACATTTTAATAGAACAGTAAATGACATGATATCATCTTTTTATAAGGTGATTATATTAGAAAATCCTTTAAAAGTTTTACATACAGTTGATTTAAGTACCTTTAAAAACATATGATAAACTATGACAGATTTCTTCTTACAGAGAATAATTGATAATCCCGATCAGATGAAGTGTGATGGGAATTCCTGCCTTCACAGGAGTTACAAAATTCAAAATGTATACTGAATATCAGTTTATGTCAGTGCTTTGAAGTGAGGATAATTTTGTCCCCCCTTCCCTGCCAGGGGGTATTTGACAATGTTTGGAAATATTTTTGGTTGTCACACTGAGACTTGGGGAGCTACTGGTGTCTGGTGAGTAGAGACCAGCAATGCTGCTAACAACCTTTAATGTTCAGGACAGCCCTTGCACAAAGAATTATCCAGCCCCAATGCCAATAGCCCAAGCGTGAGAAGACTTAGACTATTAAAAGTAGGGTTTTAAAATTAGGTTTTTAAAAAAATAGGTAATTGTCTTTTATTCCTTTGTTAGTGAACAATTTGTGGAAATCCTTAAATAATAAGATATATCTTCCTTTGTTCATGCAATCAGCCTTTATTTAGCAATAACTTCATGCCAGAGACTGGACTTAGCACAACAGATACATGATGTAAAAGACATGGCATTCAACTTTCAAGTGCTCATAATCAGAGAAACATATAGCTCGCCTGGGATTCAGAGAGGCTTGCTTAATGGAGGACTTGAGACACCTGGTATGTGTACTGAAGGTTGAGGAAGACGAAGGAAGGACAGTCCTGGCAGAGAGACTAATATAGCAAAGGAAGAGAAGTGGGAAACAGGATCTGCAAGCTGTTTGGTATTAATAGTGTAACATTAAAAGCAAGGAGAAGCATGAGATAAGTGAGGCTCAAGGATAGGTATGGCAGGGGATGAAGTTCTTGTGTGCAGATTGAGAAACTAGAGGGAAGGGGAAGCAAGGTATGGGTTTTTTATTTTTATTTTTTAAGTTAAATCTTTATTATTCAGATTATTACATTTGTTGCTCTTTTTTCCCCTCCATAGCATCCCTCCACCCAGCTCCCACCCCTCCCTCTGCCCTTACCTCCCTCCCATTGATCTCATCCATAGGTGTATGATTTTAGTCCAGTCTCTCCCTGTACACCCCTCACCCCTTGCCCCCTGAGAATTATCAGTCCACTCCCTTTCTGTGCTCCTGATTCTAGTATATTCACCAGTTTATTCTGTTGATCAAATTTTTAATTCACTTAATTTTTAGATTCACTTGTTGATAGATACGTATTTGTTGTTCATAATTGTTTGGCTTTTACCTTTTTCTTCTTCCTCTTCTAAAAGAGTACCTTTCAGCATTTCATATAATACTGGTTTGGGGTTGATGAACTCCTTTAGCTTTTTCTTCTCTGTGACGCTCTTTATCTGCCCTTCAATTCTGAATGATAGCTTTGCTGGATAGATTATTCTTGGTTGTAGGTTCTTGCTATTCATCATGTTGAATATTTCTTGCCACTCCCATCTGGCCTGCATAGTTTCTGTTGAGAAATCGTATGGGTGCTCCTTTGTAGGTAATGAACTGTTTTTCTCTTCCTGCTTTTAATATTCTCTCTTTGTCTTTTGCTCTTGGTATTTTAATTATGATGTGTCTTCGTGTGGTCCTCTTGGATTCCTTTTATATGGGGTTCTGTGTGCTTTCTGGACTTGTAAGTCTATTTCTTTTACCAGATGTGGGAAGTTTTCAGTCATTATTTCTTGAAATAGGTTTTCAGTATCTTGCTTTCTCTCTTCTTCTGGCACCCCCACAATTCTGATATTGGTACACTTGAAGCTGTCCCAGAGGCTCCTTACATTATCTTCACATTTTTGGTTTCTTTTCTCTTCTTGCTTTTCCAGTTGACTGTTTTCTGCTTCTTTATATTTCAAATTTTTGACTTGATTCTTGCCTTTCTCTAATCTGCTGTTAGGACTCTGTATAATATTTTTTATTTCAGTCAGTGTCTCTAGTTGGTCCTTTTTCATCTCCTCTTGGGACTTGATAAATTTATCCATCTTTTCTAGCATATTCTTGAAAAACCTTATAAGCGTGGTTTTGAACTCTATATCCAGCATTTTTTTTTCCCTCCATTTCTTTTGTTTGTGATCCCTTCCCTTGTCTCGGCATTTTCACTATGCCGGGGAAACTTCTGTGTTGAATTCAGCCTGATGATACCAGACTTGCAAAACTGAAGAAGCCTCTGTTGAGCTTGGGATGGGTGGAGTCTCAGGGCGTAAGGGACCGCCTTGCCTTCCAGTCGGCCCCGCCCTCCATGGCCCCTGAGTCTCACGTGACTGGGTAATCGCTGGAGCGGTCCTTGTGCACGGGCACCCGCAGTGCCTCTAGACCACTGCCTTTCCAGCTCCCCTGTGCACCAGGACCACACGAGTCTAGGTCTCCAGGGTTTCGCCCGAGACAGGGGCTTAGTGGAGTCAGAAGTGGCACAGTTGGGAGGGTCTGTCTCCCACCCACTCGTGAAAGCCAGCAGCACAATCAGCAATATGTCCTCTGGGTAGTGCCGTATGCGCCACCAGACTTCTGATCTTTTGCAACTCCCCTAAATTTCCATGCACCTCTCCCTTTTCACAGTCCAAACTCCCCCCGTATGAGTTTCGGCTGTATCTGGGGTTTAGTGTCGTAAGATAAGGGGTTCAATGCTGTTGGGAGTCTTCGTTTCCCTCCCACCAGAGAAAGCCAGCCAGGTACTCAGGCTCTCTCAACGCGCGCGTCTCCATACCTCAGCTTTTTGCATCTCCTCTGGGTTTCTGTGAGCCCCTCTCTTTCCTTCTAGCTGTAGAACTTACACTCAGCCAGCTTTCCTGTGATTCTGGATGATGTCCGTTCTGTCTTTTAGTTGTAGTTTTGAAATTGTTGTGCGAGGCAGCAGTGTAGGTGTTTACCTATGCCACCATCTTGGATTTTCCCCAAGGTATGGGTTTTAAACAGAAGAGCAATATGTAATCAGATTGCATCTTATATAAATAACTCTAGCTACCCTGTAAATAATTATTTTAAGGAGTCAAGATTGAATCGAAAGGGACCAATGACTAAGCTATTGCAACAGCCCAGGTAAGAGATAATGAGTTTTTGGACTTTAGCAATAACAGTAGGCTAGAGAGAAGGACTTGAATGGAGAGAGATCTATGAGACGTAATCATCAGTATGGTGATTGATTGAACATGAAGGCTGAGGGAAGGAGGAGCAAGCAGAGAGGACTCTCAGGTTTCCAGCTTGGTTATCTCTGGGGTCTGTGCAACCTCATTTAACGTGATTGCATCTGCAAAGACCCTATTTCCAAATAAGGTCACATTCACAGGTTTCTGGGGATTAGGACTTCAACATATCTTTCTGAGGACAAAATTCACCTAATATTATACTTTCATTTTAATTACTTTTAAATGTTAAAAGGTTACACAAGCTTAGGGAGGGTACATCCTAATCAAATAACTTTAAATCCTCATGGGAGGACATGCTTTTTTCATTGATTCTAGAGAGAGAGAAAAGGATGGGTGGAGAATCAAACAGTAATGTGAGAGAGAAACATCGATTGAATGCCTCCTTTGCCCTGACCAGATATAAAATCCTCAACATGGGTATATGCCCTGACTGGAATCAAATGCATGATTCTTTGGTGCACAGATGATGCTCTAACCTCTGAACACACTGGCCAGAGCTTGAATAAATTGTCTTTTTTTTTGTTACTCCTCATCCGAGGATAGTTTTTCCATTGATTTTTTAAGAGAGAGTGGAAAGGAAAGAAGGAGGGTGAGAGTGAGAGGGAGAGGGAGAAGGAGAGGGAGAGGGAGAAGGAGAGGGAGAGGAGAGGGAGAGAGATAGGTTTATTGATGTAAGGGAGATACATCGATTGTGACTGGAAATGAAACACGTGACCCTTCAGTGTTTGGGCCAATGCTCTATCAACTGAGCACGCCAGCCAAGGCAACAAATAACTTGTGTCTTTATAAAATAAGTACAATTCAGACACAGACACACAGTGAGGGAAATGCCATGTGAAAACAGAGACATGGATTGGGGTGATGCTCTATGAGCCAAAGAATGTCAGGGATTTCCAACAAGGGCCAGAAACTAGGAAGAATGCAAGGAAGATTGTGGAGGTCAGAACCTAATGGGCCCTGGAGGAGGGACCTCTGTTGCAGTGGTCTTTTCTGCTTTTCAAGCCAAGATGAAATAGACACCTGTTTTTCTTTTAAAGATTTGCATAATATATGTATTATATACTATATGTCTGTATATAAATATATGCATATAAGTAATGTATATTTATACATGGTGTCCTGAAAATGTATATACACTCTGAATAATTACTAATTCCAATGGGTTAAATCTGAAAAGAAAGAAACATCAATTGAGCTATCAACTCTTAAGTATGTATACATTTTTTTGCAACACCATATATACACACACACACACACACACACACACACACACACACATATGTGTGTGTGCAGGTCTGTGTATAATTTCAAGCATACAAGAAAGTACAGAGAATAACATAGGAAATGTTTATGTCAGAGATGGTAAGTGAAATGTTTAACAGGCAGCAATCATTGGGCAGTCAGGAGAATGTTGGCCATAAACAAGAGGCTGTACTAATCAACACAGCTGATGGCAGCAGTGGCTCAGGGAGGATTCAGGAACATATGGGGAAGAATTGGATGTCTGGCATCAAAGCAAGAACTCAGGGACAGCTTTTTTCTAGACATGGGTACTTGCAGGGGTCATTGTTCCTATGCTGAGACCTCCCCTATCACAGAGCTGACTAGCAGTCATATCTGAGTTTCCATAACTATGTCTCACACTGTTCACTCTGTTCTGGTGATTCCTTGAAGATTCTGCTCCACCCAATTTGAAGCTCCACTCAAGCTGCTTGCAGTGGCTTTTCCATATGAATGGCATGTCCTGGCTCAGGCTTCAGATAATCCTAAAAATCTCTTAGACAAGTAACATCTAGTGTCAGCACATACCAATCAATAAGAGGCATAAGACCCAGCACTAGCACCAGCCCGCCTTGCTTCACAGCTTGGCTTTGCCTAGGCACTTCCAAGCCCAGTACAACTAACAGCCATCTGCAGATAACTCTGTAGCTCCTGATTGGTGGCCCTAGGCCAGTGATTGGTAAACTGAGGCTCCCAAGCCACATGCGGCTTGTGAGATGTGGTTTACTGCTCTGTTGACTAATGAGTTTCTTGACCACTGACCTAGGCAATAGCTGACTTTGCACCTCCTGGGTGGCCTTAAGAGTCAGTGCACCTGGTGGAGCTTCAGACTATACCATATTAGAACTCTACATATCCACAAGCAACACACTCAAAGGGAAGACTCAGTGAGCAACAGGCCATACTGAATTAAGTCCTGCTCCATAAGTGTCTTCTGCACAGCAACTCTTCCACTGTAGTCACAGCTGGATGTCTATTCATCCAATGACATCAACAGCAATCAAAGCTCAACTACAAGACTGTGTACACAGCCCACACTGCCCAGCTCAGGTGACTGGGGAGGCTGAGTCCCTGGCACCTACAGGACACCTGCAACACAAGGTCACTCTACCAATTCCAGGAGACATAGCAGCTTTACCTACTACATAGAAACAAACACAGCGAAGCAGCCAAAATGCAAAGACAAAGAAACATGTCACAAGTGAAAGAACAGAAAAAATCTCCAGAAAAAGACCTAAATGAAATGGAACCAAGCAAATTACTGGATATAGAGTTCAAAACAATGGTTATAAGGTTGCTCAAGGATCTTAATGAGAGCTTCAAGGAACTTAGTGAGACTTTCAAGGATCTTAATGAGAATGTCAATGACATGAAAAGGATCCATTCAGAAATGAAGGATACACTAATTGAAGTGAAGAATAATTTACAGGAAATCAACAGTAGAGTAAAGGATATTGAGAATCAAATCAATGATTTGGAATATGAGGAACCAAAAAGCACCCAATCAGAACAGCAAAAAGAAAAAAACATGAAGATAGTATAAGGAACCTCTGAGAAAACTTCAAGAGTACCAATATTTTCATTATGAGAGTGCCAGAAGGAGAAGAGAGAGAGTAAGATACTAAAAACATAATGACAGAAAACTTCCCCTATCTGTTGAGAGAAATAGACTTACAACTCTGGGAAGTGCAGAGAGCCCCAAACAAGAGGAGCCTAAAGAGGCCCACATCAAGACACATCATAATTGATATGCTAAGTGTTAAAGGCAAAGAGAGAATCTTAAAAGCAGCAAGAGAAAAGCAGCTAGTTACCTACAAGGGAGTGCCCATATGACTGTCAGCTGATTTCTCAAAAGAAACTTTGCAGGCCAGAAGTGATTGGCAAGAAATATTCAAAGTGATGAATAGCAAGGACTGACAACCATGATTACCCATCGAAGCTATCATTTAACATTGAACATCAGATAAAGAGCTCCACAGAGACAAGAAAAAGCTGAAGAAGTTTATCACCACCAAACTAGTATTACATGAAATATTGAAGGGTATTCTTTAAGAAGAGAAGGAGAAGGAAGAAGAGGAGCTGGAGGAGGAGGAGGAGGAAGAAGAAAAATATGAACAATAAAATGGCAATAAAGACATATATATCAACAATTGATCAATCAAAATAAATGAACAAGAAATTTAATAAACAAAATAAACTGATGAATAAAATAAAACCGGAGACATGGAAACATGGAAACATGGAACAGATTGATGAATCTCAGAGGGAAGGGGCTGGGGAAGGCAGGAAGAGATTAAGCAAAGCTCTTATATGCATATATGCATAACTTATGGACAAAGACAATAGGGTAGTGAAGGCCTTGCGTGGGGCAGGATCTGAGTGGAGGGAGGCAATGGGGGTGAAAAAAGAGGGACATCTGGCCCAGTGGTGTGGCTCAGTGGTTGAGTGTCAACCTATGAACCAGAAGATCATGGTTTGATTCCTAGTCAGGGCACATGTGCAGATTGTGAGCTTGATCCCCAATATAGCGTGTGCAGGAGGCTACTGATCAACGATTCTTTGTCATTATTGATGTTTCTATCTCTCTCCCTTTTTTTCGTCTCTGAAGTAATATATATATTACATATATATATAATTATATATATATAATTTTTAAATTATATATATATAATTTTTAAAAAATAGGCGACATCTATAATCTTCTCAACAATAAAAATAACAAAGTAATAAAATTAGAATGTGTGCACCAAAAAAAAAGTGTGTGGGGGGGAGTGATATAAAATGCAAGGTAGTATTTTTTGTGCATTGGTTATAAAATTGTTTTCTATCATATTCATTGTTTATCAACTCGTCTCTTTATATACATATACTGATAAAAGAGCACTTATGATTCTTTTTCTCTAACCTCAAGAAATTAAAAATTTTTTGTCCCTTTATTTTTTAGCATCACTTAGATTTTCATGAAATTCTCAGTCTTACTGTTTTTACATCATTCAGGGTGAATTTAGAATAAGTACATAGTTCATTCTCTGAGGCCTGATAATCTTTGACTAAATCTAAGCAGCACAATTGAGAGGCTCTCTGTAGGAGTAATATCTCCAGTCCAATTTGAAATGTATGGATCAATCTGTTGATCAATTAATACTGTTGATAATTATATCAGCTACCTGGATAATAGCATAACCATAGTTAATTTATATGTGTCTTTTTTTTTTCTGAAATGGAGGCCATAACCATTTTAGACTCCCCATTCAAATGTATCTTGTTAGTCTTTCTTCTAAGGCATCATTAATTATTTTTTATCCTAGCCAGTAATTTCTTTAACACCAATAGCTGTCCATTTATAAAAATAGAGATTGAAGAAATAATACATATTTGAATGGTTTTTATTATCTCACAATGTGTAGCTTTTTATAAATAAAACGAAAGACATGAAACTAGAAATAAAATGACAGTGTGAGTTGTATATATTTGTTTCTGAATGCTGCTCAGGTAAGGAATGAGTCCCCAGATGAAAGCAGTATGAGTCATTTCAAATCTAACAACCTCCTATTATCAGAAAATTGAATTGATGTATATGTTAAAATCCCTGAAGAATTCTATAAGGACCTTTTGATCTTGGTAGGATATAAGGGGATAAATGAAAACTGAAGAGGGAATATTTGTGTTTTTTTATACAGTGGATTTTGCAACATAGTCACATTTTATTTGCTAATAAAAGAGGTATCAGATTTTTAGAGTAAAGTAATAAGAATGAGATTTGCATACAAAATTACTTGCATTTCCCTGCATGTTAGAACTATAAGAGACTTAGCATTTAGGTTATAGATCTTTCTACATTCCCCTTATATTGCTAATTACTCACTGCATTCCTTCCTCCTAAACCAGTGGTCGGCAAACTCTAATAGTCAACAGAACCAAATATCAACAGTACAACAATTGAAATTTCTTTTAAGAGCCAAAAACCGCACATGGGCCACAAAGTTTCAATCGCTCTGTATGTGCGTGCCCGCACATGGTATTTTATGGAAGAGCCACACTCAAGGGGCCAAAGAGCTACATGTGGCTCATGAGCCGCAGTTTGCCGACCGCTGTCCTAAACCATTAGATGACCCCAAATACTTCCCAATATAGACATCAGAGGCATTACTAGGCAATTAGAGGTTGTATATGAGTGAAGTCTTTTATCAGTCCCTTCTATAGAGCATTTCAAATAATCTTTAACTTCCTTCAAAAACATGTCACAAATATTTCATGTGCATTATTATATCCTAGACATTGGGCATATACACAATTAAAGAGGGGAAAGTGAAGTTAGCAGGTGATTAAAATATAGTGTACTAAGAGCAAAGATGGAGGTTCACATAGGAGAGCCTCATAACACAACCTGGGATGGGAATTGACATTTTTCTTCTCTTTTTTTACATTTGTGTGTTTGTTTTTTTAAAAATATATATTTTTATTGATTTCAGAGAGGAAGAAAGAAGGAGAGGGAGAGATAGAAACATCCGTGATGAGAGGGAACCATGGGTCGGCTGTCTCCTACAAGTCCCTCACTGAGGATCGAGCCCATGACCCACGCATGTGCCTTTGACCAGAATTGAACCTGGGACCTTTCAGTTCACAAGCTGACACTCTATCCACTGAGCCAATCCAGCAAGGGCAGGACTTGACAGTTTTCTTAAGAGGTGATGCCTGCCTTTATCTTGGATCATGAATAGGAATTATACAGGCAATGTTGGATGATCTAGGATAGCTGTTCTCAACCTTTTTCTTAATGTCGCAAATTCCTTTATAATCTTAAATGTTATTGAGGATTCCTCAAAAGTGAAACATAGAATCTATAATAATAAAAGTGTAATATGCTAATTATACTGGACATCCTTTCAGACAAAGCCGGGGCTACAAGGGAAGCCCAAGTCCCGGGTGCCAGAGGGAAGCCGGTGCCAGCAGCCGGGCAAAGGAAGGCCTACTCTTGCATGAATTTTGTGCATCAGGCCCCTAGTTAACATATAATCCAGCAATTCTACTTCTAGGTGTATACTCAAAGGAACTGAGAGTAGTCTCAAAAAGATACTTGTACACCAATGGTCATAGCAACATTATGAACATAATCAACAAGATGAATGCATAAACAGCTTTACTAGTAAAAAAAGAAATAAAATTCTGGTATGTGTGACAATATGAATGAACATTGAAAACATTTGCTAGGTGAAATAAGTCAAATAGAGGAGGACAAGTATTGTATGGTTCTTTTTACATGGTGTATCTAGAATAAACAAATTCATAGAGACAGAATGTGGAATAGAGATTACCAGGACTTGGAGGGCAGGGAGGAAAGAGGAATGAGGAATTCTTAATTAATGAGTATAGAGTGTTAGTTTGGGATGATGAAAAGTTCTTGAAATGGATAGTGGTGATGGTTGCACAAATTTGTGTATATTCTTATTGCCACTAAATTGTACACCTAAAAATGATTAAAAGGGTAAATTCATGTTATGTGTATTTTACGACAATGAAGAAAGAGTTGAGAATCCTAAAAGCTTTTGTTTATGTGAATTATACCTATCTATATTTACCGATTTCAAAATTAAAATGGAGAAATTAAAAAGTATTTGTTAATACATTCAAAAATAAAATAATAAACCCATCACATGTTAAATAACATTTTTCATGAAAATACTTATATTTTCTAAAACAATAAAATTAATGGTAAGAGTTGTATTACTTTAAGTTTAATATCTATGCTTAATATATAACAACTGGAGTCTTATATCTGCTTTTGTATTTTTTATTGTGATATTCTCTTTGTTGAAAATAAGAAAAAAATCCAGCTTCACAAGTATATGTAGTTAGAAAAGAGAGGTATTTTTAACAGCCTATTCAGATAATTTGGGATATTCACATTTTATATTACATCAAAATTGGACAAGCCATAGTTTTTTAAAGATGTGTTGGCAATGTGGAATCTAAACATGTATCAATGAACTTTCTGTATGTGGTTTAGTTACAGTTCATTGATCTATCTTGTACTTTGAAAAGAGTTTTTTACTTATGCATGATTTTGTAACATCATATATTAATTATTTCGGAAATAGTGGATCACTACCTTTTGCAGATCTTCCAAATGTTGACGGGTTTCACTGCATAATATATAAAATACATTACCTATATTACCATCACCACCAATCTCATCAGAAAAGTACTGGAAGCCATTTGGCTCATATTGGAAGATGCAAATTTTCCAACATTCCAATTTTTCACTTGAAAACAAGTTTTATTGTTGGCAGCAAATACTGTTAGTTGTTTTGAAGAGACTGGCTCACTCTGTTCATTCTTGAGATAAGTTTTCACAAAATATCTGCCAAACACCTAAACCTAAATAACCACAGTTTGTTCCATGAGAAAAGCAGTTAATTCAGCCTGCAATTCTAACTCAAACACAAATGCTCCCCATCTCAGACATAGCCATTGAACATGGTTATATAGCAGAAGTACTCACATATTTCCCATTTTATCACACAGAATAAAAAAAGACTTGTATTCAAGAGTCAAGCCTTAATCACTTATATATATTTTTTCAGTGGAGACATTCTTAAATGAACTTGTCCCTCCCTTTTTTTAAAAACTGGAATTACATGGCAGTAAAGAATACAATCACTTCTAGAACTGCTTGGTACTACTACCTTGATTCACGCTCTGGCACCAACAGTTCTCCCCACCCTTGCTTTTGCATCAGAGTGCAAATGTCAATACAGTGAAAAAAGCACATGACATTTTAGTACTATAATAAAAATACTTTTGACCTTATGGATTGTCAGAAGTATGCATATTTTCAGAGCCACTGTTCTAGGAAAGGAAGAAATACACATAAAAGCCAAAAGGAGACATAAACTAAATCCATAAAATTGCTTACAACTTACTCATTCAATTAAGTAATTGATAAGTGTCTACCATGTTCTAGGCATTACTGTGGCACTGGAT
The DNA here is from genome assembly GCA_011751065.1 of Lasiurus cinereus. NCBI lineage: Eukaryota > Metazoa > Chordata > Mammalia > Chiroptera > Vespertilionidae > Lasiurus > Lasiurus cinereus. The sequence goes on from JAAGEH010000020.1 coordinate 11,168,911, forward strand.
GTACAATGATGAACAAAATTGGTCTTTACTTTTCTCGTGGAGATTTCATTTAGGCAGGAGATTGGGTAGGGTGAGGGATGGGAACTGAGAAGAAAATATATGAATTAGTTCATTGTATGCAAATACTATGATTTGTTTATCCATTTACCTGTTGAGACATTTGGGTTGTTCTCCTTTTTCTTAGTTGTTAAGAATAAATATGAACTTTAGTACACCTGAGAAACTAGTTGTGCAATGGCTGGGTCATGGAGTACACAAGTGCTTCTCAACTGGAGATAATGTGGGCAATATTTGGGGACCTTTCTTTTTAAATATATATTTTAATTGATTTTTTACAGAGAGGAAGGAAGAGGGATAGAGAGTTAAAAACATCAATGAGAGAGAAACATTGATCGGTTGCCTCCTGCACACCTCCTACTGGGGATGTGCCCTTGACCAGAATCAAACCTGGGACCTTTCAGTCCGCAAGCCGATGCTCTGTCCACTGAACCAAACCGGTTAGGATGGGACATTTTTTTTTAATGACTGAGGAGATGCTTCTGGCATTTAGTGGGTAGAGGCCAGGAATACTGTTAACCATACTATAATGCACAGAATAGTCTTCAAGCAAAGAACCTTCTGGCCAAAAATGACAGAAGTGTTGAGGTTGAAAAACTTGGATTAGATATATGTTTACATTTTAAGGCAACTTCTACCTGTTTTTCTAATGGAACTACAATTTTTCATTCCCTGTAGTAATGATTAGAGTACCAGTTGCGCTCTACATCCTTGTCAACTCTTGATATTATCAGGCTTTTAATTTTAGCCATTCTGCAAAGAGTACAATTTTTATTGGAATTTTCATGTAAATTTCCTTATTGACTAATGAAATTGAGCATTTTTAATGTACTTATTGGTTATTGGTATATCTTATTATTAAAAATCTGGTTAAATCTTTGGTACTTTTTGTTTATCTTTTTATTGTAGAGATATGAGAGTTCATTATATATTCTTTTTTAGGAAGTCTCTTTTATTGTGTTAAAATATATGTAACATTAAATTTACTATTTTAACTTTCAAGTGTACAGTTTAGTGATGCTTTTGGTACCTTTTTTAAAATTTTTATTGTTGTAACTATTACATATGTCCCTTTTTCCCCTTCATTGACTACCTCCAGCCCACCCTGCCTCCCACCCCAGACCTTCACCACCCACCCTATTGTCTGGGTCCATGGGTTATGCATACATGCATACAAGTTTTTTGATTCACCGCCTCCCACCCATCCATCCTGTTCTGCCTTCCCTCTGAGATTCTGCACTTCGTTCCATGCTTCCATGTCTCTGGATCCACTCCATTCATCAGTTTATTTTGTTCATTAGATTTCACATATTAGTGAAAGAGATCATGTGATACTTGTCTTTCTCTGACTGACTTATTTTACTAGGCATAATACTCTCCAGTACCCTCCATGCTGCCTCACAGAGTAAGAGATTCTTTTTCTTCTTCTTTTAAAAAAAATATTTTATTGATTTTTTTACAGAGAGGAAGGGAGAGAGATAGTTAAAAACATTGATGAGAGAGAAACATCAAATAGCTACCTCCTGCACACCCCATACTGGGCATGTACCTGCAACTAAGGTACATGCCCTTGACTGGAATCAAACCTGGGACCTTTCAGTCTGCAGGCCGATGTTCTATCCAATGAGCCAACCCAGTTATGGCAAGAGATTCTTCTTTTTTACTGCTGCATAGTATTCCATGGTATAAATGTACCACAGCTTTTTTATCCACTCATTTACTGATGGGCTTTTGGGCTGTTTAAAAATGTTAGCTATTATAAATTGTGCTGCTATGAACATAGGGGTGCATACATTCTTTCTGATTGGTGTTTCAGGTTCCTTAGGGTACGTATTTCTAGAATTGGGATCACTGGGTCAAGTAGAAGTCCCATTTTAAATTTTTTGAGGAAACTTCATACTGTTTTCCATAATGGCTGCATCAGTCTGCATTCCCACCAGCAGTGTACTAGCATTCCCTTTCTTCTACATCCTCGCTAACATTTGTCATTTGTTGATTTGTTGATGGTAGCCATTCTGACAGGTATGAAGTGATACCTCATTGTTGTTTTAATTTGCATCTCTCTTAGATGAGTGACTTTGAGCATTTTTTCATATATCTCTTGGCATCTGTATGTCCACTTTTAAAACATACAAATTTATTTTTATTTCAGAGAGGAAGTGAGAGGGAGAGATAGAAACATCAATGATGAGAGAGCAACAATGATCAGCTGCCTCTTGTATGCCCCACCCTGGAGACGGAGCCCACAACCCAGGCATGTGCCCCAACCTGGAATCGAACTGTGACCTCCTGGTTCATAGGTCAACACTCAACCTTTGAGTCATGCTAGCTGGGCCTGTATGTCCACTTTGGAGAAGTGTCTATTTAGGTCCTTTGGCCATTTTTTAATTGGATTGTTTTGTCTTTCTTTTGTTAAGTTGTATGAGTTCCACATATATTTTGGATAGTAGCCCTTTATCAGATGTATCATTGCCAAATATGTTCTGCCATACAGTGGTCTCCCTTTTCATTTTGTTGATGGTTTCTCTTGCTGTGCAGGAGTTTTTTTTATTTTGATGTGGTCTCATTTGTTTATTTTCTCCTTAGTTTCCTTTGCCCTAGGACAGTGGTCAGCAAACCGTGGCTCCTGAGCCACATGCAGCTAGCGAACCACGGTTTGCCACTCTGTTGACTAATGAGTTTGCCAACCACTACCCTAGGAGATGTATTCATAAATATTGCTACGAGAGATGTCTGAGATTTTGCTGCCTATAGTTTCTTCTAGGATTTTTATGGTTTCTCCCCTCACATTTAAGTCTTTTATCCATTTTGAGTTTATTCTTGTGTATGGTGTAAGTTTGTGGTCTAGTTTCATTGTTTTGCATGTACCTGTCCAAGTTTCCCAACACCATTTATTGAAGAAACTGTCTTAACTCTATTGTATGCTCTTGCCTCCTTTCTCAAATATTAATTGAGCACATTGGTTCGGTCAATTTCTGGGTTCTCTGTTCTGTTCCATTGATCTATATGCCTGTTTTTGTGCCAGTAACAGTCTGTTTTGAGCACAGTGGTTTTGTAATATAACTTGATATCTAGTGTTGTGATGCCTCCAACTTTATTCTTCTTTATCAAGATTGCTGCAGCTCTTCAGGGTCTTTTTTCATCCCATATAAATTTTTGGAGTATGTTCTAGATCTGTGAAATATCCTTTGTTATTTTAATAGGGATTGCATTGAATTTGTAGATTGCCTTGTATAGTATGGATATTTTAATGATGTTAATTCTACCAATCCATGACCACAGTATACTCTTCCACTATCTCCCTCTATCTATCTTCCTCCATCTCTTTTTTCAAGGTCCTGTGGTTTACCGAAAACAAGTCTTTTACCTCTTTAGTTAAAGTTTATCCTACGTATCTTGTATCTTATTTTTTTGTTGTTGTTGCAATGGTAAATGGGATTGTTTATTTAGTTTTTCTTTCTGAGAATTTGTTATTGGTGTATAAAAAAGAAGCCATTGATTTTTGGGTGTTGAATTTTGTATACTGCTGCATTGCCAAATTCATTTATTAAATCCAGTAGTTCTTTCGATGGAGTCTTTTAGGTTTTGTATGTACAGTATCATGTCTTCTGTGTATAATGAGAGTTTTACTTCCTCTTTTCCAATTTGGATGCCTTTTATTCCTTCTTCTGGTCTTTAATTTCTTCTTCTTGTCTGATCGCTATGGCTAGAACTTTCAGAATTATGTGGAATAAGAGTGGTGATAGTAGACATCCCTGTCTTGTTCCTGTTCTTAGGGGAAATGGTTTTAGTTTTTGCCCATTGAGTTTGATGTTCGCTGTGATTTGTCATATATGGCCTTTATCATGTTGAGATATGCTCCCTCTAGTCCCACCTTGCTGAGAGGTTTTATCAAAAATAGGTGCTGGATTTTGTCAAATGCTTTTTCTGCATCTATTTGATATGATTATGTGATATTTGTCTTTCAATTTGTTTATGTGATGTATCATGTATTGAGTTGAGAATATTATACCAGCCTTGCATCCCAGGAATAAATAAATCCCACTTGGTCATGATATGTGATCTTTTAAATATATTGCTGGGTCCATTTTGCTAATATTTTGTTGGGGATTTTAGCATCTGTGTTCATCAGGGTTATTGGTCTGATGTAGTATTTTTAGTTGCTTTTGGAATTAGAATAATGCTGGTCTCATAAAAAGACTTGGAAGCCTTTCTCCCTCTTGAATTTTTTGGAATAGTTTAAGGAGGGTAGATGTTAATTCTTCTTTGATTGTTTGGTAAGGGGATTGAGCCCACAAATGGGCATGTGTCCTGACCTGGAAGTGAACCAACAACCCTGCAGTGCATGGGACAACATCCAATCAACTGAGCACACAAGCCAGTGCTGCTGGCAGTTTTTTGATTACTGCTTCAATTTCCTTAGTTGTTATCAGTTTATTCAGGTTTTCTGATCATTCCTGATTCAGTTTTGGAAGATTGTATTTCCAGGAATTTGTCCATTTTTCCCAGGTTGGCCAATTTGCTGGCATATCATTGCTAATAGTATTTTCTTACAATCCTGTGTATTTCTGTGGTGTCAGTTGTTATTTCACCTCTTTCATTTCTGATTTTATTTATTTGGGTCCTCTTAGTTTCTTGATGAGTCTGGCTAAAGGTTCATCAATCTTGTTTATCTTTTCAAAGAATCAGCTCTTGGTTTTATAGAGAGTTTGTATTTTTATTTTTAGTCTTTATGTCATTTATTTTTACTCTGATCTTTATTATTCTATACTTTTTCTTACTTTGGACTTTTCTTGTTCTCTTTCTAGTTTTTTTTGTTTTTGTTTTTGTTTTTAGTTGTAGGGTTATATAGTTTACTTGAGATTTTTCTTGGTCCTTGAGATAGGCCTGTAATGCTGTGAACTTCCCTCTAAGGACTGCTTTCACGGTGCCCTATAGATTTTGGGTTATGTGTCCATTTTCATTTGTTTCCAGGAAGTTTTTGGTTTCTTCCTTGTTCTCATTGGTAACCCATTCATTATTTCATAACATGCTATTTAGCCTCCATGTGTTTGAATGTTTTTGTATGTTTTTATTGTAGTTGATTTCTAGTTTCATGCCATTGTGATTCAAGAAGATGCTTGATATGATTTCAATCTTCTTGAACTATTAGTGAATTATTTTGCATCCCAACATGTGGTCTAACTTTGAGAATATCTTGTGCACTTTAGAAGAATGTACATTCTGTAGGTTTGGGATGAAGTATTCTGTAAATGTCAATTAAGTCCATCTGATCTAGTATGTGATTTAGGGTCATGTTTCCTTGTTGATTTTTGTCTAGGCGATCTATCTAGTGATATCAGTAGATATTAAAGTTCTTTCTATGACTGCATTGCCATTGACCTCTCCCTTAAAGTCCTCTAAGAGTTTTCAAAAATATATTTAGGTGCTCCTATATTGGGTACATATATGTGAAGGGACAATTCTCCTCAGCCTCCTCCATCTTAGGTGACTAGCCCTTAGCAGGACAAAGAGACTTGCCAGCCCCACACCCCACCATTAGGTAATCCAGCAAGAATGTGCCGGGAGATAACCGGATAAGGCAAGACCACCACCTTCGGCCGTTAGGCCGCTTCCTGACCCCACATCCCGTGCCTGCGTAAGCAGACCCTGGCCCCTACCTGGCCTATCAGGGTGGGCCAACTCAGTATTTCAAACTACCCTCCACCCACCCTGACCCCTAGTCTATAAAAAGAACATGTAACAAAGGAACGGGGCTCACAACCATTGCTCCGTGCTTGGAGCACGTTGCGGGCCCCAGCATGCTGGTCTGAATAAACCCCTTTGTTCTTGCATGGGATCGTCTCTTGGTGCTCTGTAAGCGCGGTCTGCGTTCCGGGCTTAACATATGTTTACCAGGGTTATATCTTCTAGTTGGATCTATCCCTTTAGTTTTATGTAGCAAACTTCTTTGTTTCTTGAATGGCCTTTGTTTTGAAGTCTATTTTGTCAGATATAAATATTGCTACTCCACTTGTTTTTCATTTTCGTTTGCATTGAAATTTTTTTCTATCCCTTCCCTTTCATCCTGTGTAAGTCTTTTGTTCTCAGGTGGGTCTTTTGTAGACACCATATATATGAGTCATTTTTTCTTATCCTTTCAACCACCCTATGCCTTTTGGTTGAAACATTGAAACCGATGTGAGTAGCTGTTCTTGCTTATTTCTGGACATCCTGACTGAAGCAAAGCAAGGTGGAGCCCCAAATATTCTGGTGGCGGGGCCTCCATTGTTCAAAGGCTGGGTCTGCCTGGATCTCATTCTTTGAATGTCCCCGTTCTGAGATGCTCTCCCTTTTCCCATGGGCTCTGTGAAGGTATCCTGGTCTTGGCTAGGATGGTTTGAACAGACTGACATTAGTGGTGGTGCTTGTAACTTGTTTGTGTGTGTGTGTGTGTGTGTGTGTGTGTGTGTGAGGGGGTGTGCACTTAATCTCTTTTCAGTGCCTCAGCTCTGCCAGGCTTGCTGGTACCCCCTCACTAGCTGAAGAAGAAGGGGCAAAAACAAGTTTAAAAATTAGTCCTGCTTGGCACTGTAGTCATTCACCATCTGCACACACACACACACACACACACACACACACTCCGGACAGAGCCTTGGCCCAGGCCAAGTGTTTGAGACTCTAGCACCACTAGACCCAGTTACAGGGGTGAAGACTTCCAGCCTTGAGCTATTCCCCCTTGCCTCTGGTAGTTGCAGGATGGGGCAAAACCAGCCATTCCACAGGTGGGGGAAGGTTCACTTCCCCTGCACTGCTAGGTAGGCAGGATCAATCCTCTTTTTAAGGCTCCACTGTCCAGCCCTTGTCCTACTCTCTGCCCAAAGTTCCTCCAGTAAATAAAAGGTTCCTCAGTTAACTGCTGGGTGCTCCCCTCCGCTGGCTCTGAGTTCCATCATGTGGCCCCTCCAGTAGATACACATTGGGGAAACTTGCCAGGCAGGATGGTGGTGGAGTGCGTGCCGCACTCATGATGCTCAGCCTTGGCCTCCCGCCATTGCACTCCTGCCATGGTCTCCAGAGCCAGTACTATTCTGGCCACTCACCTCTCTCCACAGCTTTCTTAGCTTATGGGCCCAGTGGCACCAGGTGCTGGGAAGCAACAGCCCCCTTTCTGGCAAATACCACAGTTCCCAGAACCAGACCAGGACTTCTGACAGTGGGGCCACATGGCCTGGCAAGCTGTGGAGAGCAATGGTGGCAAGTCTGGGCTCTGTGTTACAGCCACTCCTGGTGGCTTCTTTATGAGAAGGATTTTGTAAATCCTTCAAAATGGTGTGCATTCCAATCCCATTCAGTGATAATGGAAGGGAGGAAGCCGGGAGAGGGAAAGAGAGAGAAACATCAGTAGGAGAGAGACATATCACTGGTTGTCTACCGAATGTGCCACAACCTGGTTCAGGGAGCAAACATGCAACCCAAATAAGAATTCTTGATTGGAATTCAAACCTGTGACCCTTTGGTACACGGGCTGACACTCTAACCAGTGAGCAACACTCACCAGGGCTACTTTTGATATTCTTGATTCAAGATTTTTAACAGATATTTTCACCCAGTCTGAGACTTGCCTTTTCCATTCTTCTGTAAAATCTTTTTGTTCTAAATGTGGTAGTCTAGTTTATTCCCCCCCTTCTTATAATTAATGCTTTTTAAATATTGTCTAAGAAGTCTTTACCTGCCTCAAAACCTTGTGAAGGTTTTCTTCATTTTTTTTCTAGAAGTATCATAATTTAGTTTTATGTTTAGGTCCATGTTTCATTTCAACTACATTTTTATGTATATTGTAGAGGTTGATTTTTTTAAAAAAATATATTTTATTGATTTTTTTACAGAGAGGAAGGGAGAGAGACAGGAAGTCAGAAACATGGATGAGAGAGAGACATCGATCAGCCGCCTCCTGCACGCCTCACAGTGGAGATGTGCCCGCAAGCAAGGTACATGCCCCCGATTGGAATCGTACCTGGGACCTTTCAGTCCGCAGGCCGATGCTCTATCCACTGAGCCAAACCGGTCTCGGCTGTAGAGGTTGATTTTATTTTATTTTTTTCCATACAAAATTCATTTGATCTAGCACAATTTGTTGTTTGTTCCCAATTGAATTATCTTTCTACATTAGTCTTGATTACTGTAGGCTGATAGTAAGTCTTAAAGTCAGGTGATATGAATCTCCCAATTTAGTTTTTTTTTTAATTTTGGTTATTCTAAACCCTTTGAAATTCAAATTAAATTTTATAATTATTTTGTGAATTTCTACAAGAACAATTCCAATGAAATTTTGATTGGGATTGTGAAATCTACAGAACCATTTGAAAAAAGCTAACATTTAAATAATATTGGATCTTCTAATCCAGTGGTCGGTGGTTTGCTGCTCTATTGACTAATGAGTTTGCCAACTACTGTTCTAATCCAAGAATATGGTATGCCTTTTTATTTACTTACAAGAGGTGTGGTGCATGAAAACTTGTGCACTTGGGAGGAGAGTCTGTCAGCCCAGCCTGTGTCTTCTTGCAGTCTGGGACCTCTTGGGGGAATGCCCACCTGCCAGCTTAGGCCCACTCCCCAGGGTATTGGGCCTAAGCTGGCAGTCAGACATCCCTCTAGCATCCCAGGAGCCATCAGGGGATGTCCTAAGGTGCAGTCAGACATTCTTAGCACTGCCAAAGAGGTGGGAGAGGCACCCACCACCACGGCTCTGCTCACAGCCATCAGCCTAGCTTGTGGCTGAGTGGAGCTCCCCCTTTGGGAGCATACTGACCACTAGGGGGCAGCTCTTGCATTGAGCCTCTGCCCCCATGTGGTCAGTGCCCATCAGTGATGGGTCGTTCCTGGTCATTTTACCATTAGGATCAATTTGCATATTACTTTTTTATTATATAGAATGCCTTCTTTAATTTCTCTCAGCAATGTTGTAATTTTTTTTAATGTATAGGTTATACATTTTCCCCTTAAACTAATCATTTCTAAGTGTTTATGTTTTGATGTTATAAATGGTACTCTAAAATTTAGTATTCTGATTATTGTTAATACTATGGAGAAATGTAATTCATTTTTGTATATTGATCTTATATCCCAATCTTGCTAAATTTACTTATTAATTCTAATAGTTTTTTTAAAAAATAGATTTTTTAAAAATTTTGCATGCAGACATTCAAGTCATCTTTAAATAAATATAGTGAAACCTTGGTTCTCAAACTTAATTTATTCCAAAAGGTTCTTTGAAAAGCGATTTATTCAAAAATGAAATCATTTTTCTCTATTAGAAATAATGTAAATTGAATTAATCTTTTTCAGACCTCTAATGATTCCCTATTTTAACCTTTTTTATATAAACAGTGCATGTCAAATATACTGTTTAATCTAAAACAAATACTTCTTTTAAAAAATTTATTAACCCCTGCCACCCTCTCCCTGCTCCCCTGCTTACTAGCCTTAAACAAATCTATTTCAGCTCTCATTCCAGAAGTGTCTTTCATGAGATTAGCATGCAGCATCTTTGGTTTTTCACATATCATTGCCTCTGAAATGCTATCATTGGCTAACTGTTTTTTGTTTATTGAAATCAACAGTTTTTCTACCTCTTCTATTGCCTATGATCATTGTTTTGTGAAGACTTTAGCTACATCAGCACTCTTCATGGCCTCTTTATGTTTTAAAATTGTGTTAATCATCCATTTTGCCAGCAACAAAAGAAAAATAAAAAGAATAGAAAAGAAAACGTAACAATATTCATAGTACAATTTCCTGAGATGTTAACAAGGAAAGGTATAGTGGTAAACTAACTCAAACAAGGTCATTTTCTCTTTTGTTTGAGGCCTGAGAGATGCTTTTTGTCATTTTGGTGTAACAGAATCTAAGGCTTGTCAAGTCGAGAATTGAAGTTCTGTTTGACAACTGTTATAGTAATAATAATAAGGATAGAATACAGATATAAAATAAGAAATTGGGTGTGACATATTAGAGAGTGGAATGAAGTGTGAATGCCCTTAAAGAGATGTGCATGTAAGAGATATAAAAGTTTGTATCCCACATGTAAAGACCAGATAGCAGAACACCTGGGACCCGCTGATAAGACACACTGAAGACACACTGAAGATGTCTGCTTGAGCACATAAAAGAGAGCAAGCTCCGAAGGAGATTAGAGCCACTTGTCTGCTCCTCCACAGACGGTCGCTCTCTGCTCCCCTTCCTGCACCTGCCTGAACTCTGAGCTCTGCCCTGGACCCTGGGTCCGAACCGTGAGCCACAAGCCGAGGCCTCTACAAGACGCCGAGCTGCAGCTGCAACGTCCAACGTCCAACGTCCAGTGTGTGTGTCTGTCAGCGCGGATCTCCGGGTGGCCTGCCGAGGTCTGGAAACCACCAGGACTCTGGTAAATAAACCGCGTGTGATTCGTGCATTGCCTGTCTGTCTCCTGTGTAATTTATGCTCGGCCAATATTTAATAAGTGCCTTGAGTCATCCATATAAGTCCATTCTATTGGCAGAGGATACTCTTGGCCACCTGTGCTTACGTTCTTAGATAAATTCTGGGACAACAACCAAGACATTTTTTCCATGAACTATGTGAATTATTTAAGATGGGAGAGCCAAGATCTGACTGTACTCTTACTTTAGTGTCTACTTATTGTGCTGTTCAAATTTTCTCTATCAATTTTTTTATGTTGTATTTTTTTTAGTGAACTATTTTATTTTATTTATTATTTTTTCAAAATCTTAATTGTTGCCCTGGCCGGTTTGGCTCAGCGGATGGAGCGTTAGTCTTCGGACTGAAGAGTCCCAGGTTTAATTCCGGTCAAGGGCTGTACCTTGGTTGCGGGTACATTCCCAGTAGGGGTTGTGCAGGAGGCACCTGATCAATGTTTCTCTCTCATCAATGTTTCTAACTCTCTATCTCTCTCCTTTCCTCTCTGTAAAAAAATCAATAAAATATATTTTAAAAAATCTTAGTTATTGAAAGTATTATATATGTCTCCTTTTTTTCCTCTATTGACCCCTTCTAGGCAGTTTCCACCTGCTTCCCAGGCCTTCACAGCCCTATTGTCTGTGTTCATGGACTATGCATATATTCATTTAAGTTCTTTGGTTAATTTCTTCCCACCACCCCTAAGTTGTATTTTTAGAGAAATTATTTATTTCATATACTTATTAATGTTATGGAGATAAAGTAGCTGTTAACATATACTTATTATCCTCTTAATGTATATAGGATCTGCTGTTATAACCTTTTATTTTTTTCATTCCTGGTATTGACAGTTTCTGGGCTTTTTCTTTTTATAGTCAGTCTTGCAAAAGGTTTATTAATCTGGTCAGTCTCTTCAAAGAACCCACTTTTTGAAATATTTTTTAAAATATATTTTTTATTTTCTATGCCTTGATTTTTTTTCTTTTATTATTATTGTTTTCTTTCTTCTATTTACTTTGTACTTAACTTGCTTCTTCTTTACATTCTGAAGACATAAATGTAACTCTTTGATATTGGACTTCTTTTTAATTAATACTGATACAGAATTTTTGGACTGGAACCCAGATTCTTTGTCTGCAGGAATAGAAGAATGAATCCACAGACAGAAAGTGGTATAGCAAAAATGGAGATTTATTGAAAAATAAGTACAGACTCCCACTGGGTTCCTTTCCCTATGGCTTATAAAGGCTCCAGATCCTGGTGTCTGATATCCCCTCTGATTGGCCAATATTCATTTTTGAGTTGGTTACTATAGTAACTCCTGGGCTCAAAGGTTGAGCCTCACATGACACGTGTGAGATTCTTCCCCCTCCTTCCTTATTGTTTCCCTATTCCCTTTGGGCTATCTTCTTCTGAATGAAGGGCTTCCTTCTCTTTATTTTGTAAATATAGACCTTTCTTGGCTACTTCCAGTTCCCTTGTCTTATGGAAATATACCTGTTGCTGCTTCCTTTGTCTTATGGAGACATAACTGCATCTGGCTTCCTTGTGTTATGGAAATGTACCTTCTCCCAGTCTGTGGCCCTATGTTTTCCCCCCTGGACCCTAATTCTAAAATATCCCTAAGCCTACCTATATCCCCCTAAAATTCCTGCTTCAATACCATATTTAAAGCTATAAATTTCCCTCTCAGAACTGCTTTCGTTGTATCCAATGAACTTCCATATGTTTTAATTACCTCTATTTGAAATATTTCCTAATTTCTTTTGAGGTATCTTTTTTGACTCCTGGGTTACTTAGAAGTGTATTGTTTCAGCCCTAGCCAGGTGGTTCGGTGGTTTGAACATCATCCTGTATATCTAAAGAGTTGTGAGCCGAGACCGGTTTGGCTCAGTGGATAGAGCGTCGGCTTGCGGACTGAAAGGTCCCAGGTTCTATTCCGGTTGGGGGCATGTGCCTTGCTTGCGGGCACATCTCCACTGTGGGGTGTCCAGGAGGCGGCTGATCGATGTCTCTCTCTCATCGATGTTTCTGACTTTCTATCTCTCTCCCTTCCTCTCTGTAAAAATTCAATAAAATATATTTAAAAAAAAAAGAGTTGTGGGTTTGATTCCCAGTCAGGGCATATACTTGCGTTATGTGTTTGATCCCCAGTTGGGGCACATGCAAGAAAAAAAATAAGTATATTGTTTCATTTCAAATTTTGCTATTGTATTGTATTGTACTGTATTGTATTGTATTATATAGTTAAGAGGAATTGCTGAAAGACTGGATGTGGGGTATGAAAGAAAGAAGTAATCTAGGTTGATTATAAAGGTTTTGCCTTGAGCATCTAGGTGCAGATAATATAATGTACTGTGATAGGGAATGTTGGGTAGTAGCATGTTTAATATGGGAAATCAACACAAAGTTTGCGACATTTAAGTTACTTTTTTGAATGTGTATGATGAAATTTAGGGAATGACCCTCTGATATCCTAAAATAAATGTATTATTTTAGTTATGTTAGAGCATAATTATGAAGTAGAAAAATAAGAGTTCAAATAAGGAAGTGCTAATTGAATATAACAACATCCAGAAGAGAATTTATCATGTGGGTCTCAACTTCTGTTTGAATCTGAGTGCAAGATTTTGACATTTTCAAAAATTAGTGCTGTAATTCATAGCCCAATTAAGTGTATACGATTGTTTAAAGGGTACGTGGCATGTGCTGTCAGTTATGCAAAAGAACAGTAGTGAAGTTGTGATTGCCCTATACATGCAAAATGGCTACCGTATGGTTCTGTTACTGGAAAAACACCAGAAAAATAAAATAGTAACCAAAATAGAAACAGTCACATATGTGAATAGTTCTATATCTCCGGGATGTGATGAGATTTACGTGGAAAAGCCTGTTTATGTCTCAGTCCATCCAATTGTTTGTTAGAACCTTTATGAGATAAGTGGCAAATTTCAAGATCTTATCTTTAGAAAGTGGATACATGTCCAGTTAATACATTTAAAAATTCAATTAATTTAATAAAATTTTGCCACAGTGAGAACCTTCCTACCTATTTTATGCATAAACCCAGTTTTCCCCTATCCTGTTCACCAGAAACCACAATTTTTTGGTGGCTTTCCAGAGTTTCCTTATGCACATACACCAAATATTAGTATTTATTTTATGTCCTTTTTATATAAGTAAATTATGCATAATGTTTTATACCTTTATTTATCACTTAAAAAATCCTGAAATATGTTTCTAGCTGCATATTAGTCCCTTTTTTATAAATGAACCATGTTGCCAATAGTTCATTTATATAACCAATTTTTTATTGATGGACATTTAGACTTGTAAAAATACTTTGCTATTAAAATGAATGCTCCCGTGAATAGCCTTGGACATAAATCACTCATCTGGAAGATAAATTCCAGCAAGTAGAATTGATACATCAAACAGTATTTTTTATTTGTAAGTTTTTAGATATTGCTAAACTGTTCTTGATTGGCAATCTCAGATATTTCAAAATCTTTACTTGAAATTTTATTTAAGAAGTATTCATTTCTCAAGTCTTTTATAGTGTTTTACTTGCTGCAAGAACTTTTCTTCTTTGGACCAGAGGAAGGAAGAAGAGAAATAACATTTTTTGGAGACATTTTCATATGCAACTTAAAATTCTTTATGAAACAAAAAAGAATATGAGGAAAAACATCATTTAAGGTGGTACATCTTTGTGTTATTCTTGCTTATTTACTTAGATGAATCCTCACCACTGTTTTGCTTTATTCAAAGATTAAAAACTAAGACTCAAAGTGTTAAAATATTGCAGTCAAGTTTGAACAAATGGTTGCTCAACACAATCCAGATGTTTTTTCTTTCTGTTAAGAGGGATATGTCTACAACTGGGAGATTCTATATATATATTTTTTTAATCCCAATGAAGCTTCATATGCGCTTTGATTATAAATCCATGATTCTTGTGTTAGTATGAACTGCTGCTAGGACATATATGCTGAACACTGAGTCCTGAATCACTCAAAACTTGGTTAAACTTGAAACTCACTATCAGAAGATGGCACAAAATTAAATTTCCTAGGATAGATTATTTTTCAAAGTTCTGTAGAATACGTATCTAGTAATAGCATTTTTAGCTACATACTCTATAATATAGCAATCAGATCTGTTGCTTAAGGATATAAATTAATTGTTGGCAGAAGTCAGTCTAGAGGAAAAAAAAAATTTTGATTTGAGCTTAGTGACCAAGGAGTCTTAATTCAGGAAGGCCCGTGATTTCTGGGTGACCTGAGGGAAGATATTTAACCATGACTGTTTCAGCATTCTGTGAAATGGGAGGGGTCATTATTGATAACTGTCATTAACAATTGTAATTGACATAAAAATAGTCATGATTTATGATGCAACATGAATAGTGAACTGGATAAGAGAACAGACAGACCTGGATTTAAATTTCCCTCTGCTCTTTACTGCGTGTGTAACTTTGAGAACTTCAGTAATTTTTTACATGTTTTTTTCTTTATCTGAAAAATGACGATATCATTAGTACCTCCCTTATAAAGTTGTTATGAAAATTAAATGAAATCACAGGCATAAAATGTATAGCACAGGGCCTGGCCAGTGTTGCTAATTGGTTAGAGCGTCAGCGTGCACACCAAAGAGTCTCAGGTTCAATTCCTGGTCAAGGGCATGTAGCTGAGTTGCACATTCTGTCCCAGGCCTGGTCTGGGCACCTGCGCCAGGTAACCAATCCATGTGTCTCTCTCACCTTGATGTTTCTCTCTCCCCATCTCTTCCATTCTTTCTACTCTCTCCCTGAAAATCAGTGGGAAAAATATCCTCAGGTGAGGATTAATAACATAAAAATAATAACTACTCACTTAATGGTAATTGCTATTATTTTTTTTGTTTGTTTTTCATGTTACTGCTCAGACTTTTTTTAGTATTATTGGGGCAAATTTCTATACTGTGTCAGCTAACTTTGTGTATTTGATAAGGCTTTGTGCTCAGCTAAATCAAAACATAGAGTTAAAGATCTACCTGACCTTGTCAGTGATTAGCTTTTGCCTTTTCATGCATAAAATTTGATTATCTTTACCATTGTCTTAGCTTGTGTTACCTACATATCATAATATTATCCCAACCTTTTAATATCTTGTCACAAACATTTATCTTTTTGATCTATGATAGAACTGTGTAAAGATTGCCTGCTCTTGAATACATCTATCTCATGTAATATAAAATTACCAGCATTTAAGTTTAGTAATTACAACATGGTCATTAAAGGCCATGAGCTTTGATTCATCCTTGCCATTAGATAGCACTATAATAGAACACATTTGTTATAGTTACCTTTTACTATCTAGGAAGAAATGCTATAGAAATGGGAGCTAAGGTGTCATCTTCATCTGTGAAACTGAAATTTTGTGGGTTAGGAATAGGGACATTTTACAAGTGGAAGAATTTAATGTTCAAGAATTATGTAATTTTACTCCAAAAGCATATTCTGAAACAAGAAATGTGTACATGTTTGATTTGAGAGGTGATTTTGGAGGTAGGAATGAGAAAGCAGGAAGATAGAGATTGGAAAGAAGAAAGTAGAAACATAAGGATGATGTTTTCAAGACTATCACTGGGCAACAGGGCTAAAGCCTACAAATATGTCCAAAGAAGCTCATAGAATGCCTCCAAGAATTGTCCACATAATGGTTAAGAGGCAGGAATGTTTATCATTAGCTCCTGTTCATTGGTCGAGATTATCTCCCGATCTTCCCATGCCCATTTGTAAGGGCCCAGAAAAGTTATGCTAATATCCAAGACAGCAGAGGGGTAGAAAGTAAAGAAACTGTGTGGGCTGCAGGTGGGATGCCATTAGGGAAGCAAATCTAAGTTTGCACTAAGTCATCTATTCCAACCTGGCTAAAACCAGATGCAAAGCTAGGTGGATGTGACTCAGTGCGCCAGATGTGACTGCTGTAACTACCTAATAAACTGTGTGCTATGTAAATTCTTCCATTTGAAATAAACAAGGAATCCTAATGAACCATCTGCAACTCCATCTCCTTAGGGGCTACCCAATAGGTATTCTGGTAAATTCTTAATGCATAAAAATATAAATGGTTACATTATGAAATTCACAGAGAGGAAATCTCTTATCCTGTATATCCTAGTATTAACATCCGAATCTTGGCCTTCTTAATATGGAAGGATTCCAAGATCTTTTTATTCTTGTGTACTAGGACATAGGAGCAGGAGGTGTTTGTTGTTGTAGTAAAAAAAAAAGGGGGGGGTTGGGTAGTATGTAGAGAGGGAATGATGTTGGGTTGGGAGTTAAGAGAGTTCAATCTACCTGTGACATTGGATAAATAATTTAGGTCACCCTAAACTAATTTTTGAGAGCTGAATGTCTTTATTGTAAAAGGAATAGATAGCTGAATTCAATCACCTTAAGGTTTCTTTTAGTCCTAAGAGACTATGAAAACTATGCATGCAGAAACATTTGACTTTTGCAAATTTTTAATTTATGGATTTAATGGAAAGAGAGGGGGAGCATATTTTACTTATATGTATATGCATGTTCATATGATACTATTATGAGTTTTTAGACATTGGAATTGGTAGAAATCTCCTTGATCTTTAAAAGTAGTAATTCCATGTACAAATAATATATATGAAGACTCTGAACTTTTTTATTGTTTAATCATATGAAATCTTTTATTCTTAAAAACTAATTAGTTGGTAGTTATTTTAATGAAGGCACGAAGAAGGGTAAAATAACTTATAAAGTAATCATATAATTTATTGAACATACTGGACACTTTCATGAATGAAAAGGGCACTAGTAATATTTACTCTAGGATAAAAGATATAAATCAGAACTATCCCAGGCAAACAGGGATATAGTATCACCCTATTCAAACGTTGATTCCAACTTCCTTAGTGGTTGAGACAGTAGTAAGGTAACTTAAAACCTAATTTTCTAGTATTAAACTAATCTTCTTCACTGAGAATAACTATAAAATTTCAGTAAAATACAAAATAACAACTCTTTGAAGCCATCAGACAATAACCAAGGTGCACAGAAGTTGAAGGGCCAGTATTTCAAAGAGAAGAAAAAAGTATAATATGAATCCTACATTTAATGAGGCTTTTCCTTGTGGGATATTTGCTAATTTACCTTGCAAGGCATAGAGACTGAAGAGAAAACAGAGATCTGTGGCTTGCACCAATATCACTAGAATGGGGAACCTAAATTTCACTTCAAGGTTATTAAAGCAGCCAAGACTTAAGGGCCAAGATCCTGAAGAAATGGAAACTTCAGGGAAGTGATTCCAGAGTTCTCCATACAATTTCTCTTTAAGGCACTAGCAAATTCCTATGTCGAGGCATGAGATGAGTAGGGTGAGAAGTTAGGAAATCTAGAGAAAAGTAGTTACTAAGGGCTAAAATGCTAATCAGAGCATTTGGCGGTCCCACAGTGCTAAGGAGAGGCAAAAATTATAATTTAGTACCTGCCAAGGACAAGAAATAACAGTAAATTTTCTAGGCTTTTAAAATAGACCTAGTTAATAAAAAGAAATACTGTTTGATTTCACTTATATATGGAATTTAATGAACAAACTAACAAACAAAATAGAGACAGACTCATAGACAGCTCTGTTAGGGGGTGATGTTGGGGAGGGAGTAGAGGAACTGAGCAAAAAAGAAAACTCATGGACATGGTCAACAGTGTGGTGATCATGGGGTAGTGAGTGGTTGGAGGTGGAAGAGGTTATAAGGGAGATAAATGGTGATGGAAAAAATAAAATAAAACAGACCGCTGAAGTGTTATGCTGATGATACAGATAAATCAGTGGTAGATCAGTCTTAAAAATAGCCTCTAGTAAGTAATTTCAGTTTCTTATTGAATTAAGGCTTCCTGCCTGTCATGAAGAAGAAAATAAAATATTCCCTGGAGAAATATAGTATCATTCATAGTTTCTACAATCACTATGCATAATGTCAGCAGACAATCCAAAATTACCAGCTGTGCCAGCAAGTGAGACCAAATGACACAACTATGAGAAAAAGTGACAATAAAAAATAGACTATAGGTCATACAGATATTTGGGTTAACATAAATATTAAATTAAAAATAAATATGATTAATATGTTGAAGAAAGTAGATAAAAATAGAGAACATAACCAGAAAATTAGAATATATGGAAGTTCTAGAGAGAAAGAATTATAAAATCAAAAGATGAGTTTAACTGCAGATTAGACACAGCAAAACAGAAAATTAGGGAGCTAAAAGTAATTAAGTAGAAAATACTAAGTTTGAAGTGCAGAGAAAAAAAAAAGAAAAACAAAGATAGGAACATAGTGCAAATAAGAGTTGGTGAAAATGTCTAATATGTGTAATTGGAATTTAAAAAGAAAAGGAGGGGAAAATAGTGCAGGATAAATATTTAAAGATATGCTGGTCAAATAATTTGCAAAACTAATGAAAGGAATCAATAATTTGCAAAACTAATAAAAATACCAACCACAAATTCATGAAGCTCCCAACCAAAATAAATACAAACTATCATAGCAAAAAGTGCTAATACATAATAAGAAAATGTGAGTCATATTCAGAGAAAAAGAACAAATTGCTTTTTAGAAGAACAACAGTAAACTAACAGTTGACCTTTCAAAAGAAATAATAAAAGCTAGCAGATAATGGAATGTCTAGCTATAAACTGCTGAAAGAAAATAACTGCCAACGAATTCTATGCCCAGTGAAAATATCCTTCAGAACTAAAGGTGAAATAAAAGACATTTTCATTCAAATAAAAATGAGGAGAAATTGTTGACCGAAAACCTACACTAAAATAAGCAGTAAAAAGAGTTCTTTAGCAGAAAGTTAATGATCTTAAATGGAAGTGTGGAAATGCAGAAAGGAATGAAAAATAGCAGAAAAGATGAATATATAGGTAAGTCTAAATGCTGACTCTTTAAGATAATAATAATATCGAGTGGGTTTAAACTATATACAGAATTAAAATACATGACAATTGCCCAAAAGGCAGGAGTGGAGTAATTGGACTTAAAAGTGTTGTGAGATAATTGCATTGAGAAGTGGTACAATTACTAACTTAAAGCAAATTAATAAGTCCTGGATGTATGTTTCAGTACCTAGAGTAAATACTAGTGCCAAATTAACAAAATACTGTATGAATAAGAATCTAATAAAAAGGAGAAAATGAAATGATAAAATAATTACTTGATTAATAAAAAAGAATTCAAGAAAGAAAAAAGGAGCTTAAAAGATATGGGACAAATGGAAAACAGATAGTAATACGTAAGTTTAAACTCAAATTATATTAAATGTAAATGATGCACCATTTCAATTAAAGGTAAGTATTGTTACATGGAATTTTAAAAACAACAAAATATATACTAGATTACAAAAAAAATGTCTTAAACATAAGCTTACTGAAAACTTGAAATTAAAAGGATGGAAAGTGATAATGCATGCAAACACTAACCAAAAGAAAGGTGGTTTGTCTATTCCAGTAGTAGACAAAATAAACTTTGTAAGAACTATTACTAGAAATAAAAAACATAATTTGATAATGATTAAAGGGACAATGCAACAGGAAGATATATCTTATATCTTAAATTTTATGCACCTAATGACATAAACTCAAATAGGTTAAAAACAAAAGCAAATAATAAATAAAAGGAGATCTAGACAAATCCCTAATCATAATAGTGAGAAATTTTAATATATCTCTCTCAGACAAGAAATGTAGTAGAAAAATATAATATTTTAGCAATATGTATGTATACAATGGAAAGAATCAGTTTAGTGTCAATAATTGAATGTATGTGCATCCTTTAAAAATCAAACATATATAGAGTATTTCGATAACTAATTAATTAATTAGTGGTTGGGGTTAATTTTAGTCACCACATGAATGGATCCAGGGAGACCACTTAAAATTATTGTATCAACTAAGGTCAAAATAGGCAATAGACTCTCCTGATGTTCTAATATTTTGAAATGTAGAGATAACTGTTTGAATCTCTAATAATGATTTTACAAAATTTTGGGATCTCATGATCAAAGCAAGTTAAGATTAATGCTAATGGAAGATTGAACTAGGAGAAAATGAGGTGAATCAATATTCCTGAGAGGAGATTCAGAAATAGAGAGCATGACAGCAGGGAGCTTTAGAGCTGTGGGGCTTCCCCTTTTAAAATGATAATTTAATATCAGCAAGATACTGCTTTTTTGAGCATTTATGTTGGGCAGTATGGTAAATTTCTCTCTCCCTCTTTTGTGGAATACAGGACAAAGTTGATAGAAACCAGTTAGCTTGTCAATGTAGTATGTTTTCTGATGATCTCTTAGTTCCAGTGCTAAGTTCAAAATTACCACAGACATTTTTAGATAATAGTTTCCCCCCTTTATATGAAGAATGTATATTTAGTATAGAAAAAATTTAAAAAGTAAAAGGATAAAAATATTTCCAAAAAATCCAAACAACAAAAACCAAATATATTCTAATTCTTAAAAAATTATAGTTAATACTTTAGATTATTGCATATAGATTTTTTTCTCTCCTATGGAACTATGTATATTTTTTTCCTTGTTAACAAACAAAATCATATATAGAGTTTGTATTGTCTTTGTCTTTAAGGTAGTATCATAGATATTTCTCATCATTGAATATTTTCCCACCTTTGTTACTTTTCATTGGCATCTAAAAATATATTTGAAGGCCCTGGCCAGGTAGCTGAATAGGGGCTTAATCACAAGGAACAATAACAGCCTGTAATTATTGAAATTGAGAGTCTAGGTCAGTGGTGGGCAAACTCATTAGTCAACAGAGCGGCAAACTATGGCTCGCGAGCCACAGTTTGCCGACCACTGGTTGCATCATCCCAATACTCCAAGGTTATAGGTTCAATCTCTAGTCAGGGTAAATAAGAAGAGACAACCAATGAAGCCATAAATAAGTGGAACAACAAATTGATGTTTCTTCTCTCTCTTAAATATATAAAAAAGTATTAATAAAAATATGTTTGAGATGAATTTAAAAAGTCTGACATTGAATTATGATTTTATTATCTTTTGACTTAATTTTGAAAACATATTTACTGATTCATTTAATTATCAAATTCTTGTGATATGCCCACTACATGCACGCCATAAGTCCACTATTGGGACTTTTTGTGGCAGGTCTTGCTCACCTTCATTCCTAGTGCTTCCACTTGTGCCTGGTAGGTAGAGATGCTCAGTAGGTATTATTGGATGAATGATCATTGAGTGAACACATAATATTATTTCTACTAGAACCACCTCAACCAAGGGGTGAAGTGTTCGAAAAATAAGCCACTTTTCTGCCATGAATCTGTCTTTGGGCAGTGCTGGGATTGGATTCGGAAGTGTGGAGGCTTGACTCATGGATGGCTTCTTTCTGTTCCAAGGTCTGGGAAAGAGGACATCCTGAGATCCAGACTCAGCTTTGACTATGGTCTTTGACTATGGAAAGAGGCTCTTTACACATACTAGTTGTAAAGAAGTTCTTCACATACATTATTTATTCTTTGAACTGTGTTTTTGCATTTGGTCTGCTGAGACCTCTCAAAGGACTTCCATGACCCTCTAAACTCTCCCATTAGCCTTCCCAGTGTTTACTGGGAACATAGTGCCCTCATAGCAAAGTACTTTATGTATAAATTCAGGCTGGAGGCAGGCAGAAACTGCAGCTTCTATATGAAAAGTAATTTCCTCTCTATGATTTAAAACTAGAAAATAATTGGGGCTCAGAAAAAGGTCTGTCCTACAAGAAAAATGACTTTTTCTTTGTGATGTTTTGTTATTAAAGGTTAAAAGTAGGAGTTGGCTGGGAATGTGTGTAGTAGAGCAGGCTGGGGAATGGGACCCAATCCTAAATTTGTTTAGATAAATTCTTAGACATAACCAAATACCTAGAAAGTCCTACAACAGTAGACGAAGAGTGTGTTATGCATCCTGAAAATGTTTTTGATTCTGTCAGCACAATCTCTGTACCTATTAAGAATATGCCTATTAAGGTGTGACATTTGTGATTGTGCAATGGGCATCGACATAATTAGTAACGTTTCTTTTTTAACTCAGTATTATGTTGTTTTCAGGGCTAAATACAGAAAGAGGAATGCAGCCCTCCTGATATACACAGAAGTTGGGGAAATGGCTGGAGAGCCAATGTGTTAACTGTTAATACTTTTTAAAAAATGTTTTAACGTATTTTATTAACATGAAATGCAATTGTCCCCTGCTTGACCCCCTTCCCCCCCACCACCACCAGAGGGAGATCTCTTAAGCATTTCTTTATTCAAGTGATCACTTAAGTATCTCTATATGATATTAATCTCCGACTACTTTTTAATTTATCTATTCTAGATTGTTGACTGCAGAGTATGCAGAAAGATCACCAGAAAAACCTGTTGATCAAGCAAAGCTAAGTTTATTAGATTTACTGCAGTAGACAGAACAATCTCACACAATCTTAATAGTGTCTCAGAAAGGGGAGGTTAGAGAAGGATATTTATAGTTTTGGGTGATTTTAAGACAAGTCTTGCAAGGCAGAAACTGAATGGAATTGGGCTGAGTTTGTAGGATACTAATTTTGGATTGGTGGCACAAGATGATATTTTGAGGCAAATGTTGATGAGTAAGCGGTGTAGTTAGTACAGTCTTATCTTCTAGGAGCAGGTATTCCCTGGAGTTATTTATAGTTTGGTCCCAGAATTGCTTAGCACAGAAAAGGAAAGCAAGATTGTTCTGGATTTTTAGGACAGTGTTGCAGTAGATCATTTACATCATCTCCTTGCCTCATTCCTCAAGATTGGTTTCTCCAATGACCAACTCTACTTTAAATGAGGAAATTAAATATCATATTTCATGTTCCATCACCAGACCAGATAGCATTTCTTTGCTATCCTTTCTCATGCCCCTCAACTTTGCAGTATGAATTTGTTATATGGTTCTTTGTTACAAGGAAACATATTTCTTTAGTTTGCCAAAATAAACTGCATCCAACCCAGACCTAAACATCTAATTGGCATGATGTATAATCAGAGTTATTTTTATTTTTTATTGATGTGAGATAAAGAGAGGAAGGGAGAGTGGAGAGAGGAAGAGAGAGGGGGGGGAGAGAATGAATATGAATGGGAAACATTGATTTTTTTGACATTTTTATGCATTCCTTGGTTGATTCTTGTATGTGCCCTCACTGGAGATTGAACCTGAAACCTTGACATATTGGGATGACACTCTACCAACTTAGCTACACAGCCAGATCTAATCAGCATTATTTTGGGGGGCACCTTTCCTTCCAGGGCTAGAAATGGTCTCAGGGACTTATGAGTGTCCAGAAAAACCAGTGGGTGACAATTCTGTTTCTTCTTAACCTGGGTTCATTTGAGGGAAGATAGTTCTGAAGCAACTCTCTTCCCTTTTTTTCATGCCAATCTTGGCTATTGGGACTTCAGTATCATATTTCAACACCATTAACTTGTACTTCGTCCCCTCAGAAGTCCACATACCCCATCAAAGTTCTTGCTGACAGGGATTCTGTGTGGGTGTGGTACATGGGTCTGCATCTTCACTGAGCCTTTCTATTTCCCTGGTTTTATGGGAACATGGCTTTCTAAGTGGTCAGGCTACTTTCCTTCCACCAGGTTCTAGCATTTTAATACATGTAGTGGTTAAAACAGCAGGCTCTGCCCAGATTGAAATCTTACTCCTTTCAGAGCTATGTATACTTCGCAGTTTTGCAAGCCTGTTTCCTAGATAACAGGAATGATAATAAATTCTACTGCATAATGTTGTGGTGAGGATGAAATAATTTAATTGTCATAAAGTATGCTTTGCACTGTGTCTGGCAGTTTGTAAACTTTCAGATAATGTCAGCTATTATTATAATTATTATTATACTAGAGGTCCAGTGCATGAAATTTGTGCACAGGTGGGATCCCTAGACCTGGCCTGCTATCAGGACCCATCCTCCCCAGCTGCCAGCAGTCAGACCCTCTCCTCCCCCCCACGCAACTGCCCATGTCTGCAACTACCCACCCCCTGTTCCCCATTCCCCATTGGGCGATCAGAGCCTGCTAGCCAGGGAAGGGACAGAGAGGTTGGCTGGCAGGCCCCAATGAGGCGATTGAGGCCTGCGGGTTTGGGGGCAGCTTGCACATTTGCTCCTAAGGGTCAGTGCAGGTCATAGCAACTGGTCGTTCCATTGATTTGCATATTACATTTATATATATATAGATTGCTCTGTGATTTGGGGTTTTAAAAAACAAAATTTTTAACTACCCTGGAACAAAAGAAACTGAGTTATCCAGGGTACAAAGCCTTGGTTTCATACTTAGGAAGAAAGGAGAAAAATACTATGAAAATTAAAGGCAGATTATTTCTCCACCTATATCTATTCTGTCACATTAGAAGGCTTGGTTTTAAGATAATATAGCATGCTCTAAATAAGGAATTTGCAAATTAGGCTGGTGGGGCCTTGCCTGGTTTTATAAATAAAGTTTTATTGGAATACAGCCACACCCTTTTCTTTAAGTTGTGTTGTAGCTTGAAAGCAGCCATAGACTATATAAATGCATGCCCCATATGCCTAAAATATCGAATCTATCTCCTTAAGAAAAAGTTTGCTGATTCCTACCCCAGACCACTTAGTTTGTCTTCAGTTTAAGTTTAAGAATATTGAAATCTTGACCCAGGTGCTTGGGTGAGTAGTGTGGGAACTAATCCACTTGGCAGTGCTCATCCTTCAAACAGGAGGAGGATATTGATAGGTTTCTCATGTTCTTTGAGTGCCAAAGGGAAATGACTGCATGTCCATGAGCTTCCCGACTGCCCTGCCCATGTGCTGTAGTGGGCCTCCCAAGAGCTTCTTCTGATTCTGCCCTTAGGCACAGGTAAGAGAAGAGTTTTAAAGGACCCCACATATGGTTAATATTTCTTTCCACTCTTGTAAGAAAAATGAACAAACAAGACAAACACAAAAATTCAAAAACAGACTTCAGTGTGGTAGTACCATAGGGAAAGTGGGTTGGGACAGTAAAGGGTAAAGGAGGTCAAATATATGGTGATGGATGAAAATTTGACTTTGGGTGGTATACACACAATGTAATATACAGGTGATGTATCATAGAACTACACTTAAAACCAATATAATTTTATTAATATTGTCATCCAACAAATTTAGTTTAAAAATAAATATATGAATGAACAAAAATAGAAAATTGAGTGAAAAATTGAGTGTACAGTAACTAAGGAAGAATGACCTATGAACTTATGTGCCCCCCTCCCAAGTCTGAGGATGCCAGACTGAAGGCTTATAAGTGTTGGAGATGTGGGATGGGGAGCAAAAATTACAGCTTCTATGCTTTTGTTTCCAGTTGGCAGTCCTGAGTCATTATAAGCAGACTAAAGGCCTGGTGTATGAGATTTATGCACAGTCTGTACCCTCTCCAATCCAGAGCCCTTTGGGGGATGTCTGACTCCCTGTGGATTGGGCTTAAATCAGCAGTCATATATCCTTCTCATGATCCGGGACCACTAACTGCTTGCCTGCCTCCCTGATCGCACCTAACTGCTTCCCCCCCTGCTGGCCTAGTCACCCCCAACTGCCCTCTCCACTGGCCTGGTCATCCCCAACTGCCCTTCCCCTGCTGGCCCGGTTGCTCCTTAGTGCCCTCCCCCCACCGGCCTGGTTGCCCCTCACTGCTCCCCCTGCTGGTCTGGTTGCCCCCAACTGTCTACCCCCCTCCCTCCATGGGTCTGGTATCCCCATGCAGCCTGCTGTTCAGTCATTTGGTCGCCTCTCACTAACCCCCCTGCCACCCTGGTTGCCCCACACAGCCTGCTACTCGGTTGTGCAATGATCGCTTAGCCTTTTATAGATAGATAGATAGATAGATAGATAGATAGATAGATAGATAGATGTCTAAACAGACTGGGTTTCTCACGTAAACTGGGTGGTATAGTTTTGGCCTTTTTAAAAACAGCTTTTTGAGATATATTCACATACCACACAAATCATTCATTTAAAGTATATACACCACAGTCCATTTTAGAACATTTCATCACACCCAAAAGAAGTCCATACCTGTTTGCAGTCACTCCCCATTGCCTCTCGACCTCCTCTGCCTATGCAATCACTAATTTCTGTTCCTAGAGATGTATTTTTTATAGCTTTGCATATTTTAGACATTTTATATGAATGGATCATACAATGTGTGATATTTTGTGAATGACTTCTTTTACTTAGCAGTGTGTTTAAGGCTCATCTATGTCAAGGCATGCATTTGTACTTCACTCCTTGCTGTCAAATATTTCATTGTCTTCTGATCAGCTGATGAACATTGGATTTGTTTCCACTTTTTGTCTATTAAGGATAATATTGCTGTATTAACATTCATGTACAAATTTTTGTGTGGACATGTATTTTCACTTCCTTTGGTTCCATAGGAGTAGAATTTGTGAGTCATATGTTATCTACATGTTTGAGTTTTTGAGAAAGTCCCAAACTATTTTCCAAAGTGGCTGCACCATTTTACATTCACACCAGAAATATATGAGAATTTAAATTTCTCCACATCCTTGTCAGTACTTACTATTGCCAGTCTTTTGTGGTTATAATCATTCTAGTGCATATGAAGCGTTATCTCATTGTGCCTTTGATTTACATTTCCCTAATGAGTAATAATGTTGAGCATTTTTTTTCAAGTGTTTATTGGTTATTTGTATATCTTTTTTTTCGGAAAAGTATCTATTTAAATCTTTGACCACTTTAAATTAGTTAGTTTGTTTTTTTAGTAATTGAGTTGTAAGAGTTCTTTATATATTCTGGGTACAAGTTCCTTATCAGGTATAGGCCTGAAAATATTTTCTTCTGTTCTGTGAGTTTTCATTTTCTTGATAGTGTCCTTTGAAGCACAGAAGGTCTGAATTTTTGATTATCTAATTTATCTTTTTATTTTGGTTATTTGTGCTTTTGGTGTTGTATCTAAGAAGACTGTGCCAAACCCCCGGTCATGAAGATTTACTCCTATATTTTCTTCTAATACTTTTATAGCTATACCTCTTAAATTTTGGTCAATTATCTATTTTTGAGTCAAAGTTTCTATATGTGATAAAGATTAAACATCATTCTTTTGGTTATAGAGATTGCAACATCATTTGTTGAAAAGTTGTTTCCCCATTAAATTGTCTTAGAGATCTTGTAAAAATCACTTGATCATAAATGTTATAATTATATTTGTGGATTTTAAAGGATATTTCATTGAACTCTATGTCTATTTTTATGATTATATAGCACATTACCTTCATTACTGCAACTTTTTTAAAAAAAATCCTCATCTGAGGATATTATTTTATTGATTTATAGAGTAAGGAAGGGGGGAGAGAGAGATAGAGATAGAGAGAGAGATGAAAGAGAAACATCAATCAGTTTGTGAGCAGGGATTTAATTTGTCACCTAGGTATGTATTCTGACCCAGAATAGAACCCATGACCTTTTGGTGTAGAGGACCACGTTCCAGGAGCTGAGGACATCAGGCTAGGGCTGATTTCTATAACTTTGTTGAAATTGGGAAGTATGAGTCTTCCAACTTTGTTCTTTTTTTCAAACTTGTTTTGGCTATTCTGAGTCCCTTATATTTTATGTGAATTGTGGGATTACCTTGTCAAATTCTGCAAAAAATCCAGTTGAGATTTTAGTATGGATTGCATTGAATCTGTTGGTCAGTTTAGGAAGTATTGCCATCTTAATAATATTGTCTACTAATTTATGAATGTGAAATGTCTTTCCATTTATTTAGGTTTTCTTTAATTTCTTTTAAAAATGTTTAATATTTTTTGGTGTATGCATTTTATACTTCTTTTGTTAAATTTATGCTTAAGTGTCTTATTGTTTTTGATGCTACTGTGAATGGAATTGTTTTCTTAATTTTGATTTTGGATTGTTCAGTCTTAGTTTATAAATACAATTGATTTTTGTATATTGATATTGTATCCTGCAACCTTGCTGAACTTGATCTTGAGTTCTAACAATTTTTTAGTCCAATTACCACACATAGGTCCTGAGTCAAAGCCAAGGCCTACCTTCCATCCTGCCCTATTCAGCATATTGTGCTACCAGTGGGCGTTTAAAATCCAGGCTGAAGGGCAAGTCCAAGATATTGGGGTGCACAGCTTTGGGAGAGAGTCTGGCTGGAGATAGGTCAATTTATAACTACTGAATATTTCAACATGCTATGTAGTCTCCATTTGTATTCTTTTCCTGGCTCCCACAAGTAATAGGGGCTAGTTTCTATCTACACCTCTACTGCCTCAATATTCCCAAAATTACTCACTTGCCTCTAGTTTAATGGCATAATATTCTATTAGTTAGATATTCATTCTCTTGGGTTAAGGCATTATTGCTTTAAGATCCCCCTTTATCAGGGACAGATTGTTGAAATGAGCCTAGATGATTGACAACTTGTCAGGTATGATGTGAAATACATGTGATTAAACTAAGAACAATCTCTTTTTGGGGGGAGGGGAGCCAGGAATCATGATCACAGTTATTATAATGCCTGTCCCTGTTTAAAAAGAAGTAAAAGGTAAACTGTGTTTCTTAACATCTTAATTCAGGAGAAAGCTAGGCTTTTCTCAAAAATCCTTTTTTTCTATCCATTTTATTTTCCTCTTTGTATTATTTTTATGATGTATTAAATTGAACCGTTCACTTGCCGTGTGCTAGTTAAGACAATTTCCTTAGCATTTTCCGAATGATTTGGCAGGCTAGACATCCTGGAGCTAAATTGTAAAATCCCATTAAAACTTAGTCATATAAAAATAAAAGATGCTGCCTGGTGCACTCCCTGACATACTATGGTGAGGTCTTATCACATTACAATAACAAATGCCAAAAAAAAGTGATTACTGTGTAATGGAATATGACGAAGAGAGAGGAGTAGATTAGTAGGGCAGCCAACTGCATTTAATTAAATCCCATGTCCAAATTAGCTCCCTGATTGGCATGTTAAAAGAAAACATGTTTACTATGATAGTTCAAGTTGCATAGTTGTTGTTTTAGCACATAGGCATTTTAGCCTCTTGTTGTTCTTGTTACAGCTTCAAATTTCTTGCCATGTCACAGATAAAGTAGGTATTACTAAAGTCACTCATCTCTCTGGTGAAGAAACAGATTCACTTGGGGTAGGTAGCTTGACTAAGTCACCAACTAGTAAAGAGCAGAGCTGGTATACAAACTTAGATCAAGAAGATTCCAGAGTCTGTGTTCTTTCATGTATGCCAAGAGTTGGCCAACTACAGCCTGCAGGCCAAACCTGGCCAGCTGTTTTTGTACAGTCAAAGGGCTAAGAATTATTGTGATATTTTTAAGTGGTTGAAAAAATGAAAAGAGGAACAATATTTTGTGAAATGTGAAACTTATTTGAAATTCAGATTTCATTGTTCATATGTAATGTTTTATTGGAACATGCCTCATCCATTCATTTATTTGTTGTTTGTTGCTGCTTTTGCATTATAGTCAAAGAGTGCAACAGAGATTATATGGCTTTCTAAGACCAAAACATTTAGTTTTTGGCCCTTGATAGAAAAAATTTGCCTACAGCACCCCTCACATAGTAAATTAAATATTCAACTGGGGACTGAGGACCAGGGATTTACGTATTTTAAATAAATTCCCACTAGCATTTTGAATACTTTTCAAAGCAATTATCATGTCACACATGATGATTATTTGTATATTTCCTCACTTTGACCATCAATCCTTGAGGGTTAGGACTATGCTGAAATATCTTTGAATGAATAAATGAGGGTGCAGTTCACCCATGTGTTATTTCATTAGACATATACTTCCGAGTTTCTACTCTATGCCAGGTATTCCTCAGTGTTAAAACAGAATACCTACAGTGTGAGGACATAAGTAAAAGGGCTATGATAAAGATACATGTAAGAGGTCCACATTAATTGAATAGAATAATACTTGCTACTTATAGTGGCAACTCATAAGACCCTTCCAATTTCAAAAATTAAATTATTTTTTTTTGTAGTATTAGATATATCTTAGAGAATTTAAAGTTTTATACACTGGGAGTGCGGAAGTAAGCTATCATGAGTAGGTATCATTGGGATTTGGAGGCCAGACAACAGGGTGTTAACTATACTTAGAATGGAATGGTGAAGTAGTGTGAATCCTTAGGACTCATTTGTACAGCTGTTGTCTGGCTTAGAATAAAAACAGATGGATGTCATTATACCAGATATGGAACTAGATAGAGAGAGCCCATTTTAATCTTAATGGGAACATGTCTAAAGATGAATTTTAGCAATTAGTATCATTATGATATGTACAGTATTATGTTGAATAAATCTAATGGATTTTAAAGTGTTTTAAAACATTGACTTAATTATAAATTTCTAGGAACTGTTTAAAGCTCTCTTTATCAGTATGCTAGGGTACCATAGTAGAATGGGTAAAGACATTTTCCATTGTAACATTACCTCTATCATTTGGTCATGGGAGGAGCAGCTGCTACCACATTTCCAAAGCAGTCATTAAAATTTTTTTAAAAATAAATCTTTATTGTTCACATTATTACAATTGTTCCTCTTTTTTCCCTCATATCTTCCTTCCACCTGGCTCCTACCCCACCATCTGCCCTTACTTTCCCCCCATTGTCTTCATCCATAGGTGTATGATTTTTGTCTAGTCTCTCCCTGCACCCCCTCCCACCTCTTTCCCCTTGAGAATTATCAGTCCCTTCCCTTTCTATGCTCATAATTCTATTATATTCACTAGTTTATTCTGTTCATCAGATTTTCAATTCACTTGATTTTTAGATTCACTTGTTGAAGATATGTATTTGTTGTTCATAATTTTTATCTTTACCTTTTTCTTCTTCCTCTTCTTCAAGAATACCTTTCAGAATGTCATATAATACTGGTTTGGTGTTGATGAACTCCTTTAGTTTTTTCTTATCTGTGAAGCTATCTTCCCTTCAATTCTGAATGATAGCTTTGCTGGGTAGAATAGTCTTGGTTGTAGTTTCTTGCTATTCATCACTTTGAATATTTCTTGCCATTCCCGTCTGGCCTGCATAGTTTCTGTTGAGAAATCAGATGACAATCGTATGGGTGCTCCCTTGTAGGTAATTAACTGTTTTTCTCTTGCTGCTTTTAATATTCTCTCTTTGTATTTTGCTCTTGATATTTTAATTATGATATGTCTTGGTGTGATCCTCTTTGGATTCCTTCTGTTTGGAGTTCTGTGTGCCTCCTGGACTTGTAAGTCTATTTCTTTCACCAATGGGGGAAGTTTTCATTCATTATTTATTCAAATAGGTTTTCAGTCTCTTGCTCTCTTTCTTCTTCTGGCACCCCCACAATTATGATGTTGGTATGCTTGAAGTTGTCCCGGAGGCTTCTTACACTATCTTCACATTTTTTTATTCTTTTTTCCTTTTGCTTTTCCAGAGGAGTGTTTTTTGCTTCTTTGTATTTCAAATCTTTGACTTGATTCTTGCGATTCTCTAGTCTGCTGTGAGGTCTCAGTATAATATTTTTTTATTTCAATCAGTGTATGTTTAATTTCTAGTTGTTTCTTTTACCTGCTCTTGGGTCTCGCTAAATTTATCAATTTTTTCTAGAAAATTCTTGAAAAACCTTATAACCATGGTTTTCAACTCTATATCCAGTCATGTTTTTCTCCATTCCTTTCATTTGTGATCTGTTCTTTTTTCTCTGCATATTTTGCTGCTTCCGTGAGTTGGTAGAATAGATTTGTGTGCTAGGTGTCCTACATGGCCCAGTAGCTCTGCCTCCCCAGTTACCTGAGGTGGACACTCTTGGCGCACCCCTTTGTGAACTGTGTGTACAGTCTTGTTGTAGTTAATTCTTTTATTTTTTTTAAATTAAATCTTTATTATTCAGATTATTACATTTGTTTCTCTTTTTTCCCCTCCATAGCACCCCTCCACCCAGCTCCCACCCCTCCCTCTGCCCTTAGCTCCCTCCCATTGATCTCATCCATAGGTGTATGATTTTTGTCCAGTCTCTCCCTGTACACCCCTCACCCCTTCCCCCCTGAGAATTATCAGTCCACTCCCTTTCTGTGCTCCTGATTCTACTATATTCACCAGTTTATTCTGTTGATCAAATTTTTAATTCACTTAATTTTTAGATTCACTTGTTGATAGATATGTATTTGTTGTTCATAATTTTTTGGCTTTTACCTTTTTCTTCTTTCTCTTCTAAAAGAGTACCTTTCAGCATTTCCTATAATACTGGTTTGGAGTTGATGAACTCCTTTAGCTTTTTCTTATCTGTGAAGCTCTTTATCTGCCCTTCAATTCTGAATGTTAGCTTTGCTGGATAGATTATTCTTGGTTTTAGATTCTTGCTATTCATCATGTTGAATATTTCTTGCCACTCCCGTCTGGCCTGCATCGTTTCTGTTGAGAAATCAGCTGACAGTCGTATGGGTTCTCCCTTGTAGGTAATGAACTGTTTTTCTCTTGCTGCTTTTAATATTCTCTCTTTCTCTTTTGCTCTTGGCATTTTAATTATGCTGTGTCTTGGTGTAGTCCTCTTTGGATTCCTTTTCTTTGGGGTTCTGTGCGCTTCCTGGACTTGTAAGTCTATTTCTTTTACCCGATGTGGGAAGTTTTCAGTCATTATTTCTTTAAGTAGGTTTTCAGTATCTTGCTCTCTCTCTTCTTCTGGCACCCCCACAATTCTGATGTTGGTACGCTGAAAGCTGTCCCAGCGTCTCCTTACATTATGTTCACATTTTTGGATTCTTTTCTCTTCTTGCTTTTCCAGTTGAATGTTGTCTGCTTCTTTATATTTCAATTTTTTTACTTGATTCTTGCCTTTCTTTAGTCTGCTGTTAGGACTCTGTATAATATTTTTTATTTCAGTCAGTGTATGTTTAATTTCTATTTGGTCCTTTATCATCTTTAGTAGGACCTTTTCCATCTCTAGTTGGCTCTTTTGTATTGCTAGTTGGTCCTTTTTCATCTCCTCTTGGGTCTCACTAAATTTATCGAATTTTTTTAGCATATTCTTGAAAAACCTTACAAGCGTGGTTTTGAACTCTATATCCAGTCGTTTTTTTTCCTCCATTTCTTTTGTTTGTGATCCCTTCCCTTGTTTCGGCATTTTCACTATGCCGGGGAAACTTCTGTGTTGGATTCAGCCTTATGATACCAGATGCAAAACCGAAGAAGCCTCTGTTGAGCTTGGGATGGGTGGAGTCTCAGGGCTTAAGGGACCACCTTGCCTTCCAGTCGGCCCCGCCCTCCACGGCCCCTGAGTCTCACGTGACTGGTTAATCGCTGGAGCAGTCCTTGTGCGCGCGCCTACAGTGCCTCTAACCGCTGCCTTTCCAGCTCCCCTGAGCACTAGGACTACAAGATTCTAGGTCCCCAGGGTTTCGCCCGAAACAGGGGCCCAGTGGAGTCAGAAGTGGCACAGTTCGGAGGGTCTGTCTCCCGCCCACTCGCGAAAGCCAGCGGCACAATCAGCAATCTGTCCTGCGCTCAGCACCGTCCTCGTGCAAGACCAGACCTGATCTTCTGCGACTCCCCTAAATTTCCGTGCACCTCTCCCTTTTCACAGTCCAAACTCCCCCCGTATGAGTTTCGCTGGATCTGGGGTTTAGTGTCGTAAAATAAGGGGTTCAATGCCGTTGGGAGTCTCCATTTCCCTCCCACCAGAGAAAGCCAGCCCTGTACTTCGGCACCGCTCTCTCAGCGTACGCGTCTCAGTACCTCTGCTTTTTGCAGCTCCTCTGGGTCTCCGTGAGCCCCTCTCTTTCCTTCTAGCTGTAGAACTTCCACTCAGTGAGCTTTCCTGTGGTTCTGGATGATGTCCGTTCTGTCTTTTAGTTGTAGTTTTGAAATTGTTGTACGAGGCAGCAGTGTAGGTGTTTACCTATGCCGCCATCTTGGATTCCTCTCTCTGTAGTTAATTCTTCATTGTTGTTGGTATCACTGGGGGGAATTGCCAATTGGTTGTGAGGATCAGCTCTGTCTGTACATAAGGGCTTGCCTCCAAACCTCTGCCTTTCATGCACATGTGTGCATGAGTTTCTGGATCTCTGCATTCCAGTTCCCCTGAGTTTCTGTTTGCTCTAGGGACCAGTATGAGACTGGGTCCCCAGGGTCTCACCTGAAACTGGGGTTCAGTGCAGTTGGACCTGCATTTCAGCGCTGTTGTGAGGTTCTGTGTTCCTCCCACTAGAGAAAGCCAGTGGCACAGTCAGCAGTCAGTGCTCTGTGTGTGCACTTTCGCGTGCATTTTTGCACGCACTTTTGCATGCCCCCAGACTTCTGTTTATCATGACTCCCTTAAGTTTCTGTGCACTCCCTCCTTTTCACAACAGTCCAGACTACCCCGTATGAGTCTCACATAGAACTGGGGTTCAGTGCAGTTGGAATTTTCCCAACTAGAAGAGCCAGCCATACCTCCTCCACCTGTCCTCTCCATGAACGTTGTCTCTGTATCTCAGCTTTTTATAGCTTCTCTGAGTCTTTGTGAGTCCCTCTCTTTACTTCTATTTATAGAATTTTCACTCAGCCAGCTTTCCTGTGGTTCTGGATGGTGTCCGTTTTGTCTTTTAGTTGTAGTTTTGAAATTGTTGTGTGAGGCAGTAGCTTAGGTGTTCACCTATGACACCATCTTGGTTTCTCTCCATTAAAAAATTTTTATCGATTGATTCTAGAGAGAGAGGGACATAGAAACCCTCATTTTTTGTTCCACTTATTTATGTATCCATTGGTTGTTTTTTGTATGTGCTCTGACCAGGGATTGAACACACAACCTTGGTGCATTAGGATGTGCTCTAATCAACTGAGCTACTCAGCCAGGGCAAAAAACAAGGTCAATTTTTGAGAGACACTAGCACATTACATGAAGAGCATAAAGAAAAAATTGACAATGCCATTAGAAAAACAAACAAACAGCAACAGCAACAACAACAAAAACCCTGAAATTGCCTGACTGGTGTTGCTAAGTAGTTGAGCATCAGCCTATGAACCAAGAGGTCATGGTTCCATTCCTCATCAGTGCACATACCTGGGTTGTGGGCTCTATCCCTAGTAGGGGACATGCAGGAGGCAGCTGACCAATGATTCTCTCTCATTGATGTTTCTATCTCTCTTTCTCACTGAAATCAATAAAAATATATTTTAAAAAACAAAACAAAAACTGACAACTTAAAAAAAAACACTTCCTTTAAATTTATGTATTCGTTATCTATGGCTGTGTAATAAATTACACAAACTCATCAGCTTAAAACAACACACAATTTTTATGTCATAGTTTCTAAGTTTAAAAATGTAGTCATGGATTGGGTGGGTAACTCTGGCTCAGGATCTCACAAGACTACATGATTAGCAATGCGCTTACCTCTAGATTCACAGGAGCTCTACATCTAAGCTCAGTCATACGATCAGTGGCAGGACCCCATTCCGGGTTGGCTTCTGTTTCTCTCTGGCTATGACCAGAGACCTCCCTCAGTTCCTGGCCACATGGACAGTTTCCATCAGAACAAGCAAATGTCAGAGCAATAGCGGGCATGATAGAAATTCGAGTTATTTTATAGCCTAATCTTAGAAGTAACACTCTATTATTTTCATTGTATTCTTATTTATTAGAAGTGAGCTACTTACTGAGGGGCATTACTAGCAAGAGGCAGTCAACCACAATTACATTTTTTTAATTAAAAATGTAATCCTATCTAATAAAAGAGTAATATGCAAATTGACCATACCTCTGCTACACCCACAATCAGGATTGAATATGCAAATTAACCCAACCAAGATGGCTGTGGCCATAGAGCGAGCAGGAGACTTGGCTTTCCCTGGCAATGGAGGAAGCCAAGCTTTGCAGCCCTGGCCTGCCTTGGCATCCGCTCAGGGCTACGAAGTTTCAATTATAGACGATAAATAAATCCCAATAAAAATGGCTGCAGGGGAGGAAAAATGGTGGTGGAATAGACAGACGCGTCTGGAGCTTTGTTGCTGGTCAGAGGGAGAGAGAGCAGCTGAGAGTCACACTGGGAGTGTTTGTTGGCAACTTAAGAGTCAGTTATCCTCCAGGAGAAGGTGGGGGACTGCTGGACGGGCCTCTCCTGACTAGGCAGCCCCACTGCCATGGGGTTTTTGTCTGCCTGAGCCACCAGCGTGAATGAGGAGACCACGCCATCTTGCAGAGGGAAGTGGATGTCTGTGGTGGTCTGAAAGCTGCAGCTGAAGTATCACTAAATAGCCAGGGGACCCAGAACACCGCTCTCCAATCTGTGCAGACACACGGACTCAGAGGAGATCCACATGGCACACGGAAATGTCAGATTTCGCCTGGGATAAGGTGAGGTCTCCTGTCCTGCAGAACAGAGACGTGCACACTGTGGGAACCGGGCTGCGGGAAAGCTGTTTCTGGAGAGGTCTGCGGATGTGGGGCAGGGCGTGATCCCTAAGTGTGGAAGCAAACTCTTGGCGTTATTTACAGAGGGGACCTCTAGAAAACAACTCATTTTGATCTGAGGCAGAAGGACATCCTGGGAGTTATTACAGTGTCCCGGCTGCTTGAATCCCCACAAACAGGTTTTGAGAACCACAGAGTAGCAGGATCTGAGCACAGCCTAGAGAGGTCCTGTGCTTAGTCTCAGAGGTCAATTCTGAAACACTGCCACCCAGTGGATGATGCACAAATTGACTCTCCCATAACCACAAAAGAATAAAGAGATTAAAACACAACCAGCAGTGGAACACAGGGAACTGCAATACCCTCCCTACTGGGAAACAGGAGTGCCAAGCACAATAGTGGAAGTGAATGACCATTCTATTTTTTTTTCTTTTTTTCAAATTATTCATTTATTTATTTATTTTTATTTTTCATTTTTGCATATTTTAATTAAAACACTATTTTTTTCTTTCCTCCTCAATTGATTTTACCTTTTTAATTATTACATTTTTGTTTTCAACTAGTATTATTACTACTACTATTTTACCTTTTTGGAAAAAAACAAGTGTCATTTTGTTTTCCCTTTATTTTACTTTGGGATTAGATTTCTACATTCTATTTTCATTTTTCCTTTAGCATAATTTTACTCTATCTCTACTCTACCTTTATGTCAATACTTTTCTTCTAACTTTCCCCATTTTGTTGTCTCGTTTCTCTTTCCCTTTTCCAACTTTAGATTCTCCCTATTCTTTCTCTTTACCTGGTTAAAATTTCACCCCACTTATATATCTAATTTCAAATCCCCTACTTCAAGTCCATACAAACCTCTCTCTTGTCTTCACTATCCAAAAAGTTGTTTTTCTCTATATCCTTTTGTTGCTGTTTGCCTAAATGGTGATTATATCGATTTATTGTATCTTTTTGTGAGATTGTTTTACTTTATTCTACTTGTTTTATTTTGCTTTTTGTTTGCTTTGTTTAGATTTGTTTTTTACCTCTCTTTTCCCTCACCTCCCTAGATACCAGTTGTTATCTGTAGTTTGTATTAATCTCTAGGTACTTATTGCCGGCATTTGTTGGGATTAGTGGCTGCTCTATTGGAGTTTTCTCCTCACATCTATATTTTGTTCCCCTTTTCTCTCTTATCCTCTTTTTTTTCCTCTCTGACTTTTTTTCTCTTTCTCTCTTCTTCTGCTTCTTCTTCTACGTCTTATTATTTTATTTAATTTTTGGTTACTTTATTTATTTTTTTCTACCTCTCGCAATTTCATTTTGGCACTTCTTTCTTTTCCTTTTTCCTCATTTTCCTCTTTTTCTTTCTCTACTTACCCTTAATTTGTCTTTCATTGGTGGTCACCTTCTTTGTGATTATTAACATTGTGAATACATTTCTGTTCAGTGCCTTGTGTATTGTACCTGGTCGTGTTGTAGTTTGTGCCTTTGAATCAACGTAGGAGAAAGAACTACATAACCAGACACCCAGAGAAGAAATACCATGGGAAGAAGAAACAGCTCGCATATGACAGAAAGGCAGGTATCACCAGAAAAGGAAGTAAACAAAATAGAAGCAGAAATAAGCCTGCCCGAGAAAGAGTTCAGAGAAATGATCATAAGGTGGATGAAAAGAATGGAAGACAAAATCAACAATGTGAGTAAGAGCCAAGAGGAAATGAAGAAGACCCAAGAGGAAATGAAGAAGAAGCAAGAAGAAATGCAAGAAGAAATGAAAAATGACATCACTGCTATAAAGAACTCAATATAAAGCCTCAAAAGTAGATTAGAAGAAGCAGAGGACTGCATCAGTGAGATAGAAGACACGGTAGGAAAAAATATGCAAGTACAGCAGCTTCTAGAAAAAAAAGTTAAAAAGCAAGAGTAGGGCCTAAGGGAACTCTGGGATAACATGAAACAAAACAACATCCGCATAATTGGGGTTCCAGAAAGAGTGGAAACTGAGCAAGGATCAGAGAACCTGTTTGAAGAAATAATGACAGAAAATTTCCCCGATATAGGAAAGAAAAAACCCACACAAATCCAGGAAGCTCACAGAGTCCCAAGCTAAATAAACCCCCCAAAACCGACATCAAGGCACATTATAATTAAATTGGCAAACACCAACAACAAAGTAAGAATCTTAAAAGCAGCCAGAGAGAAACAGAAAGTTACCTACAAAGGAACCCCCATAAGACTAGCTACTGATTTCTCAACAGAAACTCATCAGGCCAGAAGGGAATGGAATGAAATATACAAACTCATGCAAAGGAAAGGTCTGAATCCAAGAATACTGTACCCTGCAAGGCTTTCAATCAAAATTGAAGGTGAAATCAGAAGCTTCACAGACAAAAAAGGACTACGGATATATATTACCCAAAAACCAGCAATGCAAAAAATGTTAAAGTGTCTGCTGTAATAAAAAGAAATAGGAAGTGAAGAAAGAACTCTGGGGTAAAGACTAAAGATGGCAACAGATAATTACCTATCAATAATAACTTTAAATGTAAACATATTAAATGCTCCAATCAAAAGACATAGGGTAACCAATTGGATAAGAAAACATGATCCATATATCTGCTGTCTATAAGAAACCCACCTCAGGAAAAGAGATGCACACATGTTGAGGGTGAAGGGATGGAAGATGGTATTTCAGGCAAATGGAAATGAAAAAAAAGCTGGGGTTGCAATACTTATATCTGACAAATTAGATCTCATAGTGAAGGACATAAGAGATAAAGAAGGCCACTTCATAATACTAAAAGGAACAATCCAATGAGAAGAAATAATTCTAGTAAACATATACACACCCAATATAGGAGCACCTAAATATATATATAAAAAAACTCCTGGAGGATATTAAGGGAAACATTGACAGCAATACAATCATAGTAGGAGACTTTAATACCCCACTGTCACCATTGGACAAATCCTCTAAACAAAAAAATCAGCAAAGAAACATCAATCCTAAATGACTCACTAGACCAGATGGAATTAATTGACATCTTCAGAACATTTCACCCCAAAGCCACAGAATATTCATTCTTCTCTAGTGCACATGGATCATTTTCAAAGATAGACCATATGTTGGGTCATAAAAAAAGTCTCTTCAAATTCAAGAAGACAGAAATCATATCAAGCATTTTCTCAGACCACAGTGGCATAAAACTGGAAATCAACTATAATAAAAACAATAGAAAGAAATCAAACACATGGAGACTACACAGCATGCTATTAAACAACGACTGGGTAACCAGAGAGATCAAGATTAATAAAAATCATCATGGCAACAAATGACAATAACAACATAACAATACAAAATTTATGGGACACAGTGAAAGCAGTCTTGAGAGGGAAGTTCATAGCCCTATAAGCCTACTGTAAAAAATAGGCAACAATGGTAATAAATTACCTAACCTACAACTTAAAGAGCTAGAAAGAGAGCAACAAGAAAAGCCCAGTGTAAGCAGAAGGAAGGAAATAGTAAAGATCAGAGCTGTGATAAACAACATGGAGATCAAAGAAACAATTCAAAAGATCAACAAAACCAAGAGCTGGTTCCTTGAAAGGATAAACCAGATTGATGGACCAAGAAGCAAAGAGAGAAGACCCAAATAAAATCAGAAATGAAAGAGGAGAAATAACAACAGACCCCGCTGAAATACAAAGGATTGTTAAAAAATACTGTGAACAACTCTATTCCAACAAATTGACAACCTGCAAGAAATGGACATATTCCTAGAAAAATATAACCTTCCAAAACTCAATCAAGAAGAATCTAAACATATTAATAGTCCTATAACTGTGGAAGAAATTGAAGCAGTCATCAATAAGCTTTCAGCAAATAAAAGCCTGGGACCAGATGCCAAACATTCAAGGAAGAATTATAACCGATCCTCCTCAGACTAGTCAAAAATATTCAAGAAGAAGGAACACTCCCAAACACCTTCTATGAAGCCAGCATCACCCTAATACCAAAACCAGATAAAGACAGCACAATGAAAGAGAATTATAGGCCAATATCTCTCATGAACATAGATGCCAAAATCCTCAACAAAATTCTAGCAAATTAGACCCAGCAGTACATCAGAAAAATCATACACCATGACCCAGTAGGATTCATCCCAGGAATGCAAGGATAGTACAATATCTGCAAATCAATAAACGTGATAAATTACATAAACAAAATGAGAGATAAAAATCAAATAGTCATATCAATTGATGCAGAAAAAGCATTAGACAAAATCCAACACCCTTTCTTGATAAAAACACTCAGCAAAGTGGGAATAGAAGGATCATACTTAACATCATAAAAGCCATATACAATAAACCCATAGCTAACATCATACTCAATGGGCAAAAACTAAAACCATTTATCCTAAAAACAGGAACAAGACAGGGATGCCCACTCTTACCTCTCCTGTTCGACATAGTACTGGAAGTATTCAGCATTGCAATTAGACAAGAAGAAGAAATAAAAGGCATCCACATTGGAAAAGAAGAAGTAAAGCTGTCCTTATTTGCTGATGACATGATACTGTATATAAAAAACCCAAAGGACTCCATCCCAAAACTAATTGACTTAATAAATGAATTTGGCAATATAGCAGGATACAAAGTTAATGCCAAGGAATCTGTGGTTTTTCTATACACTAAGAGCAAAATTACAGAAAGAGAGACTAAAAGAGCAATCCCATGTACCATCACAGCAAAAAAATTAAGATACTTAGGAATAAACCTCACTAAGGAGGTAAAAGGCCTGTATGTAGAAAACT
The DNA here is from genome assembly GCA_011751065.1 of Lasiurus cinereus. Taxonomy (NCBI): domain Eukaryota; kingdom Metazoa; phylum Chordata; class Mammalia; order Chiroptera; family Vespertilionidae; genus Lasiurus; species Lasiurus cinereus. Next base: position 11,210,674 of record JAAGEH010000020.1, read on the forward strand.
ACAGGACACTGAAAAAAGAGATAGAGGAAGATGTAAACAGATGGAGGAGCATACCATGCTCATGGATTGGGAGAATCAACATCATTAAAATGTCCATACTACCCAAAGCAATCTACAGATTCAACGCAGTACCCATTAAAATACCAACGACATATTTCACAGACCTACAAAGAATTCTTCATAGATTCATCTGGAACAAAAAAAGACCACGGATAGCTACAGCAATTCTGAGAAAAAAGAATAAAGTAGGTGGGATCTCAATACCAGACTTCAAGCTATACTACAAAGCAACTGTTCTCAAAACAGCCTGGTACTGGCACAAGAACAGACATATAGATCAATGGAATAGAATAGAGAACCCAGATATCCACCCAAACTACTATGCTCAATTAATATTTGACAAAGGAGGCATGAACATTCAATGGAACCAAGATAGCCTCTTCAATAAATGGTGTTGGGAAAATTGGACAGATACATGCAAAAAATTGAAACTGGACCACCAACTTACACCAAATACAAAAATAAACTCAAAATGGATACAGGACTTAAACATTAGAAGGGAAACCATAAAAATACTTGAGGAATCCACAGGCAGCATAATCTCAGACATATGGCGAAAGAACTTCTTCACTGATACTGCTCCAAGGGCAATGGAAGATAAAGAAAAAATAAACAAATGGGATTACATCAAAATAAAAAGCTTTTGCACAGCAAAAGAAACCATCAACAAAACAACAAGAAAGACCACTGTATGGGAGAACATATTTGCAAATGTTATCACTGATAAAGGTTTAATCTCCAACATCTACAGCCAATTTATACAACTTAATAAAAGGAAGATAAACGTTCCAATAAAAAAATGGGCAACGGACCTAAATAGAACCTTTTTGAAAGATGACAGAAGGAAGGCCAAGAGACACATGAAAATATGTTCAAAGTTACTAGTTATCAGAGAGATTCAAATTAAAATGACAATGTGATACCATCTTATACCTGTCAGAATGGCAATCATCAACAAATCAACAAACGACAAGTGTTGGCGAGGATGCGGAGAAAAAGGAACCCTTGTGCACTGTTGGTGGGAATGCAGACTGGTGCAGCCACTGTGGAGAACAGTATGGAGTTTTCTTAAAAAACTAAAAATGGATCTCCCATTTGACCATGTAATCCAACTCTTAGGAATTTATCCTAAGAAATTACAAACACCAATCAGAAAGGATTTATGCACCCCTATGTTCATAGCAGCACAATTTACAATAGCTACAATTTGGAAATAGCCTAGGTGCCGTCATCAGATGAGTGGATCAGAAAACTGTGGTACATCTACACAATGGAATTCTATGCTGCCATTAAAAAGAAAGAATTCTTACCATTTGCAGCAACCTGGATGGAACTGGAGAGCCTTATGCTTAGTGAAATAAGCCAGTCAATGAAGGAGAAGCACCACATGATCTCACTCATTTGTGGATAATAAAGAACATTGTAAACTGATGAACAAAAGGATAGATACAGAGGCAGTGAAGCATCAAACAGACTGTCAAATTATAGCAGGAAGATTAAGGAGAGGTGGGGTAGATAAGAGATCTATCAAAGGACTTGTATGCATGCATATAATCATAACCAATGAACATAGACACTGGGGGGTTGTGGTATGCCTGGGAGGGAGGGAAGGTAATGGGGAGATATGTATTCGTGTAACACAATAAAAAAAAATGGTTGGGGCCAAGGAGTGAGCAGGAGGCTTGGCTCTGCTCAAGGCTACAAAGTTTCAATTATAGAAGATAAATAAATCCCAAATATCCGGGACTCCGCTTGGGTTACTGGGGGGCATGGCCAGCCTGCAAAACACCGCAGGCCCTTTGCCCAAGCTGCCCAATGCCCCAGGGGAACCCCCACCCTGATCTGGGAAACCCTTCAGAGCAAACCAGTTGGCTCCTACCCATGCACCAGGCCTCTATCTATCTAATAAAAGCATCTTATGCAAATTGACCATCACTCCAACACCCAAGATGGCTGCCCGTATGTGGTCAAAGATGGCTGCCACCTTGTGGACAAAAGATGGCTTCACAGATGGCCATCAGGGCAGAGTAGCTGGGGGGTACCAGATCTGCAAGGGAAGGCAGTTAGGGGTGACTAGGCTAGCAAAAAAGGAAAATTGGGTGTGACCGGGAAGGGAAGGGAAGTTGGGGGGACACAGGCCTGCAGGGGAGAGCAGTTGAGGGGACCGGGCCTGCAGGGGAGGACAGTTAGGGGTGACCAGGCCTGCAGGGGAGGGCAGTTAGGGGCAAACAGGTTGGCAGCAGAGTAGGTAGGCATCAATCAGGCTGGCAAGGGAGTAGTTAGGGGGTGATCAGGTTGGCAGGCAGAAGCAGTTAGGGGCAAATAAGCAGTTGGGAGCCAGCAGTCCTGGATTGTGAGAGCGATGTCTGGCTGCCCATTTAGGCCCAATCCTACCAGTATGCCTGAACATAAATGGGCAATGGAGAGGATACAGGCTGGGCTGAGGGATACACCTCCTCGTGTAGCGGGCCTCTAGTACATACATAAAAATTCAACTATTGAGAAACACTATTCACTGATAAAATACTAATATGTATTGAGTACCTACTATGTGCTAGGCATGAGGGATGCAGTAATATTCAAAACAAGCCCTGCTTTCCTGCAGCTTCCATTCCAGAGGGGCATTTTGGAGGGGCTAAAGCACTTAGAAGCACACTGCAGTGCTTGCACACCGGAGGGCTCTCAAAAGATGTTAGCCATTTTTATCTCTGCAGAGTAGACATCCTGTCACAGAAACAGCAAAGCTACCGTCTGTGGCTTCTCTACTCCTATTGTAGACAAGTGTGATTGGTTTAACCAGAGCACAAATGGCCTTTCACTTATTCTTGAAAGAGGCAATTCATAATAGTTTGCAATGCTGTACACTTGTAACTGACTTTCTCACATTTGTGTTTTTAAGTATTTTTTGCCAGAAAAAATATAAAACCACTGAAGAGTCCCACAAAAAGTGCTGTGCTAGTTCTCCTGCAATGTCCTTCTGACCAATTTCCTTTTGTGTGACACTCGCCGAGTTGACCTACCATCTTCCAGCTCTAAATTATTTTAATTGCTTTCTTTGCTGGATGCATCTTTCCAGTCTCTCAAGTGCTCTTTTAAAAATGGCTTCTTGAACTGCCAACAAGATTTCAAATGTGTGCCTGGCAATGCCAGTATGCTGTAGTTGTTTTCTCTAATTAATATTCCAAATTTCAAAACCTGTCTCGAGATTTTAATTGACTTTTATCACCCCCATCTCACTCAAGTACTGTGCTGACTGTCCTTGCACATTATTAATAAACCAGGCATACTGTGCTTTTTTCCCTCCCTGCCTGATGTTTAGTAATTTTTTGAACTTTGTTTTGAATGACAATTGCAGGATAATTTATTGTGCTGGGCTTCTACATCTAGTAGAAGCCATCATTTGCTATACTAATTAGGACAAAACTGTCAATCAGGGCTCTTACTCACTTGTGAGAATAGACATAGCTTATTTGTCTTGTATATAAATTCCTTCATATAGCATAGAGCTAATTCTGCCCTCCCCACCACACACACACTATGGAGAGAAACATGCTAACAAATCTGAGTTACAAAATATTTTTAAAGAATTGTTGATTTTGTCTCCCTGGTTTAAAAATACATTTCCAAAATATAGTAAAAGGATCAGAATTTTAATAAATACAGTATTTCTTCACCAAAATGGATTTTTAAAAAGGCATTCTTTAAAATGTTTGGCTTACGTTCTTTTGTTCATTATTCTTCGTTATTCACATCACAGATTCTGCTGAATTAAACTTCCTTTTATTTCTTTCTCAAGAAATTTCACAGGAGTTGCCACCTATTTAACATCATTGGTGCAGTAGTAGTTGTTGTCTGAAGCCTGTTGATCTTTCCCTTGGACTGATCTACTCAGAGGACTGGAGTAGATCATAGGGCATGGAGCATGTATTTGTAGCCATGTTGACTTTTCCCTATTCAAACAGAACATTCTAGTGCTCTTTTTAAGTCCATGGATCCATCTGAAAGGGCAATCAGAGCCAACTTCTACTTGAATCACCCAAGTGCATGAAAATGACTATATAGGCAGTTGTTTTCATTAACAAATGATAAGAAACCATATTACAAGGTCTTTAGTCCAGTGAAAAAGCAGAGGGAGGCACACCTAATACCTTTAGAATTATTTTTGGCCCAATTATCAGAACATTGGAGTTTAAAGATAAAATAGTCACAAGGATACTAGTAAATGTTTGGGATTTATTATCTTTCAAGTGAGGTGCTTATTGCCAGAGGAAAGTACTGTAGGTGGATTTTAAGGAAATTACCGAGATGTCTTAGGGTATGACAGACTAGTCTTCCTCCCACTCCATACACACTGGGACACCTAGGAATTATATTTTTCTGTGGCCTCTAACATATTTTATCTGTTCTTGCTGCCATTCCATACTTCTTTTAGGGATTGTTGACTCCAAATTCAAGTCATGCCCCCTGCAAATGACATTTCCCTGGCTCTCTTGAAAAGTGACTTCCAGCTAGTATGGCTATTGGGAGGCTGTGGAGAGGGAGTAAAGTGGGTGAGGATTGAAGAGACCAGTGTACTTTTTCTCTTTATACCTGGGATTGAGATTTCATCACTGACTGCATCTTCTTTGGGGTTCATACTTTCTGTGGGGTTCATACTCTCTTGTGGGCAGTCTGCCCTCTGGTCCAGCCTCCCATCAAACTGCTCCAGCCTTGGACTCTGGTAGCATTCCTCCTCTCTGCATGCTGCCTGTCCTAGAGTATTGGCCACCTTCTGCTATTGCAAATTATTGTTCCCTGTTTCTTTTCAGCTCATCCAACCTTTTTGTAACTGGTTCCCTGTATTACAGTTTCCTTTTTTAAACTAACTGACACGAAGACTTCTGCTTCTGGGAAGATGCAGTAGAAAAACTTTATCCCATTCCTTCTGCTGAGTATAAATGAGAACCTTGGAAATAATGTAATAAATTATAATATATGTAATACCATAACTATATACAATATAATATTAATTATAGGGCATAATTTATAACTACATTATAAATGTTATATATAATTGTTATTATAGTATACTAGAGGCCTGGTGCACGAAATTCATGCATGGGGAGGAGGGGGTGTCCCTCAGCCCAGCCTGTACCCTCTTTAATCTGGGACATTCCTCTCACAATCCAGAACTACTAGCTCCCAACTTCTTGCCTGCATGCCTTCCTAATTGCTCCTAACCACTTCTGCCTGCCAATCTGATCACCCCCTAACCACTCCCCTGCCAGCCTGATTTATGCCTAACTGCTCCCCTGCCAGACTGTTTGCTCCTAACTGCCCTCCCTTCCAAGCCTTGTCACCCCTAATTGTTCCCCCCTTCAGGCCTGATCTCCCCAACTGCTCTTACCTGCAGGCCTGGGTCTCCCCCATCTGCCCTTCTCAGCAGGATTGGTTGCTCCCAACTTCTGTCCTCTGCCAGCCTGGTCACCCCCTAACTGCCCTCCCATGCAGGCTTTATGTCCCCCAACTGCCCTCCTTTGCAGGCCTGGTCCCTTCCAACTGCCCTCCTCTGCTGGCCATCTTGTGGTGGCCATCTTGTGTGTATATGGGGGCAGTCATCTTTGACCACATGGGGGCAGCCATCTTGTGTGATGGTCAATTTGCATATTACTCTTTTATTAGAAAGGATAGAGGCCTACCTAGTGCATGGATGGGTGCCAGCTTGTTTGCTCTGAAGGGTGTCCTTGATCAGAGTGGAAGTTCCCCTGGGGCATGGGCTGGCCTGGGTGAGGGGCCTATAGTGGTTTCCTGGCCAGCCAAGCCCTTTGGCGTCCCAAGCGGAGGTTTGAGATTTATTTATCTTCTATAATTGAAACTTTGTAGCCTTGAGAGGAGGCCAAGGCAGGCCAAGGCTGCGGAAACTTGGCTTCCTCCATTGCCAAGGTCAACTCAAGCCTCCTGCTTTCTCCAGATCTGTGGCTACTGCCATTTTTGTTGGGATTTATTATCTTCTATAATTGAAACTTTGTAGCTTTGAGTAGAGGCCTGGGCCTGCCAGGTTGTGCGGAAATCTTGGCTTCCTCCATTGCTGAGGAAACCTAAGCCTTCTGCTCTCTCTGTGGCCACAGCCATCTTGCTTGGGTTGATTTGCATACTCGCTCCTGATTGGCTGGTGGGCATGGCTTGTGGGTATAGTGGAGGAATGGTCAATTTGCATATTATTCTTTTATTAGATAGGATTACAAATAGAAGAAAACTGCAAGGTGGAGAGAAGACAAATTGGCTAGGATTCTGGGACTCGAATAACAACATTGCAGTGAGTCCCCTGGGTTTTCTTTTTGTCTCAGGTATTCCAACTGGTTACTGAGAAACTGGCAACTCCAAACCACCAATGTGTGCAGATAAAATGAACTTCAACCAAAGCCTGCTTTCTTTAACCAAGGGGTCAGGGAAATAGCAGCTTGATAAGACACACAATTTTTAGGAAACAACTGCTGTACTGAAAAATTGTTGTGTCACCCTTATCCCTACCTGCAGAGATGGATGGGAAGCCACGCCCATCCTTGCCAGGCTGTAACTAAGATGCCAAACAACAGAGCTGAAAAGCAAGTGGAACAAAAGTGATAGAGTGAAATGAGGAAGTGGATGAATCCACAACTATAGTTGCAAACTTAACTGATAGAACACCTAGACAGAAAACCAGCAAGGAAGTAGATCAATAGAACCTAATTGGCATTTATAGAACTATATATTTTGGGCCATAAAACAAACCTCAACAGATTCAAATGTTTAAGAGAACTGAAACCACACAGAGTTTGTTCTTTGACCACAAATCAGTCTAGAAACGAATATCAGAAAGATAACAAAAAATCTCCCAACACTCAGAAACTAAACAACACACTTCTAAATAATCCAACAGCCAAAAAGAAGTCTCAAGGGAAATTAAAAATAAAACACACACACAAAAATTGAAGTGAATGATGTACTTCATGCCAAATTTACAGGACATAGCAAAAACAGTGATAAAAGGAAAACTTGTAACATTAATGCTTCTATTAGTAAAGGGGAAAGGTCTCAGTTAATATTCTGAGCTCTCCCTCAACAGCCTGGGTTGAAGAGTGCTCAGTGTATTGGTTATTAATGAGGTGAGGGTAGGGTTAAAGGGAACTAACAAGGCATGGTAAAGCATCTCAGGTTTGGCAGTGGTGTAAAGTATTCCCCTCCTTTAGGAGTGAAAGCACTAGAAGAGGGAGTTTCTGCTGGAACCTGGTGAAAACTGCAGCTCTAGGATACAGTAGTCAGGAAGGGACTTGGCATTTCTTACAGATGCAGCCACTGCCTACTGAGGGAAAGGAGCCAGGGGGATAAACACACTGGCTTCTCTCTGTCCTCTGACCTCCATGGTGTTGCCCATTGTCTGAATCCAAAAGAAAGCCAGAGGGCAAAGGAGGCTTGCTCCATAAAGACCTCTAAGAACATAAAATAGGGTGAATGGTGGAGAATATTTCAAGGTTATCCAAGAACTTAAAGTACAAGCCAAGAATTTTCTAGAAAAATCTTTAGTTTATTTTAATAAGACAGCTATTCGTAATCATCAAACATGTAGTGATTTGAATAGAAATGTTAAATTTAAAGAGCAGGTGCTATTTGAAAATAATTGCTTTACTTATCTTAATACTTGCCCTTTCCCCAACCAATATATAATCAACAGTCTGTGAAGAAATATTGTTAACAATGATTGACATTAGCTTGAGCCTGGGAATATCATACACAGACTAATATTTGACACTTGGCTCTGTCCTTTTCTCACTGGGTAACCCTACACAAGTTACTCAACCTCTCTGATCTTCTGTGTACTTCTCTACAAAATAGGTGTGATAATATCTACTTCCAAGAATGGTTGTGTAGCTTGGCGAATTAAATGAAAGATGCATGTGAAAGCACCTGGTAAGAACTCAATACTTGTTGATTGAATTTGAATCACAAATTCCAAATTAGTGGCTTCACAATTTAGGAGGTAAGGCCACAAGTTAGAATTAAGAGTGAATTTTTAAAAAGAGAAGAAAATCTGTGTTTAGACTGTTGATGTCATCTATCACTCAATTATGATAATATGATCTGCAATATTTCTATTGATGGATTTTCACCACATTTTGATTGCAAATGTGAAATCCTATCAGAATTCAGCTCATATTAAGAATTCAATAAATTTCTTAATTATCTGATAACCTGCAAAAAAAAAAAGCAGTTCTTTTGGTGTAGAATTCTAGTTACATCAAGAGTTTGTGTTTCTCCCATTTATTCAAAATTGAGCATTATTGATGAGCATCAGCTGTAGGGAAGCCTGAGGTGCATCTTTTGCAGCCCCTTTCAAACAGGTTGCCATGGTAATGCTGAAAATCATAAATTCATAATATAGACTATTGATGGCATGAGAAAAAAATAGATATTGCAGGTAAGGTTTCAACTCAGAAAAATTTGAATTCCTGTGGTGTTAATCAGGTTTTCTTTTCAGTTGCAAGCTCAGGTTTTGTTATTATGAACATTTATCAATGTTAGCAATCTTTGTTTTATTAATTATTCTTGTATTGGCATACTTTTCAAGAATAAGCCCACTGTACTATTCTAATAGGCAGGTGTGTTTTATACATGAGAACTATCCTGCTGGGTCAGAGCCATGCTCTTTGTGACAGAGGTCCTAGAAACATATCAATTGTTTTCCCTTTTAAAGCAATTAAGAGACACAAGGCTCTTGTACTATATTTTATTAAACAGAGGACTAGATGTAAGAGAGCATATATATTTGGATGGTCAAAATTTTTAGCAGCAGAACATTGCCCCTCTCTGTGCCCCTTTAGTTGCATGCATGTACACATGCATACACCATCTTGGAAAATCCATCATATAATTGTAACAACCATGTCTGCAGGAGCCTTATTGGTTCTGTTGGTATTCCATCAGTGGCTGGCACATAGTAGGTAGATGGAGGATGGGTTGGTTATTTAGAGCAGGCTCAGCACATGTTTCTATAAAAGACCAGGTAGTAAATATTTTAGGGTTTTGGGGCTTATGGTTTCTGCCACAACTACTCAACTCTACTTTTGTAGCAAATGCAGGCATAGACAACACATAAATGAATGGGTGTGGTTGTTTCAATAAAACTTCATTTACAGGAACCCAAGATGGTGGCATAGGTAAATACCTAAACTGCTGCTTCTTACAACAATTTCAAAACTACAACTAAAAGGCAAAATGGACATTATCCAGAACCACAGAAAGGCTGGCTGAGTGAAATTCTATAACTAGAAGAAAGAGAAAAGCACACTGAAGCTGTGGAAGGCAGGAGCTGTGGAAGGTGCATGCATGGAGAGGGAGGCATGCTGGTGGAGAGGGCTGGCAAATGTGTATGCGGCTGGCTTTGTCAATCAGGAGGGAGACAAAAGCTCCTGACTTATCTGAACTCCAGTTCTGGGCAAGACTCTGGGGACCCAGACTCATATGAAGGGAAAACCGGACTGTCTGGCAGCAGGCATAACTTAAGGACGGCTTTGTCTCTGAGGTGTGTGCAGCAATTACTGTAGGACTCTGAGACCCACGGGCCTTTTAGAGCAGGGCTGACGGAAAACTATTTCTGTGTGCTCCATCCTGAGATCCTGCTCCGGAAGCCATTGTTCTTTACTCTGCCCTGAGACTCTGCCCCATCCAAATTGAGAACAGAGATTTTGCATATGAATGCCTGGTCCTTTGAATTCTAATATTACCTAACAAACTGCAGCTGAGTCAGTGAGACCCAGAACACCCAAAAGAAGGCCTCAGGTCCTGCAGCAACTTGCATTGCTTCACAGCTGGTCCTCATCTGAGCACTTCCAAAACCCAAACAAAGAAGAGGAATCTGCAGCTCTCTTCATAGTTCCTGCTGTGTGGACTCAAGCAGAGGTAAATTAGCACCTCCTTGGAGATCCAAGAACCAGTGAACCCATGGGTCAGAATGGGACCATCTAGATTACAACTCCTCAGATCCATAAGGGATACACTATTGCCTCATAAGGGTGTCTCCAGCACAGAAGTTCTCCCATAGTAGACACAGCTGATTCTCACAGCCAATTGGCCTGGAGGTCAATTCCTCCCAGTGATACCAACAACAATCGAGGCTTAATTAAAACAAGATTGCGCACACAGCCCACAAAGGGGTACACCAAGAGTGTCCACCCCAGGTAACTGATGATGCTGAGCCATTGAGCCCTATAGGAAACCTAGCACACAAAGCTACTCTGCAAACTCAGGGAAGCAGAGAAAATGAGGAGACAAAGAAACATCAGAAATGAAAGAAATGGAGGAAAACAAATGACTGGATATAGAGTTCACCATGGTTACAAGATTTTTCAAGAATTTCCTAGAAATATGGATAAATTTAGCAAGACCCAAGAGGAGATGAAAAAGGACCAACTAGAAATTAAACATACACTGACTGAAATAAAAAATATTATACAGAAACCTAACAGCAGACTAGAGGAATGCAAGAATCAAGTCAAAGATTTGAAATACAAAGAAGCAAAAAACACTCAATTAGAAAATCAAAAGGAAAAAAGAATCCAAAAATGTGAAGGTAGTGTAAGAACAACTTCAAGCATACCAACATCATAATTATGGGGGTGCCAGAAGAAGAGGGAGAGCAAGAGACTGAAAATCTATTTGAAGGAATAATGACTGAAAACTTTCCCCACCTGGTGAAAGAAATAGACTTACAAGTCCAGGAAGCACACAGAACCCCAAACAAAAGGAATCCAAAGAGGACCATACCAAGACACATGATAATTAAAATGCCAAGAGCAGAAGACAAAGAAAGAATATTAAAAGCATCAAGAGAAAAACAGTTAATTACCTACAAAGGAGCCCCCCCTGTAATTGTCAGCTGATTTCTCAACAGAAATGATGCAGGCCAGATGGGAGTGGCAAGAAATATTCAGAGTGATAAATAGCAAGAAACTACAACCAAGATTACTCTATCTAGCAAAGCTATCATTCAAAATTGAAGGGCAGATAAAGAGCTTCACAGAGAAGAAAAAACTTTTTCATCTCCTCTTGGTCTTCCTAAAGGAGTTCATCAACACCAAACCAGTATTATATGAAATACTAAAGGAGGAGGAGGAGGAGGAGGAGGAGGAGGAGGAGGAGGAGGAGGATCCAAGATGGCGGCATAGATAAACACCTACACTCCTGCCTTGCACAACAATTTCAAAACTACAACTAAAAGACAGAACGGACATCATCCAGAACCACAGGAAAGCTCACTGAGTGGAAGTTCTACAACTAGAGGGAAAGAGAGGGACTCACGGAGACCCAGAGGAGCTGCAAAAAGCTGAGGTACGGAGACGGAGACGCGCGCAAGGAGAGAGAGGGTGCCGGAGTACCTGGCTGGCTTTCTCTGGCGGGAGGGAAACGGAGACTCTCAAAGGCATTGAACCCCTTATCCTGCGACACTAAACCCCAGATCCAGCCGAAACTCATACGGGGGGAGTTTGGACTGTGAAAAGGGAGAAGTGCACGGAAATTTAGGGGAGTTGAAAAAAATCAAAGGCCTGGTGGCGCGCACGGCATTGCGCGCAGGACAGACTGCTGATTGTGCCACTGGCTTTCGTGAGTGGGTGGGAGACAGACCCTCCCAACTGTGCCACTTCTGAGTCCACTAAGCCCCTGTTTCGGGCGAAACCCTGGAGACCTAGACTCCTGTGGTCCTGGTGTGCAGGGGAGCTGGAAAAGCAGCGGTTAGAGGCACTGCGGGTGCGCGCACAAGGATGGCTCCAGTGATTACCCAGTCATGTGAGACTCAGAGGCCGTGGAGGGCGGGGCCGACTGGAAGGCACGGCGGTCCCTTAAGCCCTGAGACTCCACCCCTCCCAAGCTCAACAGAGGCTTCTGCGGCTTTGCAGTCTGGTATCATAAGGCTGATTTCAACACAGAAGTTTCCCTGGCATAGTGAAAATGCCGAGACAAGGGAAGGGATTACAAACAAAAGAAATGGAGGAAAAAAAACGACTGGATATAGAGTTCAAAACCATGCTTATAAGGTTTTTCAAAAATATGCTAGAAAAGTTGGATAAATTTAGTGAGACCCAAGAGGAGATGAAAAAGGACCAACTAGAGATGGAAAAGGTCCAACTAAAGATGAAAAAAGACCAACTAGAAATTAAACATACACTGACTGAAATAAAAACTATTATACAGAGTCCTAACAGCAGACTAGAGAAAGGCAAGGATCAAGTCAAAAATTTGAAATATAAAGAAGCAGAAAACATTCAACTGGAAAAGCAAGAAGAGAAAAGAAACCAAAAATGTGAAGATAATGTAAGGAGCTTCTGGGACAGCTTCTAGCGTACCAACATCAGAATTGTGGGAGTGCCCGAAGAAGAGAGAGAGCAAGATACTGAAAACCTACTTAAAGAAATAATGACTGAAAACTTCCCACATCTGGTAAAAGAAATAGACTTACAAGTCCAGGAAGCACACAGAACCCCAAATAAAAGGAATCCAAAGAGGACCACACCAAGACACATCATAATTAAAATACCAAGAGCAAAAGACAAAGAGAGAATATTAAAAGCAGGAAGAGAAAAACAGTTCATTACCTACAAAGGAGCACCCATACGACTGTCAGCTGATTTCTCAACAGAAACGATGCAGGCCAGACGAGAGTGGCAAGAAATATTCAACGTGATGAACAGCAAGAACCTACAACCAAGAATAATCTATCCAGCAAAGCTATCATTCAGAATTGAAGGGCAGATAAAGAGCTTCACAGAGAAGAAAAAGCTAAAGGAGTTCATCAACTCCAAACCAGTATTATATGAAATGCTGAAAGGTACCCTTTTAGAAGAGGAAGAAGAAAAAGGTAAAAGACAAAAAATTATGAACAACAAATACATATCTATCAACAAGTGAATCTAAAAATTAAGTGAATTAAAAATTTGATCAACAGAATAAACTGGTGAATATAGTAGAATCAGGAGCACAGAAAGGGAGTAGATTGATAATTCTCAGGAGGACAAAAATCATAAAGCATCAAACAGACTATGAAATTACAGCAGAAAGATTAAAGTTAGGTGAGGTAGATAAGTGATCAATCAAAGGACTTGTATGCATGCATATAAGCATAACCAATGATCACAGACACTGGGGGGTTGGGGTATGCCTGGGAGGGAGGGGGGGCAATGGGGAGATATGTATAAAAAATTAATAAAAATTAATAAAAAAGAAGAAGAAGGAGAAGGAGAAGAAGAAGAAGAAGAAGAAGAAGAAGAAGAAGAAGAAGAAGAAGAAGAAGAAGAGGAGGAAGGGGAGAGGGAGGAGGAGGGGAAGGAGGAGGAGGGCAAAGAGGTAAAGATAAAAATTATGAACAACAAATACATATCTATCAACAAGTGAATCTAAAAATCAATTGAATAAAAAATCTGATGAACAGAATAAACTGGTGAATATAATAGAATCAGGGGCATAGAAAGGGAGTGGACTGACAATTCTCAGGGGGAAAGGGGAGGGGGTTGCAGGGAGAAACTAGACAAAAATTGTACACTTATGGATGAGGACAATGCGGGGAGGTAAGGGCAGAGGGTGGGGTGGGAACTGGGTGGAGGGGAGCTATGGGGGAAAAAAGAGGAACAATTGTAATAATCTGAACAATAAAGATTTATTAAATTAAAAAAAATCCTATCTAATAAAAGAGTAATATGCAAATTGACCATACCTCAGCTATACCAAAAGTCACGCCCGCGAGCCACGCTCGCCAGCCACACCCACCAGCCAATCAAAGCTAGTATGCATATTAAACCAAGATAGCTGTGGCCAAGGATAGAGCAGGAGGGAGGCCTGGGTTTCCCAGGTGATGGAGGAAGCCAAGCTTTTCGCACACTCTGGCTGACACAGGCCTCCACTCAATGCTACAAAGTTTCAATTATAGAAGATAATAAATCCCAACAAAAGTGACAGCAGCCATGGAGCTGGAGAGAGCAGGAGGCTAAGGTTTCCCCTAGTGATAGAGGAAGCCAAGCTTTCTTTCTTTTTTTTTAAAAAAAAATATTTTATTGATTTTTCACAGAGAGGAAAGGAGAGGGATAGAAAGTTAGAAACATCAATGAGAGAGAGACATCGATCAGCCGCCTCTTGCATGCCCCCTACTGGGGATGTGCCCGCAACCGGAATCGAACCTGGGACCTTTCAGTCTGCAGGCCAACACTCTATCCACTTAGCCAAACCGGTTTTGGCGGAAGCCAAGCTTTCTGTAGCCCTGGCCTGCCTTGTCCTCCACTCAAGGCTACAAAGTTTTAATTATAGAAGGTAAACAAATCCCAACAGAAATGGCTGAGGCCTCAGAGTGAGCATGAGGCTTGGCTCTGTTCCAGGCTACAAAGTTTCAATTATAGAAGATAAATAAATCCCAGATACCAGGGCCTCCTCTTGGGTTGCTGGGGGGCGTGACCAGCCTGCACACCACCACAGGCCCCTCACCCAGGCCATCCTATGCCCTAAGGAAACCCCCAACCTGATCTGGGATTTCCTTCAGGGAAAACCAGCTAGCTCCCACCCATGCACCAGGCTTCTAATAAAAGAGTAATATGCAGATTGACCATAACTCTAACACACAAGATGACTGCTCCCATGTGGTCAAAGATCCTGCCCCTGTGTGGACACAAAATGGCCACCACAAGATGGCCTGCAAGGAAGGGTAGTTGTGGGTAATCAGGCCAGCAGGGAAGTGTAGTTGGGAGGGACCAAGTTGGCAGAGGAGGGAAGATGGGGGCAACCAGGCCTGCAGAGAAAGGCAGTTGCGGGGGGAACCAGGCCTGAAGGGGAGGGCATTTAGGGGTGACCAGGCCTGCAGGAGAGGGCAGTTAGGGGCAAACAGTTGAGTAGTTAGCATCAATCAGGCTGGCAGGAGAGTGGTTAGGGGGTGATCAGGCTGGCAAGCCGAAGTGGTTAGGGGCAAACAGGAAGTCAGGTAGGTGAGAAGTTGGGAGCCAGCATTCCTGTATTGTGAGAGGGATGTCTGGCTGCCCATTTAGGGCTGATTCTACTGTTATGCCTGAATCTAAATGGGAAGTTGGATATCCCTTGAAGGGTTCCAGATTGGAGAAGGTGTAGGCTGGGCTAAAGGACATCCCCTCCCCTCAGTGCACAAATTTTGTGCACCAGGCCTCTAGTAAATATGTAAAGGTGTTTTTAATAATTTTATCATATAATCTCAAAAGACTTCAAATAAGCAGATATGGCAAAGGAATCTTATATCTCAGGTTTATAATATTAAAATGAATTAATCTGGCTATGCAAATTAATACATTGGATGTCAATTGGGAACATGATACATTTGTGTTATGCATATATTTTTTTAATATTTTAAAAATATGTTCATATTTACACACACATATTAAATGAGAGCCAGTTATATGCTGGTTCTCCAGATGCCTTATGATTGTACACATATGTATTTGCACACACATGTGCCTGCATATGGAATGTGCATCAGTTACGTGTTGATTCTCTGGAGGTGTTGGAATCCATCCAGCTGGTACTTTTGGAGGCTGTGATGTGTAGTGGTGTATATAGTTGTGATTTTTTCCAATATCTCCTGCCTTCCTTTTATCTGTTCTACATACAATACCTGAGCATTAAAATGTCTCAGCTCCTCTCATTCCCTCACATCCAGTGCTGGGGCATCAGATCTATTTTGAACACAGCATAAAAGGCCCAAGTGACCCGGTCTCCACCTGACTCTCAACTTCCCTGGTCCCTGTTCTCTCACTGTCTGCCCCTCAGCACCCATCACTCAGGTGAAGTAACATGCTCTTTCTGGCCCTTCAGCAGGGCACCCTCCTTTGGTCCCTTGCCCTTGTTACCAGTTCCTGGGCCTGAGCCCCTCTCCAGGGTCCTGCCAGCATGGCTCCTCTTCTGCCTCAGGCCTCATTTAAGTGTCACCTCTTGGACCACCCTATGCAATGTAGTCTCCCTCCCACTCCCATTTACTTTATTGTATCACCCTATTCACTGTCCTTTTTAAAAACTATTTTTTATTGATTTCAGAGAGGAAAGGAGCTGGAGAGAGAGAGAGAAACATTAACGATGGGAGAGAACCATTGATTGGCTGCCTCCTGCATGCTGCATACTGGATATTGAGCCTGCAAACCTCGGCATGTGCCCTGACTGGGAATGGAACCATTACCTCCTGATTCTTAAGTTGGTGCTATGCCAGCTGGGTACATCCCATTTACTTTCTTCAGAGCTCTGCCATAATCTGTGCTACCTTTTTGTTATCTTTAATTGATCTTTCTCCTCCACTGGAATGCAGCTCCATGATAGTGGGGATTTGACCCCTCAGCCTAATGCAGTGCCTAGTACAAAATGTGGAAGTATTTTCAGGGCCTGCTACATTATTTGCAAAGCTCATTGAAAAAATGAAGATGCAGGTCCCCTTGTTCAAAAGTTACTAAGACTTTCAAGATGATGATAGCAGAATATTGAACCAAGTACAGGTCCTTTCTCAAATTGCATACCCATGAAGCTCACCTGGTCTCCAGGTAAATTATGATCTCTCTAGATTCAAATTCCTCCTCTGTGAAATGGTAAAGGTAGTAATAACCTCCTCATTGGGTGCTTGTGGGCATTAAATGAGATCATGAAAGCATCAGGCTTAGCAGCAGGGGCCTGCCCCGAGTCATCTCTCTTACATACCAGTAACACAATTAATTATCGACCTCTTCCAGGTGAGGTGAACCCAGAAGCACTAATTTTCTGACATTCCTCCTTTCTGACTAAACTCCCTAGCAACTCTTCCAAGTGACTAACTCAACTCTACCAAATAGAATGGGGATGTGGGTGTTGCTTGCAAATTATTTCGACACATTTAAGGTATGGACCAACAGCATGTTTGGCTTGCTGAAAGGAATGTGTCAAATGGAGTTAGGCTGTTATGAAAACTCATTTGACAATAGGTAAATCATGTCAACTGTTTACATGTCACTCTTCTGAGTCCACTAGTGACATTGGAGTGACAAATAATATCTGCTACTCCCACCTTTCTGACAAGAGTGAGGCTAGCATGAATTGGATTAAGAAGCAGCCAGTCGAACACTTTGATTTCCTTGCCCTGCTTGTTGGAGTGCGTGCATATATTGTCAGGCTCCCTGACCACTTAGTTGGTGGCTCTGGTTGCTGTGTGCATTGTGTAACAAATCAATTGCACCTTGAATGGAAGCTGTTCACAGACTCTCACATTTTGATTTATTTTCATTGTACCGCCAGCAATTCAAGTTAGTTTAGAAATGCAGAGAGGAAAAGCAGCATGTCTTTTACATTTATATTGTATTGCCTTGAGGTGCTCACAGCTATGTAGACTGAGAGATGTGGTCTGACTCCCTGGGAGGGGGCTTTAGTCCATTTGCTGGTGGGAGCGCCCTACATGGGGAAGATTCGGACACTGATTTAATCAGTGGTGGCTAAAATAAAGTGAAAAAGTAACATTTGTGAAGCATATATAATATAGTGTACAACAATGTGTCTGTGCTTTACTTGCTCTGAGATATTGTATAGTATAGTGATTAAAAGTATATGCTCTGGGAGAGAATCCAAGATGGCAGCATAGGTAAACACCTACACTGCTGCCTCAAACAACAATTTCAAAACTACAACTAAAAGACAGAATGGACATTATCCAGAACCACAGGAAAGCTGGCTGAGTGGAAATTCTGCAACTAGAAGGAAAGAGAGGGGCTCACAGAGACCCAGAGGAGCTGCAAAAGGCTGAGGTACGGAGACACATGCATGGAGAAGACAGGCGGTGGATTGAGCGAGTGCCGGAGAACCTGGCTGGCTTTCTCTGGCAGGAGGGAGATGGAGATTCTCAGACATTGAACTACTAATCCAATGACACTAAACCCCAGATCCAGCCAAAACTCATTCGGGGGTAGTTTGGACTGTAAAGGGGGAGGAGTGCACGGAAATTTAGGGGCGTTGCAAAAGATCAGAAGTCTGGTGGTGCGCACTGCGCGCAGAGGACTGACTGCTGATTGTGCTGCTGGCTTTTGGGAGTGGGTGGGAGACAGACCCTCCCAACTGTGCCACTTCTAACTCCATTAAACCCCAGTTTCTGGCGAAACCCTGGGGACCCAGACTCATATGGTCCCGGAGTGCAGGGGAGTCTGAGGGGCAGCAGTCTAGAGGCCGTACAAGGGTATGCACATGCACAGGGACCTATCCAGTGATTACCCAGTCACATGAGACTCAGAGGACGTGAAGGGCGGGACTGACTGGAAGACAAGGCGGTCTCTTAAGCCCTGAGACTCCACCCATCCCAAGCTCAACAGAGAGGCTTTTGCAATTTTTCAAGTCTGGTATCATAAGGCTGAATTCAACATAGAAGTTCTCCCAGCATAGTGAAAATGCCGAGACAAGGGAAGAGATCACAAACAAAAGAAATGGAGAAAAACAAACGACTGGATATAGAGTTCGAAACCACACTTATAAGGTTTGTCAAGAATATCCTAGAAAAGTTGGATGAAGTTAGCGAGTCCCAAGAGGAGATGAAAAAGGACAAACTAGAGATGCAAAAGATCCAACTAGAGATGGAAAAAAACCAACTAGAGATGATAAAAGACCAAATAGAAATTAAACATACACTGACTGAAATAAAAAAATATTATACAGAGACCTAACAGCAGACTAGCGGAAGGCAAGAATCAAGTCAAAAATTTGAAATATAAAGAATCAGAAAACACTCAACTGGAAAAGCAAGAAGAGAAAAGAAACCAAAAATGGGAAGATAATGTAAGGAGCCTCTGGGACAGCCTCAAGTGTACCAACATCAGAATTGTGAGGGTGCCAGAAGAAGAGAGAGAGCAAGATACTGAAAACTTACTTAAAGAAATAATGACTGAAAACTTCCCACATCTGGTAAAAGAAATAGACTTACAAGTCTAGGAGGCACACAGAACCCCATATAAAAGGAATCCAAAGAGGACTACACCAAGACACATCATCATTAAAATACCAAGAGCAAAAGACAAAGAGAGGATATTAAAAGCAGCAAGAGGAAAACAGTTAATTACCTACCAGAGAGCACCCATACGACTGTCAGCTGATTTCTCAACAGAAACTATGCAGGCCAGATGGGAGTGGGAAAAAATATTCAATGTGATGAATAGCAAGAACCTACAACCAAGAATACTCTATCCAGCAAAGCTATCATTCAGAATTGAAGGGCAGATAAAGAGCTTCACAGAGAAGAAAAAGCTAAAGGAGTTCATCAACTCCAAACCAGTATTTATATGAAATGCTGAAAGGTACTCTTTTAGAAGAGGAAGAAGAAAAAGGTAAAAGACAAAAAATTATGAACAACAAATACATATCTGTCAACAAGTGAATCTAAAAATTAAGTGAATTAAAAATTCTATCAACAGAATAATCTGGTGAATATAATAAAATCAGGAGCACAGAAAGGGAGTGGACTGATAATTCTCAGGGGAGAAGTGGGGAGGGATGTACAGGGAGTGACTGGACAAAAATCATACACCTATGGACTCATCAATGTGGGGGGGAGGTAAGGGTAGAGGGAGGGGTGATAGCCAGGTGGAGGGGAGGTATGGAGAGGAAAAAAGAGAGACAAATGTAATAATCTGAATAATAAAGATTTAATTAAAAGGAAAATAAAGTATATGCTCTGATTTGGCAATCAACCTATATGATAAAAGCCTAGTATGCAAATTGACAAAATGGCAAAACAACCAGTCACTATGACGTGCACTGAACACCAGGGGGCAGATGCTCAACGCAGGAGCTGCCCCCTGTGTGGTTTGTGTGCTTCCACAGGGGGAGCCGCTCAGCCAGAAGCTGGGCTCATGGCTGGTGAGCGCAGCAACAGTGGTGGGAGCCTCTCCCACCTCTGCGGCAGCACTAAGGATGCCCATTGACAGTAGGACATCCCACGAGGGTTTCTGGACTGTGAGAAGGTGCATACAGGGCTGAGGGACATCCCCCCCACACCAGTTGCATGGGTTTTCATGCACTGGGCCTCTAGTACCTCAATAAAGCTGATTAAAAAAAAGTTTATGCTATGGACCAGACAAGTGATTTAACCTCTCCAGCCTCAGTTTTCTCTTATGAACAATGGAGTGTGTTGGAAATCTTCCTCTCCACACTTTTTACCCTGATTTCTGCTCCAAGAAGGTGGCTGTAAGGATGTCATCAGCAGGCGATGGCCCTGTATTTCCTGTTCAGGTTATCAGCAGGGAGCCCATGCCATAGCCGAGAAGGCAAAGAGTGAGTTAGGGTATTTATTTCCCCTGCTCTCTTCTTTGAAGTTGCTTTGGTTTAACTGAGCCCTTGGCCAAACTTCACTATCTCACTACAACTCACTCTGCCTTTCAGCTTCCAGCTCATCGCTCCCATTGGCCTTGCAGGACTGGGTAGGTGAGGGGTGGGGATGGCAGCTCTGCTGCTCCCAGGCTGGGTCCCTTCACTCTTCTGTATAGTTCTCCACACCCAGTCTACATCTTTGTAAATAGCCTATTTGCAGAAAAGCCCTCCTGAAAGTACTTTAATGTGAGTGGCTATTTGTTTTCTGTTAGGATCCTGAATGACACATGGGGATAATCAGAATAGCTTCCTCCTGCGGTTCAAATTTACACATATGTAGAACTGATAGGACAGTATCTAGCACAAATCGAGACTTGGATTAGATAACTTGCTGAAGGTCACAGGTGTGGTGAACACCAGCATTGGTTCATCTTTCCCTATCTCTCTGTTCCAGGTTTCAACTAGAAATTGGTAGGAATTTAGGGAAGCTGATTCCATTTCTGGAATTGGCCTATAAATTAAGCTAAGCCAATCAGCACATCCAATGATTTTTGCTGGCCATGATTGGTTAAGTGTAGGCACATTATTTAATCTAGGCCAGTCAGTGTGGCTCTCAGGACTTTTGTTGGAGATTCTGGAGTCCAGATGCATGAGTGCCAAGCATTGGATATGTTTGCATTTAGCCTCGCTGGAATGAGCATTTCATCATTAACCTTGTTTCAAACTTCATGGTAGGGAAATTGACCTGTTTTTGTTGGTCTTATTATTGTTTTAAAATTCTCTATAGATAATGTGCCTCCTATTGTCTGCACCCAGGGTAAATTGCTCCCCTTTTCCAGCTATGACACCACTGCACCATGCTGTATGCTAGAGTAGTGAGATGGACCCCCATAAGCTGCTATGGAAAGCAGTCTAAGGATGAAGCTATGCAGAACAGAGCAACATAGGAAGTAGCCACAATAAACAGGAGCCTGGTTCAAACCACATTCAAAGCCCTTCCTACCATGGCATTTTTTCTATTATCCCAACCAATAATTTTCTTTCTTTCCTTATTCTTTTTCTTTTATATAGATCAGAACCAACATTTATTTTTTAAAATTGAGCTTTTGATAATTGGAGAACTTAATTACAAACTCTCAAGTGTATCCATGTTTCAGGAAAAAATACTTAATCTATATACATTGAGTGGCCAGATTATTATGATCTCTAAATGCATAATAATCTGGCCACATGTGTGTGTGTGTGTGTGTGTGTGTGTGTGTATGTAATATATATATATATATTACAGACTCACTGCATGAATTTGTGTATGGGTGGGGTCTGGCCAGCTTGGCCAGGGAGGTGGGGGGGGAGATGGATGATTGGCTGGCCTGCCTGCTGCTCGAACTCCTGGTTGAGCGGACAATTTAGCCTTTAATTATAT
Source organism: Lasiurus cinereus (assembly GCA_011751065.1). NCBI lineage: Eukaryota > Metazoa > Chordata > Mammalia > Chiroptera > Vespertilionidae > Lasiurus > Lasiurus cinereus. The sequence continues at coordinate 11,232,473 of JAAGEH010000020.1, forward strand.
AGGACTTTGAGCCTGGCGCACAAAATTTATGCATTGGAGATGGGGTTCCTTCAGCCTGGCCTGCACCCTCTTGCAGTCCAGGACTCCTCAAGGGATGTCCAACTGCCAGCTTAGGCCCGCTCCCTGCGGGGACCAGCAGTCGTACATCTTTAGCACTGCCATGGAGACAGGAGAGATTCTCACCATGTGCTCGTTGTGAGCCTAACTTCTGGCTGTTGGTACTCTCCCTGTGGGAGCACACTGATCACCAGGCATCAGCTCCTAAGCATCTGCCCCTGGTGGTCAGTGTGTGTTATAGTGATCGTTTGGTCTATTTGCATATTAGCCTTTTATTATATAGGATATACACTGAGTGGCCAGATTATTATGTATTCAGAGGTCACAATAATCTGGCCACTGAGTGTATATAAAAAACCAGCAGCTGGAACACTGTAACAACTGGAACCAGCCAGTCACTATGATGCCCATTGTGGCCAATGAACTGTCCAATTGGTGGGTAGGGCTGGTCTGCCAACCTTTCCCACACCGTGGCCTTTCCCCTGCCCAGCCCTGGCCCTGATTGGCCTGTAGCCCTTCCCTCCCACCAGCCCTAATCATCTCCCCACCCTAACAGCCAACCTCCTGCACCCCCCCCCCCAGCCAGTCCTGTCCCCATGGGCCCCCACCAACCCAACTGACTTGCAGCCCTTCCCCTTGGCTGGCCCCAGCCCTCATTGGCCCCCCACCCTATTCAGGGGAGGGGCCAGCAAGCCCAATGCCCACAACCCTTCCCTATGGCCGGTCCTACTCCCAATGGCCTCCCACCCCAATCGGGAACAGGGCCTGCCGACCAATCCCCCACAGCCCCTCCCCGCAGCTGCCTGGCCCTTATCAGGCCTGGATCAGGGCGGGCTGGCCAGCCAACCTCCCGCTGTCTCCTCCTTCCAACAAGCCCAGCCCCGGTTATGCATTGGTCCTCTAGTATTAACATGAAATTCGTGACATTTATCACAAATTTAGACAGTTAAGAATATACAGGAGAAACAAAACAGAAGCAGTATTTACAAATTTAGATTACATGAGACATTGTGAAGACTTTTTGTTAATGAGCAACACAATACATATTTTTACATTCCACATTTCAAAATGATGCATCTGTAAACAATATGGTAAAACTCATAGTGTTGAAGGCCTTAAGTTTAAGGTTATGTTGAAGATTTTAAATTAAATTTAATATTGGGAGAGTTGAACACTAAATTGAAAGTTAAGGTCACATGATAAAAACTTTAAATTCAAGGGTAGATTGTCTAAGAAAGGACAAAACAACTAGCATTCAAGCTGTTTAGTTAATTAGTTCCCTATGAGTACAAAATATATAGGAATTACTAAATGGATTAACCTAATTACAAATTATTTTCAGTTCTAAATAACTTGCAACTGCAAGAGGTCTTTTCACAGAATTTTTCAGTCTCATAGTTTCTTTCTAACCTGAGGTATTATCTGCTATATTTTAAATCCTCATTCAAAAACAATTCTTTCCTACTTCCATATTTGTATAAGTATTAAATATTTTTAAATAAAGAGATGTCAGTTCCTTAGCTAGAGAACTATTCCCTCATTGATTTCTAGAAGAGAAAAAAGATCCCCATTTTTTCTCTACCTCAAAAACACATGAAGAGATACATAGAACACAGGGCCTGGAACAATATTTCGGTCTAGTTTTCTGACTGTATGCTGAGGGAAGTTTAGTTGTTTACATTATTCAGAAATCTGTTTAACAGGTTGGATTCATTTCAGTGCCTCCACCACAGAGGCTTGCTAAAAAAGGCCAGAGTAGCAGCATCTGTGAATGGGAACATCAGAGTCTTCTTGGCCTGTCTCATTATCTTCTTCAGATTTGTCCATCTCTGCTGAGTCATTATCATTGTCTTCCTCCTCCTTTTTCCCCTCTTTCATCTTTTCATATTTATCAGGATCCATTTCCAATGGAGCTACTGACCCCCTGAATATTGGACATGCACATGGAATTGGGGAATGGCAACATTAAAGATCTTGTCTTTAAAATAAAGAAGGTGGGAGATATATCTTTCCATATATCTCAATGTTGTAGAGAATGTGGTACAACTTGTATATTCATGTACCTGACCAAAGCTGGTGATTGAAAATCTACCAGTGACTATAGGTCTTTGAACAATTTCTACACCACCTGTAGCATTTTTATTCTCCAACTAGAGGCCCAGTGCACAAAATACATGCATGGGTGGGGTCCCTAGGCCTGGCCAGCAATCAGGGCCAATTAGGTTCCTTACCTCCCCACCTCCTTCCTTCCTCCCTCCTCCTGCCACCTGCATCTGCTGCCGCCCACCCCTGGTTCCCCGTTCCAGCCTGGGGCCTGGCCCCAATCAGGCCATCAGGACCTGTCGGCCAGGAGGAGGGACTAGGAGGTTGGCTGGCAGGCTCCATTGGTGATCAGGGCCTGCGGGCTGGAGGCAGTTCCTGCATTGAGCATTTGGCCCCTGGTGGTCAGTGTGGATCATAGCAACTGGTTGTTTCAATTTTTCCCGTCATTCTGTTGTAACAGTCACTTAGGGTTTTATATAGAGAGATAGCAACTGTCCAACTGAAAGCCTTCTCAGGAAGTGCATCCTTTGACATTTCAGTCCTGAAAGAAATGGTGGGTGGATGTACAGTGCTAAGTTATGACGGAAGCTGGTAACTGAACCTGTAACATTCCCAGTTGTTGCTACACACTATGGATCATGAATATACCTGAAAATTGTATCTCTGATGGTAGAGAAAACACCTGATACAACATTGTAGTAAATCAGTCAGCAAAAGTTATACCTATTAGCCCTAGCCAGTTTTGCTCAGTGGATAGAGGGTCAGCCTGTGGACTGAAGGGTCCCAGGTTCGATTCTGGGCAAGGGCATATGCCTGGGTTGTGGGCTTAATCCTTAGCAGGGAAGATGCAGGAGGCAGCCAATCAATCATTCTCTCTTATCATTGATATTTCTATCTCCCTCTTCTTTCCTCTCTTAAAGTAATATATATATATATATATATATATATATATATATATATAATATATTTTATTGATTTTTTTACAGAGAAGAAGGAAGAAGGATAGAGAGTTAGAAACATCGATGAGAGAGAGATATCCATCAACTGCCTCCTGCACACTACCCACTGGAGATGTGCCTGCAACCAAGATACATGCCCTTGACCGGAATCGAACCTGGGACCCTTCAGTCCGCAGGCTGACGGTCTATTCACTGAGCCAAACCGGTTTTGGCAAAAATATATATTTTTAAAAAAGAGTGTCTAGTCCTGTTTAAGGGAATTAAAGAAGAGTTATAAAGCCAGTAATGTAAGGTGTGTCTGTTCATGAAATCTTAGACTAACAAACCATGTGGTGCTCTATCCATCTTGTTACCTGTGTGGAGGTTACTACCTACTTCCCTAGTGTCTGTTTTACCCTCCATTTATTTATAGAACCTTGATTTTAGCTCATGTGCATGTGAATAAGGTCTGGTCAATGAGATGTAAACAGAAGAGTCATGCGGGATTCTAGGAAATTGATTTAAAAGGATGGACATGCTCCTTCTGCCCTTTCCTCCATACTATTGCTAGAATGAGAATATATGGGGGTGGGGGTGGGGGACTGCCCTCTGGGTATCTCCCTGAAGATGAATAGGAGGACCCTGGTCCTGGATGACATCATAAAGCTGCCAGACCAGTCCTCAAAATGATTTCCTCCTCACCAAGAATTCTACATGAAAAATAAACTCATTTTTGGTGGTTTATTGATTTATGTAGCTGAACCTAATTCTAATTGATATATTACCCAATGTTAGTGTTATGAGTGTTGGGGAACCAAGATGAATTTTCCAGAGTTAACTATTACTCCTGGACAGTTAACTCTTCACAAAGCCACCCATTCAGTTGTTTAGGGTTTTCTCTTTGTAGGACTGACTGTGGCATGGGAACAAAGGAGTCCTCCTCACTCCTTTGCTGCACCTGAAAATAAGCATATGATCCCTTTTTATTGTGGATGTTTATAGATAATCACCATGGAGTCAGATAGTAACAAACAGGATAGCTATAAGTGGTCTTATATCATTCTCATAGTTGCAATTCCTCTTTATAGTCCTTATTTGATTTGAAGTTATCAGGGAATGTATTATTTATTTATTGCTGAATAACAAATTACCCAAAAACTTAGCACCCTATAACAATAAATATTTATTATTTCACAGTTTCTGCAGGTCAGGAATACAGGCATGGATTAGCTGGGTGCTTCTGGCTCAGGTCTCTCAGGAGGTTACAGTCCATCTGTCAGCTGGAGCAACAGACATTTCGAGACTCACTTGGGGGTCTGGAGAATCCATTTCCAAGCTCTCTCCTATGACTACAGGCAGGCCTCTGAGATGTTTCTAAGCTCCCCTTTTCGCTACTGGTAGGCCTCAGTTTTTTTCCATGTGGGCTTCTCTGTATGCTGCCTGAGTTCACATGACATGAATTTGGTCATCTAAATGAGAGAGAGAGAGAGAGAGAGAGAGAGAGAGAGAGAGAGAGAGAGAGAGAGAGAGAGAA
>JAAGEH010000020.1:11237144-11352488 GCA_011751065.1 Lasiurus cinereus
CCCCCCCCCCCCCCCCCCCCCCCCCCCGCCCCCGCCCCCCCGCCCGGTAGGCAGGAAGATCCAGAAGAAAACAGTCTATTTATAATCTTAATTTTGGAAGTAACATCCTATCATGTCTGTTGTATTCTATTTATTAAAAGCAAACCAATAAGCATAGCTTATAATCATGAGAAGGATTACACAGGGCATGATTATCAGGAGGCAAGATCTTTGCAGGTCATCTTAGAGGTTGCCTATTACAGAGAAATTCATTTATATTCCTGCTCCATTTAATTCCTGAAGGTAATAGCTCTTCCAGCATTCTCTCCTCCTAAGAAGGTTTCTGAGTTGGTAAGCTCAATGGTATATCAATTCACTTAAATACCCAAGGAACATCAATGTGCCAGAGCCTGGGGATAGATAGGCCAGTATGATATAGACTGGTCAACTTTCAATGCTTGCAAGTCCAGGGTGATGCCTTGGGCACAACAGTATATGGGAACTCATTATACTATAAATCCCCACTGGATATGAGCAATTTGAGATAATCACATGTCTTGACTCTATACCGTCTAGCCTTAGTCACTCATCTCCTCCAACTTATTATTAAGGTGCCTTGGACTCAAGTGATTTTTTCTCCAACCCAAACTCCTCCCACCAAAAATATAGTGAGTAGCAGTTGGTAAGTAGGGAACTTTCTGGAAAAGCTTTGCATTCCAGTCCCAGTTTTACCCCTTGCTGATTAAATGCTGTTGTGTAACTCCATTTCTTTAAACTTCATTTTAGTTTCAGTGAAATGGGAAAATGGTGTCTACTCATAGAATTGTTTTGAGGGTTAAATTAGAAAATATGTGCAAAGTACTTGGCAACAAGTCTAGCACATGGCAGGCAGTGGAAGGATGTTAGTGATTCTGAATCATTTGATGTTGTTATTAATTTTGCTGCTATAATTCATTTGGAAGTAGGAATCAGCATAGGAAAGTAAAGCTTCCTGGATAATCCAGTCCTTCAAGTCATGTTTGAGCTACCCCAAAACCCCTTGCCACAGGAAGAGCTGGGGATAAGTAAATGAACTAATGAAGAAAAGGGGCTATGTGTTTTGACTTGGTATAATTGCAATCCTTCTTGCAATTGGGAAATCATCTTCTGGTAAATAGAGAAGGTGGAACATGTTCAGAATAATAGCGTTGAGTCAAAATGATCAACCTTCAGAGCTCTCAGAGTATGCCCTCCCGTTGTAGTATGCATCTGACTTCTAAAGATTTGCCTAGTGCCCTAACTGGTTTGGCTCAGGGACAGAGCATTGGTCTGTGGACTGAAGGGTCCCACGTTCGATTCTGGTCAAGGGCATATACCTTGTTTGTGGGCACATCCCCAGTAGAGGGTGTGTAGTAGGTAGCTGATGGATGTTTCTCTCTCATCGATGTTTTCAACTCTCTATCCCTCTCCCTTCTTCTCTGTAAAAAATCAATAAAATATATTTTTTAAAAATAAAATACAGATTTGCCCAGTGACATGCTTTAAATTAATTCTGAGTTTTCCACACATGCGCACACACCAGGAATGATGAATAGCAGTTGCGAGAACATGTCATAGAAATGCCAATTTCCAGATGGATTTGTTTTGCTACAAAGTGAATTAACACTTGATTCCTGACACACTGGGTGGAGATGGAAAATGAATGCTTATACCCACATAAGGTGAAACCTGCCAAGGCATGGATGGCCAAAAAGAACTGAGAACGCTGAAGCAAGTACTCAAATTATTTTTTGAAGTTAGCTCATCAGAGCTATGGAGAAAAAGAAAAGGCAAAAACCCAAATAGCATACAAGCTGGTGGGTAAACGTTAACTCCTTTTAACATTAAAGCTGAAAAATGAAGCTGTGAATTCATTCTCTCTGAGACTGCCTGTTCTGTTCCTGAATGGTTAAATGTGTAGTTAACAAAAGCCTTAAATCTATAGATTATCTCCTTTCCCTCTCCTTCCCTTTTGTCCTTTCTTTCTTTCCTTCTCTTCCCCTCCTCCTCCTCTTCCTTCTCCTCCTCCTCCTCCTCTATCTCCTCCTCCTTCTCCTCCTCCTCCTCCTCCTCTATCTCCTCCTCCTTCTCCTCCTCCTCCTCCTCTATCTCCTCCTCCTTCTCCTCTTCCTCCTCCTCCTCCTCTTCCTCCTCTCTCTTCCTCTTTTTTTCCCTCTTCCTCTTCCTCTTCCTCTTCAAGAATGCATGAAGACATTTAGAGGGCATCTTTATCTAGCAGACACTTCCTGTATTTAGACATGCCCTAATTTAAAATGTGGCTTTGTAGTTGCTCTTAACAGTAACTTATGTGCTTACTTTCCATTTGACATGCTCAATAGAAACATTGAGATAGGAAAAGAATGGGTCCTGGCCGAGTGGCTTAGTTGGTTGGAACACTGTCCCCTACACAAAAAGGTTGTGGGTTTGATTTGGTCAGGGCACATGACTAGGTTGTGCATTCAATCCCTGGTTGGGCTGCATTCGGGAGGCAACTGATTGATGCTTCTCTCTCATAGATGTTTTTCTCTCGCTTGCTTTAAAATCAATAAAAACATATCAGGTGAGGGTTAAAAAAAGAAAGAAAAAGAAATAGTGAATGAATGGTGCCTGGGAGTCAGTCTGGCCTGTTGGATTTTGTGCTAATGTCAGCTCTGCTGGCAAATGGACATGTGAAGTTGGAGGCAGTTTCATTTTCCTCATCTGTAAAACACACTCCTCATTGTTCTCTGTGATGAGGATGGCATTCAGTCATCCATTCTACAAATATTTATTGAGCACCTACTGTGCACCAGCTCTCATCCCAACATTGGAGATACAGAAATGACCAAAATAAAATTCCTGCTTATAGTCCAGTGGGGAAGAAACAATCAACAGAAAAATAAATGTCTATGTTGTGTAAGAACTTCTTTCTGACAAACATCTGGGAGCAGAAGTAATTTCTGTAATCTACTTACTTTGACTAAATCACTCTTCATAATGTCTACTACGCCTGTCTACACCTGCCATACACCTGTATATCCACCAACTCTTAGGATTATCCAACTTCGTGATTTTTTTTTCCTGGGCTCAGAGATTTTATTTCATATTTTTTCTAATTAGCAATGACTTTGAGCATTTCTATATCTTAGAAGTATTTTCTTTACTATAAATTGCAGTAGAAATTGATATTGGTAGTTATTATTATTGATTTAAAGGAATTCCTTGTGTATTTTAGACCCGTGATGTCCAACATGGTAACTACTAGCCCCATGTGGCTTTTGAGCAGTTACAGTGTGACTAGTCTGATTTGAAATATGTTGAAAATTTAAATACACAAGGGATTTTATAAACCTAGAATACAGGTACGGTGTATATAATATTTCACTAATTTGTACATAAGAGATTAATATAAATAAAATACATTATTAAAATTAATATCAGGTTCCATTACTTTTCTAATTCTGTTTTAACAACATTTATCAGTGATCTTGCCTTATAATTGGTGCTTTGGAAGTTTTTTTTCAAACATATTTTTATTGATTTTAGAGTGGAAGGAAAAGGGATAGAGGCAAGAGAAACATCAATTCAAGAAACATCCATCAGCAGCCTCCCATATGCTGCCTACCCAGGATCAAGCGTGTGCCCTGACCAGGAATCAAACTGTCTACTTTTCAGTGCACGGAAAGATGCTCAACCAACTGAGTTACACCAACCAGGGCAAAGTTTTGGTAAACAAAGCTTCCTTGCCTAGGTCACAAAACACTTTTCCTGAACTGTTAAATATGTAGTTAACAAAAGCCTTAAATCTATAGACCATCTCCTTTCCCTCTCCTTCCCTTTTTCCTTTCTTTCCTTCTCTCCCCCTTCTCCTCCTCCTCTTCCTCCTTCTTCCTATTACTTAAAAAAAAAACCCACTTTATTGTCAAAAGTATTACATTTGCCTTCTTTTCCCCCCCATTGACCCCTTCTAGCCCTCCTCCCGCCACCCCAGCCCCAGGCCTTCACCACACTATTTTGTGTCCATGAGTTATGCATATATGCATACAAGTTGTTTGGTTGATCTCTTCCTATTTACTCCACCCCCACCTTTCCTCTGAGATTCAACAATCTGTTCTATGCTTCTGTGTCTCTGGACCTATTTTGTTCGTCAGTTTATTTTGTTAATTAGATTCCACATATGAATGACATCATGTGATACTTATCTTTCTCTGGCTTATTTCGCTTGGCATAGTACTCTCCAAGTCCCTCCATACTTTCTCAAATGATAGAGATCCTTCTTTCTTACTGCTGAGTAATACTCCATGGTGTAAATGTGCCACAGCTTTTTTTATCCACTCATCCATTGATGGGCACTCACACACAGTTCAGATTTTCAGTTTCCTCTTGAAAAATTGGAGGATCTGGCAATGCTGGGCTTGCTTCCCCAGGCAGCCCAGAGCTGGCCATTCCTTTGGAGGTGGGCGGAGGAGTCCTTCATTTTCCTACAGTCCCCAGCAATCCCAGTGGCTCCTGGCACTGAAGCTGAGAGTCAGCTGCCATTTATTATGGTATGTGCTTTGCTGTTTTCCTTAAGGTAGAGTTAAGAGGAAATGGAAATAACTTGCCCTCCTGCATCTCCCCACAGGCGGGGAGAGACGGAGAAAGTCTGCTTGTGCCTTCCTGTTGCCTCCCTAGCTCCATGGGTGTTTGAGTTTACCTCTTAGTCTAGACTACCATTTTAAGTGCTATCTAAAAATCCTTTTCCAATGACATTCTAAGTGGAAGCCCACGTGGACAGGCCTTCTTCCTGGGTGTGTGGACTGTGCAGTCCCACGAGGTGCTGTGTTCAGAAGGGCCCCAGCGTTTAAAGGTCTGCTGTCACCAACTTGAAATTATTAATATATTTTTTTTTGAACTTAGGTTTTGTAAGTGGAGTCTGAGGGGACAGTGGAGCACACCCAGGAGCAGAGGAGACAGGCTGAAGATTCAGCTTCTTGCTATTCATTTGCACATAGCATCCAATGATGCTCTGTTAGCACACAATGCTAGTAGACCCAGGGTACAGGAGTGTTGAGTAAGACTCAGACCATTGCAAAGTCAATGGGTTATATCTATGACTCAGTAAATGGGGCCTGAAGTCACATCTTTCATTCAAAACAGAACTTGCTAACATAGAAAGGAGGCAATTCTAAGAAACACACACAACCAAGGAATCCTGTCATATCCTCTTTTTGCTCCTGTTACTTCTCTGTATCAGCCAACCACTTATGCTGAAAATGATGAAAAAAAGGGAAAGATAAAACAATCATAATATTGGTAGAAGATGTGCAAATCAAGAAGCAAAGTAGAAAACAGTTGTTAATTTTTGTGCAGCTATTCTTTTATTCTTGTAAGAAAAAATTACATACACATGTATGAGCTACAAAACATAAATTGTGTGATTTTGCACAAATGCTCTTGTATTTGTCCTAAAACTGCATTGCACATTATAAAGACAAGTGGTACAAGACATGCTAATGATTTAATTATTATTATTATTATTATATTATTATTTTTTACATGGAACAGCACTAAAAAACAAAAACCACTATGACAAGTCAAAAGAGAAACTCAGAAGAAAGAAAAGCATTTTATATTTTAGTACTGTTAGGGAGGAAAATCTTCTTTTACACTATTAGGCTCAAATTAAACCGACAATAGACAGGTTAACATGAGAAAAGACATATTTTTATTTTCACACCTACTTGAGAGTTCTCAGAATATTATGGCTCAAAAAAGTGCTTAGAATTTGGGGATATATATAATCTTAACAGAGAAGGGGGTTAGGATTTCAAGGGACCATAAAGGGTGGGCAATGACAGAAATATGTAGGGGAAACTAAGGTTTGTTTTACTAAAGCCTGTTTATGCAATCTGTCACCCTTGCACCAACTTCTGCACAAACCACCCCCTGGAGGGGGCTTTATAGCAGGTGAGTTCTTTTGAAAGCTCTGATTTTAGACAGAAAAGGGAAGCACATAAAAAAAAACCAACAAAAAAAAACACTCTTCCTGCATCTGTTGATTCTCACGTGTCTTCAGCTTCAAATATTGCATGTTTTTCCTGCTTTTTGAACAGGGGTCTCACATTTTCATTTTGCACTGAACCTTGCAAACTATTTAGTTGGCCATCAGAATGGGGCCAGAGGAGGCTAGAAACGTCCCAAATCCCTGTTATTAAGCCTGTCTCTGTCAGATGCCCATGAAGCATCTCAGTGAAATCCTAGGCCTCTACTGATCCACAGCAATAAAGTGGTTGGCTTTTCCCTGGCCTGCCTTTCTCTCTTCCTTTTCCTCTTCCTCCCTCCCTCCCTCCCTCCCTCCCTCCCTCCGTCCCTCCCTCCCTCCCTCCGTCCCTCCTTTCCTTGTATCCATCCATTTATTTATCTTTTTTTTTTTTTAAGGCAAGACCCCTAAGTTCTAGAAAAAAGAGAACTTTGCAGTAGCTGTATAACTCCAGGGGGGCCATTTACGTGGCATGCGTTACGAATGATGCCCCCTACAGATTGTGTGATGGTGTGACCCTGTGTGCTTCTACATTAAGGCCACAAAAAATTTCCAGTTGGAAATACAGTGACAGCATCAGTGTGGCATGTTCTGACTTTGGTTTTCTCCCTCCTTCAGCTTCAATGCCACCTCTCCAACTCCACCTCCTGAATTCCATTTGCATCTCAACTGACATTTTCTCCCTCTTTTAAATTCTCTATACTGCTTTTCTGTTCTCTTTTTAAGCTGTTTTTGCCTTAAAAAACACACACACAAAACCTCTTTTTTTGCCTTTTGGCATAGTGGTTATTTTAAGCAGTGTTTTTTTGCTTGTGTTTTAGGAAATAAAGCCTCAGAAAGAAGCTGTGCCCTTCCCCCTACCTACCTAAAAGAACTGGCACAGGGCCTGCTCCCAAAGGGAATGAGCATCCCAGGTAACTATCCTACATAATAAAACCCTAATATGCAAATTGACGACCAGTCACTATGACACGCACTGACCCAGGGGGCAGATGCTCAATGCAGGAGCTGCCCTTTAGTGATCAGTATACTCCCACAGGGGGAGCACCACTTAGCCACATGCTGGGCTCACGCTGGCAAGTTCAGTGGCAGTGGCAGGACCCTCTCTCTCCTTCGCAGCAACGCTAAGGATGCTCAACTGATGGTTTAGGCCTGCTCCCCTAAACCAGTGGACATCCCCCAAGGGGTCCCAGACTGCGAGAGGGCACAGGCTGGGCTGAGGGACACCCCCTCCTTTCAAATTTTTGTGCACTGGACCTCTAGTGGCTTATTATTAACCAGTGGGTGATAGAGAGGAGCGCCTCACCGGGTCCCTTTGATCCGAGTCCTGTCTGTTCCATTGTTAAAGAAGGCCTAGTAGACATTTATTTACCAAACATTTGCTCTTCTATCTTCATGTGAATTGTTTTCCTTCCTTGTGAAGTCCCAAACCACAGTCCCCTTCTCCTTAGTTCTGATGGTATAGAAGTCTTAACTGCCCCTTCTGTCCTTGGGGTCTCACAATCTTATCTGTGTGTAAATGTAATAAATTTGGACATTTCTGTTAGTCTGTTTCATAATTTGTTTATAGATCAGTCAGAAAAAATTTGAAAGGAGGAGGAAAATTACTTTTACTCTCCTTTATTTAAAAAACGGAGTCACATTGTACATATTTGGTTAGCTGTTTTTTATTTAATATTTCAACAGTGTTCCAAATTCTTAAATATTTTCTTCATCTTGTATAATGATGGCAAACTATTCATCATTATTAAGTACTTTTTAAAAGGTATCAGTCATAACTCCTCCCTGTTTAAGACATTTTTTCACTACAATGTGGACAAAAAGGGGCCACATGCTGACCTGACAAACTCAGGGGAGGCCCGTGTGGCAACCATGCAAACTCAGAGACCTAAAGTAACCACAAAGGATGGTCTGCAATTAAAACTTTTAAATTAAAAACGTTTAGTTTATGACAGGTAGTCATGTCCTAGGCTAGAATCTTCAATTTTCACCTTAAAGAACCTGTCTTTCTGCATCTGTGATAAAATACCTTTGGAATGTCACAGTAATTTCCTTTTTCCAGACCCCTCAAAGCACAGACACTGCTCTCCAGAGAACACAAGTCTCCTCATTGTTATTAATTATTGACTGTTAACGATCCTGCACCTATCTGTGTAAAAGAAATATGTGTCTATCATTTAACTTTTTATCCAATCCCAAAGGTTTCCGTGCTTTGTTTTCTCCCTCATCTAACACCAATGGATTTCATTAACCCACTTATTTCTTCTCTTTTGATTGCAGTGTATAAAATAAGATGCGGCCAAGACCGGTTTGGCTCAGTGAATAGAGCGTCAGCCTGCGGACTGAAAGGTCCCAGGTTTGATTCCAGTCAAGGGCATGTACCTTGGTTGTGGGCATATCCCCTGTGGGGTGTGTGCAAGAGGCAGCTGATTAATGTTTCTCTCTTATCAGTGTTTCTAGCTCTCTGTCCCTCTCCCTTCCTCTCTGTAAAAAAATCAATAAAATGTATTTTAAATAAATAAATAAATAAATAAATAAAATAAGATGCAAAACTGCCATTCTGTGGAGCATTTTCACAGTTCCTTGAGATTTTGCTTCCCGGCAATTATCAAATAAACACAATAATTCTCTACAAGTTTGAATGTTTCTTACATTGATAATGCTCCCATGAAGTCCCTGTAGGCAACTTTTTTCACACATCTGTGACTTTTTTCTGAAAGGGTCTCTTGTTTAAACTTATACACGCACAAATCATTTTTCCTATTAATCAAACTTTGACCTTGAGGTCAGGATTCAGGACAATCCATGTCTTTCCTCAGATTGCTGGAAAATGAGGAGCCCTTCTGAAATTCTTGTCAAATAAAATAACTTATTTGTATGCATTCTTCCTTAAACAGAATGAAAAGATACACAATTAGGAAAAGAGGTCAAGTTAGCCGATTTGTAGCTGACTTTTATAAACTGCCTGTCTCAGTTGTCTGCCACATGGGCTATCTCTGGATCCTCCCCTTTACCATCTTTCTGAGTAAGAAACATCTGGCTGCATTTTAAATTGATTCACACAATTTATTTCACTAGCCTCTGGGCCCCATGCCTGTGCATGGGAGAATGTAATCTACCCTTGAATCATTATGTTAAAATGATTCCCCACGTTGAATTGTTTAATGTGAAATAGAATTGTTTGCATTCCATTTACTCTTTACTTTGTTAATTAGAGTGACCTCCAGCTTGAATCTACCAACTGTTGGATTTTATTATATCTTTCCGGGAACCCTTCCTATAATAAGGTTAACTTTAAATACTGCATTTCCTCGAGGATGACATAAAATTCACTCTACTTTAGAGAAAAGAATTGCAAGCCTTCAATAAATGACTCCAGGCAGTATTCTAGGAGTATTGGAATCATGTAATTTTGGACGCTCTTCCCTTTGTTGCTGTCTATAAATACAGCTAAAGCAGCCTTGCGTGCCTTCCAGGCTGCTCCCGGGTTAGGGCCTGTCCCTGGGGAAGTTAGGACATTGTTTATGTGATGAAACTTTACTTACTAAAGAGACCTTTTAAATGACATTCCTCTGCCCTTCTACACTCTTCCCTTAAGAAGAACCAAAACACAATTGTGGGTCAGGTGTTTGGGAACTGTATTACATGGGTTGGTAAATACACTTGGTCTGTGTATTTCTGCCTCTGGATTAAGCTTCACCTGCTCCCCAGTATGATGAAATGGTAAGGTCCCAGAAGTAGCCAAAATAAGTATTGGGACCCTTTTTCACCATTCTCCCCCAACCCCACGCCAGTTTCTGAATGACCACAGAGCTTCTACTTTGTAATTGATATCTCTGGCTACCACCTCATCTTTGCTCTGGAATTGGTGTCTAAGTGCTTAATTCATCTCTTGATTCTTTAACTTGAATTCTCTGTACTTGTCTGTAAGCACTGGTTTCTCCCCACACTGCCATCATGGAGAGAGCCGAGTCTAGTGGTGACCCTCACAGTTCTGAAATCCTGTACAAACAGAAGCATTGCCGTGTCTTGGGAGATCTGGTCTTGCACACTCCACCCTTCCTCCTGCTCTACTTACACTTGAGTTATTTAAGCTCTAAGTGACAGAGGCCATTTGTGTGTGCTTCTCCCTCTGCCTGGAATGTTCTTCCCAATTCTCCCAGTGCTGAGGGAATTCTTTCTCGGGCTTTTGGACTCAGCCTGTGTCATCTCCTTGGAGAGGCTCTCCTGAACCACCAAGTGTGATGATGTACATATTTAATCACCCTTAGGCCAAGGTACCTACAAATCAGATCAGACTCCAATATTGACAAGTAGTATCTTTGTCCTGGGGTTAACCAGGTGAATATCAGCTCTTGCTGACCCACCTGATTATTGGACTCATAGAAATAATTACAACATATAAATACTGATTTGTTTACTTGCTCTTTGTGTTCACATTTCCTGGTAGAATGCAATTTCCATGAGAGCGAGAATTTTTGTATTTGTCACTTTTAGGGAAGAAAAGTCTTCTCTATACTTTTAGGCCCAGTGATCTAGGGTCTGTGAATTAAAATGACAAAGATTATCACGACAAAAGACAGGTTTTTATTCACTTATGGATGTGAGAGTTAATATGAAAATGTGATTCACCAAATAGCTAAATATAGGGGCTTATCTATTTACTTAATTGGGGGAAAGGAAAGAGGGGGGGAGGGAGGCTTCTATGGGAAGAACAAAAGAATTTCTTTAGAAAAGACAAATGAACTTTTAGGAGAACAAATTGGGACGGGAGAATGTTTGTGATTGTGAGTGTTTGTGCAGGTGCAAGTCCTAGCTCCCTCATCTTTCTGCCCTGGAAATTTTACTCTCAGTTTCCTTCCTGAGAGTGAGGCCCCAAAGAGGGGAACTATGGTAGCCTCAGTCCCAGAAATTTCTACCTTTAGTCAGGTAATGGAAGCTGCAAAAGGGCTTCTTTCTAGATCCAGTGAATCTTAAATGTTTTTAGCTTAAATGAATCTTCATATTAACTCTGAGAGATCCAGTGGGTCCCCGTATCACCTAGCACAGTGGTAAGCAAACTCAGTCAACAGAGCCAAGTATCAACAGTATGACGATTGAAATTTCTTTTGAGATTCAAATTTTTTAAACTTAAACTATAGAGGTAGGCATCTTGTTATTAACTTAATTAGGGTGCTCCTTCAATTGTACTGTATGTGTGTGCCCGCACGTGGTATTGTGTGTAAGAGCCACACTCAAGGGGCCAAAGAGCTGCATGTGGCTCTCGAGCCACTGTTTGCCAACCACTGACCTAGCAGGTACTTAACAGATTCTTGTTGGATCACCCTTCCTTTTTAAAACTGAATAATATTCCATTTGTGTGTATACACTATACTTATTTATCCATTTATTCCTTGATGGACTTTGGGATTGCTTCCACCTTTTTGGATATTGTGAGTAATGACCATGGGTGTACAGTATCTGTTTGAGTCCCAACATGCAATTCTTTTGACTATATAAATAGCAGTGGAATTGCTGGGTCATATGGTAATTCTGTTTAATTTTTTAAGGAGAACACACATTTCATAAACCACAATCACAGTTCTATTGCACATCTAAAAATTTCCATGAAGGCTTTATAACAACCCAAGAAATAGCACTAAGTCTTTAAACTTTGCTACCTGAGATTTTGGGCAGGTCACTGGAATATCTTGTGCCTCAGTTTCCTCATCTGTAAAATGGAAAAATAGGCTAAATGAGTTAATATGTATAAAGTACTTAGGCAGTGCCTGCCCATGTTAAGTACATTTATACATGTTGGTTCTACATTTGTCAGGTATCAGTGCTGCCTGTGAGAACTCTCACGTAAGTTCAATTCTAGTTCTATCTAGTCCTATGGCTGAGGACTGAATCCAAGAATTTAGGACCTTAAAATTTAAAAAGACCACAAAACAAGATACACATACACACACACACACACACACACAATTTGGTATGGAATTTATTTAGAATCAGAGGAAGAAAATCAGTGAACAACCAAAGTTTTTGGAGACTCAAGTTTTTGTCTCCTGAGAATTCTTTAACCAGTTGATCTGAAATGCTTATGGGCATCCTTGCTGATTTCAATCTGGCTTCCCCTAACACCTAGGGTTGTTGTGAGGTTTTAATGAGTTATTATATGTAACGTGTTTAGAACCGTGCCTGTGTAGAGTAAGTACTATAGTTAATTATGATGGTTGGTAGGTCCATTCTCTGAAAGAGGGCATTGGAAGAGGAGGAGTTTGGGGGATGAAAGTTAGGGGAGAGTATAATGAACCCATTTTGGGGTAAGAGTTTGCATTGCCTTTGAACCATCTGAGAAGTGATGTCAGCTAGTGTTCAGTAAATGTTTGATGATGATGGTGATGATGATGAAGGCAGCAATGTCAATGACAACTACAAGGATAACTGTGGAACTGACTCTGGCCCAGATTAGTCTCCATACTGTTAGCCATAGACTAGGTAGGCTGCCTGGGATTTCTGAGTATGAGGGCAAGGTTTACTGCTTAACTGATTTCACTCCATGGATGGAATTAATTCAGATGCAAGGAGTTGGATTCTAAACTGGAGGCTCCCAAATGCCAGGAGGTGGAGTTGTGTATTGAGGGAGAGCCTGCATCCAGAATTCCTTCTTTTGTAGGCAGCTACTCAGCTTCTTTAGACAAAAGTCATCTGGTTTTCCAGCCTGGGTAAAACAGGTTGGAAGGAGGTAGCAGTAGGGCAAGACTTATGTTTGCTTGCCCAGGTGTCCCATAAACCAATCACTGCAATGTTTGCAGGAGGGTTAGGAAGAGGAAGTGAGCCTAGGAGGCCTTTCAGTGATAATTTCAATTAACCTCATTCTCATTCCTAGCCTCTGCTGACTTTGCCCAATGTGACTAGAGTTTCTCCAGGACTCCCCTAACTCAGTCACTTGTCTCCTTCCTCCTACATACTTCCTTATGCCCACTCCTTCATCCAACAATATACTTCCAATATACAGGGGTACCTCGAGATATGAGTTTAATTCGTTCCGTAACCTTGAGGTGTGGGAAACTATGAGATGCTCGAGTCACGGTAAACTGGTGGGTCGTGTGCAGCCGGCCGATCCGTGCGATTACTCGTATCTCAACTGTTGCTCGTATTTCAAAGCAAAAATCGCTTGCTCGACAGCTCGTATCTCAAAAATCTTGTATGTTAGGGCACTCGTATCTCGAGGTACCACAATACTTCCTTCCATCCATCCATCCATCCATCCAATAGAAATGTGTTGAGGTGCCTTGTTCATTGGTCACCTCCCTTTTGTGCTTGTCTTGGTTATGGGTTCATCTGTTTACTATCATTTATTGGGTCTTGGCAGGAAGACCCAATAAATGCTTATAGTCAGCCCTCTGTTTTTAGTCACTGGAGATATCTAAAAATACTTCACTTGAATATTCAGTTTCTAAGAAAACAATCTATGCTTTGGTGAAAGGCAAGGCTAATACTGCCGGTAAGTAATTATCTAAATCAAACATGAGCAGTAACAGTTGTCCAGGGTTTTTCTGTTATCATTAAATTCACTTCATTGATACTTTTTTGTTTATGACTTGAGCACATATGGACTCTAATTCCAGCATAGTTCAGGCCACTTAAAATATTTCAGTTGCTTTCTGCCTACTGATGTCTGCCAGACTAAGACAAAGTTTTCTATCTTTAAAGTAAGTTGATTAAAAATGCCCACATTTTCCAAATACACAGTTGCCAGTTTTGTTTCCAGCATTTACCACTCAGTGTTAGAACAACCAAGAAACTGAAATAGATTCAAGTCACTCATGGCCAACATAGCACCAGTCCTCCAGACTGTGGGGACGACTACAAAAAAGCTAGAGAATGCTGACCCCCACAGTCAGACACTTACTCATTTATTTGGGAGGCAATCTGAACTGTGAGCAGAAACTCTGTAAGAAGACAATGTAGGCAGAAGCCCAGCATTAACTGAAAGTCATTGCTTTTGTGCAATCAATTCCTCAGCCTTCTTTTAGTTTCATTGAAACATGTAGTAAACCCTCACTTAACATCATCGATATGTTCTTGGAAACTTTGACTTCAGACAAAATCACAGATGACAAAATCAATTTTCACCATAGGCTAATTAATATAAATAAGAGTTAATTTTCATGGTGTATTCTTGGTCACAAAAATATCACCAAACTTAAAAATAAAATCCTCAAACACTTACAATTATTAAACAATGAAATAAATGTGAAAAACATTTAGATGATAAAAACAAATCAGATAAATATTTTCCCATATGCTGATTCCTTTCATGGCTGCAGGTGGCTAGAGCCTATCCCAGCAGCTCAAAACACGTGGGACTCAACCTGACAGGAAGCCCTTCCATTGCAAGGTGCATCACACACACACTCACACTCGCTCAGATTGGGACAATTTAGACACACCAATTAACCCAACATGCATATCTCTCAGATGTGGGAGGAGCCTGTGCGGACATGGGGAGCCTGTGTAAACTCCACTCACACAGTGGGCCTGGCCGAGGACCAGTTGTTTTTCATCATCAACGTAACAGTGTTATTCAAGGACCCACTGTGACCCGGGGTATCTTTTCCTGGGTTTGGATGTTATTTTTACATTTGTATTAAAGAGCAGAAAGAAAGGGAGGGGACGCCCAATAAGGAATAAATAATAGGAAAGGGTGAAAAAACTCTTTGTTTGTAAGTGTACCAGACCTTATAAACCTATATAAGTCCACGAACATTTCTGTGGAAGATTGTTATGGCTCCGAAGAGCCATTGTGCTAATGTAGCAGCTGATGATCTTACACACAGACTTTGCATACTAAATGCCCTTCTGAAATGGGGAATGAAATATGGGACCTGAACATAGCCAATAACCATTTTTAAAAATAATGAAGTACTTTACCACCTCACTCTTCTCCCAGCTCCCTCCAAAAGCATGAAGAGCTGAGTCAATGTAATGAACTAATTGCCTGAAAACGTAATTTAAAAATAAAAGAACTCTGTATGTGTAGCAGGAAAAACCAAAACCAAACTAGGGCTCATATTTTGAAGCATAAGACATATTTTTGCACTCAGGGAAAAAATGGATGAGCTACATTTTATTTTAGCAGCTGATGTTTAAGCTGCTGAAATTAAATCATGGGCACCCTGGGTTTTAGAAAAGGAATGTAGGTGGAGACTTGGTGTGCCAAGGCTCTTTGGGCTTAGATAGCAACACCCTCTTGGTCATGCTGGAGAACAGGCTGCTGAGTGTGCCAAATTATATAATGCTTTTGAGATGTGGGCAAATAGCCCATTACACTTCTCCCAGCATTCCTTCATTAAGCCTGCAGAATGGTTTTTTTATGTTTTCCCCATAACAGCTTCCGAAAGGTCAGAAATTGCTTACTTGACTTTCTGGTGCCCTTTGGGGAATATGCCATTGACCATTTGTGGCTTCTGCTCCTCCAAGCTGGCATTTGTTCTAGGTCTCCCATTGGTTTTCAAGACCGGGCCACCTCCTATACACACACACACACACATACACACACACACACACACACACACACACACATACACGCACTCCTCATTTAGGGATAAGGAATACAAGGAGGATCCTGGAATTCCAGCCAGTTGAGATTATGTTTGATTTTCTCTTGGAGTTGATGTTTAGCTCTGGTGGCATTTGGAAAGCAGTAGAGGTGCTGGTTTTCAGAGTGGATCAGGCAACCTGAGTTCAAATCCAGATGTATTCTTCTGAGCTCAGTGGTCATGGGCAAGGCATCTCATCTCTCAAAGCTCAATTTCCAAATGTGTAAAATGAGGATAATAGTTGTACCACCTCTTCTAGTGCTTTCCTGGCATAGAATAAGCACTAACATGTTGATTCAAAATGAAAACAGCTAGCCTTGGAGGCCTGCAAAGGCTAGGTCTCAGTTGACAGAATTACATAAATACAAACTTCCATTACCAACCTGATGGTCACTTTCAGCCTTTACGCAGATCTATAAGGAGGCAATATCCTTTCTCACATGATTTCTAGTTGCTAAGGGCTCACACATGTCTCTCATCTAATTATTTATACAGTGCTTTAAGGTAGGTGTTTGTATTAATAACCATTTATTGAGTGTGGACTATATGCCAGGCACTACCTTAGACATTTTGTCTTCCTGTCAATGGGCATTTCAGTTGTTTAATTTTTATTTATTTATTTATTTTTGCTATTATGAAGACCTTCTTGAACATATCTTCATGCACATGAACAAGATTTTTTTTTGGGACCCTTGGTTGAGACTAGAACTACTGGATTAAAGGTATGTAAATGTTCAAACTTACCAGATAACATGAAATTATTTTCCAAAATGAGTTATAATTTATCCTCCCTCCAGAATGTATAAAGTTTCCTGTTGAACCACATCCTCCCTTACATTTGACATGCTAATTTTGCTTAAACTAATGGATATAAAATGGTATTTTGACCATGACCTGCATTTCTCTGATTACTTATGAAATTTATAATCTCTCTATATTAATTGGCCATATATGTATTGTGTGTGTGTGTGTGTGTGTGTGTGTGTGTGTGTGTGCATGTGTGTGTAAATTGATCATGTTTCTTCTCCTGGCCCTGGGAATGGTACTATGCCAAGTCTCGGATTGTCCCAGTCCGCTGGGATCCTGGAATCCAGGAACACACATTCCCGGGGCCTCCAGAGCCAGTGAGTACAAGGGCGTCTCCTAGATGTAGCCACAAGACTGAATCACCAGATATAAAATTGGGGCCCCAACCTATAGAAGTTCCCCCTGAAAAACACTGGCACTCTAGAGTGTGGCAGGAGGGGAGTGCAAAAGTGGCACCTATTGAAAAAAAATGGGGGGGGGGGAGACAAGGAAAAAATATAGAAAAAGAGCAAAAAAAGAAGAGGAGAAGAAAAAGACAAAATGGTTGCACCCACTGGCTCAGCAGTCAGAGGGAGCCCAGGCAGATAGGGACCACCAGCCTCCAAGCCTGCCCACCAGGAAATAAGTCTCATTCACATAAAATCTGGGAGCTTTGTAGAGGGCTCTTCTGCACTGCGCCAGGCAGGAGAGTCTGCTCCTGATCCCTCTATGAGCCATCTCTCCCTTCATCTCTGCTTCACGTCTCCTGGGCCTGAACCGGTGGTCTTTAAAAGCTGGGTGCTTGGGTAGCTCCTTGCTCAGGTGCTGGTCTGAAATTTGGGGCAGCTGGGGTGGGCCATGGATGCTTTGCTTCTGGGGGAGAAGCTGGGGTTTTGACTCCCTCCCTGCTGTGGGTCGCTGTGTGTTATGGTGAGATTGTGGGTTGTGTCTCAGCCTCCCTACTCGCTCAAATGCGGTTTCCCTCTCCTTTGCCAGATGTGAAGGTGTCGCTCCTCAAGGTTTAGTTCTGTGTCAGAGAAAGCTAGCTGTTCCATATTTAGCTATAGATTTGGTGTGTCTGTGGGAAGAGGTGAGTTCAGGATCTTCCCAGGCTGCTATTTGGAACAGAAACCCTGGACACCCATCATTTCCTGCACCCAGCCCCCTGCACTTCAGGTAGGCCTTAAGGCTCAAGTCTCCAGGCTCCCCTGAATCCTGCCACCAGCTTTCCAATCTCCGAGACAGAGGACAGACTGTGGGATGGCTCACTTTCACAATCACATGAGCCAGTTCCTATACTAAATCGCATATCTATAATGCATACACGTATATTTCTCCTTCCTGTTGGAGAACCCTGACTAACACAGTGGTTAAATCATTGCCAATATTTTCTCCTTGCTTATGACTTGCCTTTTCACTTTCTTTACATATTTAGATGTGTGTAACTATAAGCACATTCGTACTTAATAAAGTTAAAATAAATATTGACTGCTTCCTATATCTAAAGTTGTATGTCTAATATTTTATTGTTGCTTAAGTTGAGAGGGAATATTTAGGAAATAGTGTTTAAGAGACTAATGTGGTTAGAATTTTCTTTTTTTTCATCTTGGCAGCTAATACAATTTTCCTTTGTCTACCTTCATCCAGGAAAGCATTTATTTGGAATCCTAAGCTTTATTACTACCCTAAACTAAGAAAACAAATCTCTCTCCATCCTTAAAATGACACACTTATCCTCCAAGCAAACCACCCACTGTTTATTTAATAAAACAGGAAAACATGCTCTATTACATTTTTCAAGAGCTATACCTTGACCTTGAAATCGGATTTGTGTTTACATCCTCATTCTGCCATTTTTTTACTTTGGATAATTCACAGAACTCCTTGGAGTCTCGATTTCTTCATATTTAAAATGATAATAATACCAATGTTATCCCCCAAAAATATATAAATAAATAAATATTAAAAAAACAAAATGAGAATAATATCTCCCGTGCAGTTACCAAGAGTATTAATATATGTACTTAAAAATCTCAGAAATGCTTGACAATATTTGTTTTTTTTCATTTAAATTTGTCTTTATTGTATTGTAAAGGTAATATGAGTGTCTTATAAATTTTTGAACAGCACAGAAGAGTAGAGTAAAAACTAGAAGTGTCTTTCCTCCAAATGTACCCTCTTCTTCCTTCCAAGTCAATCTCACTACCCTAAAGAAACATTAATTCTCAGGACATGTTATTATTAAGAATACTCTGAGGTTTATGACAGGCAAAAATCCTTGGGGTCCTGTGTAAACATCATATACCATGTAAGGAAAATGTCAGAATGTTTTGTTTCATTAAGATAGCTTTTGTTTAAAAATTTTTCTATTTTCTGGAACTCCCATTTGACCCAGCAATCCCACTCTTAAGAATATATCCTAAGAAACTAGAAACACCAATCAGAAAGGATTTATGCACCCCTATGTTCATAGCAGCACAATTTACAATAGCTACGATCTGGAAACAGCCTATGTGCCCATCAGTAGATGAGTGGATCAGAAAACTATGGTACATCTACACAATGGAATTCTATGCTGCCATAAAAAAGAAGAAATTCTTACCATTTGCAGCAACCTGCATGGAACTGGAGAGCCTTATGCTAAGTGAAATAAGCCAGTCAATGAAGGAGAAACACCACATGATCTCACTCATTTGTGGATAATAAAGAACATTATAAACTGATGAACAAAAGGATAGATACAGAGGCAATAAAGCATCAAACAGACTGTCAAATTACAGCAGGAAGGTTAAGGAGTGGTGGAGTAGATAAGAGATCTATCAAAGGACTTGTATGCATGCATATAAGCATAACCAATGAACACAAGACACCTGGAGGGTTAGGGTATGCCTGGGAGGGGAGGGGGCAATGGGAAGATATGTATACATGTAATACATTAATTTTAAAAAATTTTAAAAATTAAAAATAAATAAATAAAAATGTTCCTATTTTCAAACATTTTTTTGAATTTACAAGATTATTAGAGGCTATCTTCAAACTAATAGTAAACATTTGGTTATAGGTATTTATTGTTTTTCAAAAATTTTTGTTAGTAATGCAATCTCATAGAAATGTCAAACAATTTGGTATATAGAGTTAAAAAAAAATGAAATTCCCTTTTCACACTTCCCTAGCCCCACTCTCCAGAAATAATCACTTGAGACAGTTTTGTTATCTTAAGTATCATGTTCTCTACCTGCCAGACTTGAAAAGTCTCAGCTTAATTGCAAGATTTCACTCTTTTTACAAAAGTACTAATTTTGCTGTGGTTTGCTTGGAGCTGCATTCACTCATCTGTTCATTCCTTTATTAAGCATATACTAGATATCTGCTCTTGGCCAGGTACTACCGGTGAAGGTGCTAGAGACTCTTGAAACATCAGGTCCAGTCTCCTCATCCCTTCCAGATATTATAATACTGTGCCTTAAGTGCTTCATTATAGTCAATTAGTGCAGGATGCTGTGAGACTGTAAGGGAGGGACACTAAACCCAGGTGATCTTAGAAGACTTCCTGGAGGAAGTGATTTCTTAGTTGAGAATTGAAAGCTGAATAGGTATTAGGTTGGTACAGCAGCCAATAGCATATTGGGGGATGTTGAGAAGATGGAATGAAGAGCACAGCTGAATAGCATCGAGGGCTGAGGATGTAGGAGAGGGATGGATGAGACTGGAAGGAAGAAGAAAGGGATTAAATCATGAAGGGCTTTGCAAGACATGCTAAGACGAATTAACACCGAGGGGAGTGACATTACCATGTTTGTGTGTGAGAAATCTCCATCTGCCTGCAACAGGGAGGAAGAACTGGAATGGGTGAGCTAGGAGACAGGGACAATAGGAAGTGGTTGTGATAACCTATGTGAGAAATGATGGTGGTCTGGATTAAGGAACTGGCTGTGAGAGTGGGAGGAAATAGATTCAAGAATGGAAAAAGCCTTTTTTTAAAAAAAAATTATTATTGACTTTAGAGAGAGGAAAGGAAAAGGAGAGAGAAATAGAAACATCAGTGATGAGAGAGAATCATCAACCGGCTGCCTCCTGCATGCCCCTTACTGGGGATGGAGCCTGCAACTCAGGCATGTGCCCTGATGTGGAATCCATCCATGACCTCAACCACTGAGCCACACCAGCTGGTGGAAGAAGTATTCTTTATTCAAGGATAATTGATACGTGGAAGGAGTCACTGAAAATACAGACATTTGATCCAGGGGCCAATTTTTCAAGTAAATAGTGAGGACAAAAGACTTAAGACTCTAATTTGAAAAATTAAACTGAAATTAGTTTTTCAATTCTTATTTTAATATTACAAATAATTATCTTAGCATCAGCCTGCGGACTGAAAGGTCCCAGGTTTGATTCTGGTCAAGAGCATGTACCTTGGTTGCAGGCACGTCCCCAGTGGGGAAGCGTGCAGGAGGCAGCTGATCAATATTTCTCTCATTAATGTTTCTAACTCTCTATCCCTCTCCCTTCCTCTCTGTAAAAAAATCCATAAAATGATTAAAAAAAAATAGAGAAACATGTAAATTGACCATACCTCTGCTATGCCCATAGCTGATCAGAGTGAGTATGCAAATTAACCCAACAAAAATGGGGGTTAATTTGCATATATACCTAGGTCCCAGGAACCTCCTCAGTACCCAGGTCACTCCCAGCCAATCATTCCCACGGAGCAGCTGAGTCTGTGATCAGAGGGCGGGGCAGGGCAGGGGGTGGGGGACTGGAGGGGAGGCACTTCCCAAGCCTAAAGTCTGGAGCTTGGGAAGGGGCCGAGCCTGCCAGGAAATGCAGACCATCTGAAAGTCAGCGCTGGGTTGCCCAGCTGCAGCCTGGCAATCCAACATTGACTGCTCAGGTGGATGAGACCCAGGAAGTGAGTCAAGGTTTTATCTGCAGCCTCAGTAGAAGCTGTTGATCAGTTTACTTACCTCTCTCTTTCTCTCTGATCTTCACCAGCAGCCAGGCTTTTCTTTCTCTCCCAGCCTCTGGGGGCTGCTGTTAAACCCCTCCTCTTTGATCAGGCACAGAGATAGGCCTGGAGATGCTGACTGGCATAGAAACCAACCAATCAGAATCAAAGGTGGGTGCTATGGGGAAACAATGGCAGCCTAGGAAGTGGAGCTTCTGATGCTGACTAGTATAAGAACTGACCAATGAGAACCAAAGGTGGGTGCTGTGAGAATGAAAGGTGAGTGCTGAGGGGAGCCAATGGCTGCCTAGGAGGTGGAGCTTTTGACACTGGCATAAGAAGTGACCAATCAGAACCAAATTGGCCAGCAGAGGAGGTCATTTGGGGGTGACATCAGGCCTGTAGGAGAGGACAGTTAGGGGTGATCAGGCTGGCAGGCAGAAGCAGTTAGGGGCAATCAGGCAGGTGAGTAGGTGAGCAGTTGAATATCCCTCTCACAATGTGGTCCCAGATTGTGAGAAGGATATCTGACTGCTGGTTTAGACCTGATCTGTGGGATCAGACCTAAAATGGCAGTCAGACTTCCCACAAGGTATCCTCAATTGGAGAGGGTGCAGGCTGAGTTGAGGGGATCACCCCTCCATGCACTAATTTTGTGCACTGGGCCACTAATTTAAGTTATAACCACAATTATGAAGTAATGTTTATATTAAAGAATGAATGGGGGAGAAAAAAAATGGTGGCGGAATAGGCGGATGTGTCCCGAGCCTTGTCCCAAAGCAAACAGAAAGAACAGCTGAGGGTCGCCCTGGGATTGTTTGTTGATGAGTTAAAGGACAGATATACTCTAGGAGAAGGTGGGGACTGCTGGATGGGGCTCTCCTGACCGAACAGCCCCCACTGCTGCTGGGTTTTCTCCCAGAGCCATTAGCTTGGATGTGGAGACTGCGCTATCTTGAAGGGAAAAATGGGTGTTATCAGAAGCCTGAAAATCTACAACTATGAAACTCAACGAACAGCTGCAAACCCCAGAACACTGGTCCCCAATTGGCACAAACAATCAGACTTAGAGGAGCTCTACACTCCACATAGAAAGGTCAGATTTCACTTGAGATAAGTTGAGGTCTCTGGTCCTGGCAAGACAGAGAAATGTGCACACTATGGGAGCTAGAGGACCAGGGGAAGTCTGCACCTAGAGAAATCTGTGGCTGTTGAGGCTGGTGTGATCAATGAATGTGGAAGGAGGTCCTCAGAGCTGCTAACAGAGGGGATCTCTAAAAAACAACCCATTTTGATTTGACGCAGAAGGATAGCCTGGGAGTTTTTGAAGTGAGCCGGCTGCTTGGACAAGAGGGGGGAAGAAGGACTGTGCAGACTTGTGCGCAGCTCTGGAGTTCTTCTACATGTGTTTTTCCTCTTCAGATCCTTGCTTCTGATTGCTAAGCCCAATACATAGGATCACCCAGTTGGAGACACCCTAGGAGACTTCAGGGGAAAGTTGTTTTTCTGGAACCTGGGGATCAAAGCGTGGAGTGACCGTTGGAGAACCAGCTCTGGGGCAGCCCACTCCCACAAACAGGTATCAAGTACCACAGGGAAAGCAGGATCCAAACACAGGCTAGAGAGGACCTGTAGTCTCTGAGGTTAATTCAGAAACACTGCCACCCAGGGGCGGAATCACAAAATGACTCTTGTGTAATCACAAATAAAGGAATAAAGAGATTAAGTCACACTGCATGCTTAAAAATCAGGACTGGATTACAACACTGAGCACCAGTGGAACACAGGGAACTAAAATACTGTTCTCACTGGGAAACAGGTGTGCCAAACAGAATAATAGAGGAAGTGAATGACCTTCACTACTGCACATTCTATTTTTTTATTTTTTATTTTTTCATCTTTTACTTAAGAAATTAATTATTTTCCTTTTCCCTCACTTTGTTTTACCGTTTTAATTATTACATTTTTATATTCAGTCAATATTATTACTTCTACTATTTTACCTTTTTGAAAAAAAATGTGTCATTTTATTTTCTCTTTATTTTACATCGGGATTAGAGATTTACATTCTGTTTTCATCTTTCCTTTAGCACCATTTTACTCTATCTCAACTCTACTTTTATTCCATCACTCTCTTCCTAACTTTTCTCCATTTGTTATCCTATTTCTCTTACATTTTTTTTCTACTTTAGATTTTCCCGATTTCTTTCTTTTTACCCCCTGTTAAAATTTCACCCTATTTATATGTCTAATTTCCAATCCCCTGCTCCAAGTCCATACATACCTATCTCTTCTCTGTCTTCACTATCCAAAAAAAAAATGTTTTTCTCTCTGTACTTTTGTTGTTGTTTGCTGGAATGTTGATTATATCGATTTTTTATGCTTTTTTTGTGAGATTGCTTTGCTTATTCTTTTTGTTTTGTATTGTTTGTTTTTGCTCCTGTTTTCCCTCACCTCACTTGATATTAGTTGTTGTTTATAGTTTGTATTAATCTCCAGGTACTT
This sequence comes from Lasiurus cinereus, assembly GCA_011751065.1. Taxonomy (NCBI): domain Eukaryota; kingdom Metazoa; phylum Chordata; class Mammalia; order Chiroptera; family Vespertilionidae; genus Lasiurus; species Lasiurus cinereus. Next base: position 11,260,966 of record JAAGEH010000020.1, read on the forward strand.
GTTTCTGGCATTTGTTGGGATTAGTAGCTGTTCCATTGGAGTTTTCTCCCGATATATATATATAGTTTGTTCCCTTTATCTTTCTTATTCTCTCTCTTTTCTCTCTTACTTTTTTCTCCCTTCTCCTAATTTCATTTTGGAAGTCCAATGTGTTATCCATTGTGTGTGGAGCTCCAATTTCATTTAGCACTCCTTTCTTTTCTTTTCTTTTCTTTTCTTTTCTTTTCTTTTCTTTTCTTTTCCTTTCTTTTCTCTCTTCTTCTTTCTCCCCTATCCCCTAATTTGCTTTTCTCTGGTGGTTATTTTTATTTGTGGTTATTAATATTGTGAATACTTTTCTGTTCATTGCCTTGTGTATTGTACCTGGTTGTGTTGTACTTTGTGCCTTTAAATCAATGTAGGAGAGAGAGAACTACATAACTAGACATCCAGAGAAGAGAGAAAAGAAACAGCACACATATGAAAGAAAAGCAGGCATCACGAGAAAAAGAAGTAAACAAAATGGAGGCAAGAAACCTGCCAGAAAAAGAACTCAGAGAAATGGTCATAAGGTGGCTGAAAGAATGGAAGACAAATTCGACAATATGAGTAAGAACCAAGAAGAAATAAAAAATGACATCGCTGCTGTAAAGAACTTAATAGAAAGCATCAAAAGTAGACTAGAAGAAGCAGAGTACTGCATCAATGAGCTAGAAGATAAGGTAGGAAAAAATACCCAAGTAGAGCAGCTTCTAGAAGAAAAAATTAAAAACTAGGAGGAGAGCTAAGGAAACTTTGGGACAACATGAAACAAAACAACATCCCCATAATAGGGGTTCCAGAAGGAGAGGAAATGGAGTAAGGAATAGAAAACCTGTTTGAAGAAATAATGACACAAATCTTCTCTGATATAGGGAAGAAAAAACTAATACAAATCCAAGAAGCTCACAGAGTCCCAAGCTAAATGAACCCCAAAAGACCAACACCAAGGCACATTATGATTAAATTGGCAAACACCAATGACAAAGAAAGAATCTTAAAAGCAACAAGAGAGAGATAGAAAGTTACCTACAAAGGAACCCCCATCAGACTAGCGACTGATTTCTCAACAGAAACTCATCAGGCCAGAAAGGAATGGAATGAAATATACAAAGTCATGCAAAGAAAGGGTCTGAATCCAAGAATACTGTATCCCGCAAGGCTTTCAATCAAAATTAAGGTGAAATCAGGAGCTTCACAGACAAAAAAAGGACTAAGGGAATTTATTACCACCAAACAAGCAATGCAAGAAATGCTAAAGGGTCTTCTGTAAAAAAAAAAAAAAAAAGAAAGAAAAGAAAAGAAAAAAAAGAAATAGGAAGTGAAGAAGGAACACAGGGGTAAAGAATAAAAATGGTGACAAATAAGTATCTATCAATAATAACTTTAAATGTAAATGGATTAAATGCCTCCATCAAAAGACATAGGGTAACCGATTGGATAAGAAAACATGACCCATATATCTGCTGTATATAAGAAACCCACCTCAGAAAAGATGATACACATAAACTGAAGGTGAAGGGATGAAAAAAGGTTTTTCAGGCAAATGGAGATGAAAAAAAAAAAAGCTGGGGTAGCAATACTTATATTTGACAAATTAGATCTCAAAGTGAAGGACATAACAAGAGATAAGGAGGGCCACTTCATAATACTAAAGGGAACAATCCAACAAGAAGAAATAACTCTGGTAAACATATATGCAACCAATACAGGAGCACCCAAATATCTAAAAAACTCATGGAGGACATCAAAGGAGATATTGACAGCAATACAATCATTGTAGGAAACTTTAATACCCCACTATCACCATTGGACAAATTCTCTAAACAAAAAATCAGCAAAGAAACATCAATCCTAAATGACTCATTAGACCAGATGCAATTAATTGACATCTTCAGAACATTTCACCCCAAAGCCACAGAATATACATTCTTCTCAAGTGCACATGGGTCATTTTCAAAGATAGACCATATGTTGGGTCATAGGCAAAGTCTTTTCAATATCAAGAAGATAGAAATCGTATCAAGTGTTTTCTCAGATCATAGTGGCATAAAACTGGAAATAAACTACAATAAAAACAATCCAAAGAAATCAAACACATGGAGACTAAACAGCATGCTATTAAACAATGACTGGGTTACCAGAGAGATTAAGGAAGAAATAAAAACATCATGACAACAAATGGCAATGAAAACACAACAATCCACAATCTTGGAAGAAATAATGACAGACACCCAGAGAAAGACAGACACAGTGAAAGCAGTCTTGAGAGGGAAGTTCATGTTGCTATGAACCTACTGCAAAAAAAACAAGAAACAATGGTAATAAATTAATTAACCCTACAAATCAAAGAGTTAGGGAGCAACAAGAAAAGCCCAGTGTAAGGAGATGGAAGGAAATAATAAAGATCAGACCAGAGATAAACAACATAGAGACCAAAGAAACAATACAAAAAATCAACAAAACCAAAAACTGATTCTTTGAAAAGATGAACCTCTAGCGAAGCTAACCAAGAAGCAAAGAGAGAGGATCCAAATAAACAAAATTAGAAATGAAAGCAGTGAAATAACAACAGACCCCACCAAAATACAAAGGATTGTTAAAAAATACTATGAACAACTCTATTCCAGCAAACTGAACAACCTGAAGGAAATGGACATATTTCTAGAAAAATATAACCTTCCAAAACTCAATCAGGGAGTATCTAAACATCTCAATAGAACAATAACTATGGAAGAAATTGAAGAAGTCATCAAAAAGCTTCCAGCAAACTAAAGCCCAGATGGCTTCACAGGGGAGTTTTACCAAACATCCAAGGAAGAATTAAAACCTATCCTCCTCAGACTAGTCAAAAAAACTCAATAAGAAGGAACACTTCCAAACACCTTCTATGAAGCCAGCATCAACCTAATACCAAAACCAGATAAAGACAACACAATAAAAGAGAATTACAGGCCAATATCCCTCATGAACATAGACGCCAAAATTCTAGCAAATTGGATCCAGCAGTACATCAGAAAGATCATACACCATGACCAAGTAGGATTTATCCCAGGAAATGCAGGGGTAGTACAATATCTGTAAATCAATAAATATGATACATCACATAAACAAATTGAGAGATAAAAATCACAAAGTCATATCAATTGATGCAGAAAAAGCATTTGACAAAATGAAACACCCTTTCTTGATAAAAACTGTCAGCAAAGTGGAAATAGAAGGATCAGACCTCCACATAATAAAAGCCATATATGATAAACCCACAGTTAACATCATACTCAAAGGGCAAAAACTAAAACTATTTTCCCTAAGAATAGGAACAAGACAGGGATGCTCACTCTCACCACTCCTATTGAATATAGTACTGGAAGTATTAGCCATTGCAATTAGACAAGAAGAAATAAAAGGCATCCAAATTGGAAAAGAAGAAGCAAAGCTGTCCTTATTTGCAGATGACAAGATATTGTACATCAAAAACTCAAAAGACTCCATAAAGAAAACTAATAGACTTAATAAATGAATTCGGCAATGTAGCAGGAAATACAAAATTAATGCCAAGAAATCTATTCCATTTCTATACACCAATAGTGAACTTACAGAAAGAGAGACTAAAAAAGCAATCCCATTTACCATCACACCAAAAAAATTAAGATACCTAAGAATAAACATAACTAAGGAGGTAAAGAAAACTTATCTGCGGAAAACTACAGGACACTGAAAAAAGTGATATAGGAAGATGTAAACAGATGGAAGAGCATACCATGCTCATGGATTGGGAGAATCAACATCATTAAAATGTCCATACTACCCAAAGCAATCTATAGATTCAATGCAACCCCATTAAAATACCAATGGCATATTTCACAAACCTAGAAAGAACTTTTCAAAGATTCATCGGGAACAAAAAAAGATCCCTAATAGCCACAGCAATCCTGAAAATGAAGAATAAAGTAGGTGGGATCTCAATAGCAGATTTCAAGCTGTATTACAAAGCCACTGTTCTCAAAACAGCCTGGTACTGGCACAAGAACAGACATATAGACCAATGGAATAGAATAGAGAATCCAGATATCAACCCAAACCACTATGCTCAATTAATATTTGACAAATGAGGCATGAACATACAATGAAGTCAAGACAGTCTCTTCAATAAATGTTGTTGGGAAAATTGGACAAATACATGCAAAAATATGAAACTAGACCACCAACTTACACCATACACAAAAATAAACTCAAAATGGATACAGGACTTAAGATGGGAAACCATAAAAATACTAGAGGAATCCACAAGCAGCCAAATCTCAGATATATGCCGAAGGAACTTCTTCACTGATACTGCTCTTAGGCTAAAGAGAAAATAAACAAATGGGACTACATCAAAATAAAATACTTTTTCACAGCAAAAGAAAACACCAACAAAACAATAAGGAAGCCCACTGTATGGGAGAACATATTTGCAAATGTTATCACCAATAGAGGTTTAATCTCCAACACCTATAGGCAACTTATACAATTTAATAAAAGGAAGATAAATGATCCAATAAAAACGGGGGCAATGGACCTAAATAGAATCTTTTTGAAAGAAGACAGAAGGAAGGCCAAGAGACATATCCAAACATGCTCAAAGTCCCTAATTATCCGAGAGATGCAAATCAAAACGACAATGCAATACCATCTCATACCTGTCAGAATGGCTATCATTATCAAATCAACAAATGACAAGTGCTGGCAAAGATGCAGAAAAAAGGAACCCTCATGCACTGCTGATGGGAATGCACACTGGTGCAGCCATTGTGGAGAACTGTATGGATTTTTCTCAAAAAACTAAAAATGGAACTCCCATTTGACCCAGTAATCCCACTCCTAGGCATATATCCTAAGAAACTAGAAATACCAATCAGAAAGGATATGTCCACCCCTATGATCATAGCAGCACAATAGCTAAGATTTACAATAGCTAAGATTTGGAAACAGCCTAGGTGCCTGTCAGCAGATGAGTGGATCAGAAAACTATGGTACATCTACACAATGGTATTCTATGCTGCCATAAAAAAGAAGGAATTCTTATCATTTGCAGCAACCTGGATGGAACTGGAGAGCGTTATGCTAAGTGAAATAAGCCACTCAATAAAAGAAAAATACCACATGATCTCATTCATTTATGGATAATAAAGAACATTATAAGCTGTTGAACAAAGTGATAGACACAGAGGTAGTAAAGCATCAAGCAGATTGTCAAATTGCAGTGGGAAGGTTAGGGAGAGGTGGGGTAGATAAGAGATTAACTGAAGGACTTATATGTATGCATATAAGCATAACCAATGGATGCAAGATATGAGGGGTGAGGGCATGCATGGGAGTAGAGTGGGGGGGGCAATGGGAAGATATATATACATGAAATACATTTTAAAGAAAGAAAAAAATAAAGAAAGAATCAGGAGTTTGGGAGACATTACTTTAACACAATTTTATGAAAATGACATTTTTTGCTTCAGATTTAAGTTTTTAGCAAGTTCATAATAAATACCATTTTGGTGGAAGTCATTGTCAATTTCCCCAAGAGAATCTTATTTTGCCATTCAAATAATTTTCTTTTAGAGTGCTGTTATGTCATCCAGGTATGGATATAATTCACATATTGCATTAGACTAGTTTCAGGTGTACAAAGAAGAATAATTCTATCATTACTTATATTACAACTAGAGGCCTAGTGCATGAAATTTATGCACTGGGTGGGGGGTGTCTCTCAGCTTGGCCTGCGCCCTCTCACAGTTCAGAAGCCCTTGGGGGATGTCCGACAAGGCAGCGGTTGGACATCCTTAGCGCTACTGCAGAGGCGGAAGAGACTCCTGCCATCACCGCTGTGCTCACCAGCCATGAGCCCGACTTCTGGCTGAGCAGCACTCCCCCTGTGGGAGCACACTGACCACCAGGGAAAACTCCTGCATTGAGTGTCTGTCCCCCTGTGGTCAGTGAACATAATAGTGACCAGTCATTTTGTTATCTGGCTGAAACTGGTTCTCCAACATCCCCCAAGGGGTCCTGGATTGCAAGGGGACACAGTTCAGGCCAAAAGACCCCACCAGTGCATGATTAGGGCCAGGGAGGGCTCCAGCGCATATCCAGCCCATCTTGTTTAGTCCCAATCGGCTGAACCCCAGCAGCAAGCTAACCTACGGATTGGAGTGTCTGCCCTCCAGTGGACAGTGCACATTATAGCAAATAGTTGAGCAGCTTTAGCATATCATTAGCATATTATGCTTTGGTTGAAGGCTGACTGGACAACTGGGCTCTTAGCATATTAGGCCTTTATTATATAGGATTAGTCTGTTTAATACTGTCACCATACATGATTACAACATTTTTTCCTGTGATAGAACTTTTAAGATCTATTCTTTAAGCAATTGTCATATATGCAACATAGCATTATTAACTATAGTGACCATATTATATATTACATCCCCATGACTTATCTATTTTATAACTGGAAGTTTGTATTTTTTTTAAATGTTTTTATTGATTTCAGAGAGGAAGGAAGAGAGAGAGAAAAACAGAAACATCAATGATGAGAGAGAATCATTGATTGGCTGCTTCCTGCATGTCCTCTGCAGGAGATTGAACCTGCAACCTGGCATGTGCCCTTGACCAGAATGGAACCTTCAGTCCACAAGCTGATGCTCTATCCACTGAGCCAAACCAGCTAGGGCAGAAGTTTGAATAGAGTGGTACCTCGAGATGCGACTTTAATTCGTTCCGTAACCTTGAGGCATGGGAAACTATGAGATGCTCAAATCACAGTAAACTGGTGGGTCGTGTGCAGCCGGCCGATCCATGCAATTACTCCTATCTCAAATGTTGCTCATATTTCAAAGCAAAAAGTGCTCGCTCGATGGCTCGTATCTCAAAAATCTCGTATGTTAGGGCACTCGTATCTCGAGGTACCACTGTATTTTGACCTACCACACCCATCCATTTCATCTTTTTTTTTTTTTAACTGTTTCCTAGTTTAACTAGTCAAATTTGTCATTACCAATGGCTTCACCTGTACTTGGAGAACTTCTTCCAGATCACTTTTATTGACTTCATGAAAAGCTCTGTATTCTTTAGAATATTTTTAATTGATCTCAGTAATTTCTTTGTTTTGGATTCATAGGTAAGTATGAGTTTCTGTAATTGACAAGTATTGTCAAGGGTAATGTTATAAATAGTATGATTATTAGTAAACATTTTGGGTTATGACGACTTTTACTTTTCTATGCAACCTTTTGCCTGTGGAGATGGGTTATGAAAACTGGGATCATGATAGAACCCTATTGTTACTGTCACATACTCACCTGGATCATGGCCCCAAAGAGAAATGTGGGACAAAGCTATCCTTAGGGAAAAGGAAAAGAGTAAAGTCTTATTTTCTAGGACTAAATCCTTTGTGTACATCGAAGATGCAACAGAAGAGTACATGAAATGCCTTCTTCAAGTTTCCCTTCTATACTTGCTCAATTGAAGGTATTTTCTCACCAGTGCTCACATCAAAGGCCACAAGATTTGCTCGGAGCATCTTTGTCATTACGGAAGAAAGCCCATATCTCATTACCAATAAGAGAGCATCTTCTTATCCACTGATGTTTCTGAAGGGGAAAAAGAATTTTTCTACTTCCTTGATGGGAACATAATGTTCTCTTCACCCACTCCCCAGTCTCTCTGTCCATACCCCCAAAGGATCCAAAGGAGAGAGATCCTGAATTACATAATGTCTTCATTCTCATAAATACTTAATTTACTAGGTTCTGTGCATTGATCCTGATTTTACACCATTGTTAAATCTTTTGATTGATAGTGTATTGATCAATTATCTCTTTAATTTTATCCATTCCTTCTTTTCTTCCTAATTTTCTTTTACTAAATATGCCTTGTGTACCACTGTGTGCCAGGCACTAACTATGCTGGGTGCTGAGGCTCCAAATGCAGACATCACCCCAATATGATGGGAATTTCTAAATATGACCAGATCTAACTCCAAATCTTTCTTCTTGCCTATAAGGCACAATTCTAAATAAGTAATGGTTCTTAAGAAAAAACCCTACCTAGAAATTTTATTTCACCTCTGTTGTTTGACTTCTCATGTATTGTCCTCTGTTTGATAGGGATCTTTGTGAGTGACACAGTTCCCAGGAGTAAGAGCTCAGATTGGAGTCATAGAAGTGACTTAGAACCATGGTCCTGTGTGCATAGTCCCATGAGCTTAGGAGGTAAGGGTCCCAGTCTATGCCTAGGAAAAGCTCAGGAGATTTTAAATTACTTTTTATAAAAGTAATTCTCAATACCCAGATATTTTCCACCTTCTCCTCTGCTCACCATTTTTCTCTCCATTCTTTTATTATTTAGGTCACGGGTGTGCCAGTCCGGCCTCCTCAGCTCCTGGATTTTCCCTTCCACTTACACATTTATCTCTGTTCCTTCAGGAAAGTCATTCAGCTCTGACCTGGATGCTCCAATCTTTCATCCCCACATCCAGCATTTAAAAATATGATCTTCAAGTAGGTTAAAACCTCTCAAACTATTGCAGTATAGACTATGACCCTGTGCAAAGCCAAGAAAAGTCACTCTAGTTTACAAACTGGGCCCTACTGTCTGCTCTGATGCACTCCACTCATTCGTTCATTCATTTACTCACTTTTATTGTGTAGTGGTATCCCTTAAAGCAAAGCCTGAACCAAGGATGCTGGGAGTGTGTTTGGGAGGTGATCTTAGAAGACAGAAGTGACGAAGTGGGGGGAGTGAGTCAGAGAAAAAGCCTGTAGAGCTATATAATTGAGCTGGTTATTGCAGTGGGCACCTGGGCTTAATCTCCAGGGCACTCTGGAGAACTATGTAGCACATCTTTTAGAATTGTCCTTCTGAAGGATGGGAGCGTGGGACACTTATCTACCAACTCTCATCCCCCTTTAATTGAGGGTTACTCTTAGGGGCAGTCTCACCACTCCCTCTGTTCTGCCCTATCCGGAACTGAGTACGAAGTCTGGGCCCCAAGGAAGCTGTTGGTAGCTTGAGAGCTGTCCACCACTGCTGCAGCTGAAGTCAGAGAAAGACTGGGCGCATTTAACCTGGGGCACCAATAGCAGCGCTACTAATAGCACTCATCACAGTTGTATTGTAATCATTCCTTCTTGCTTCGTTTCTTCCATGGAATAATGAATTCCATAAAGTCAAGGACAGCTTCTTCACCTTTGTTTCTCCCGTGCCTAGCATGGTGCCATTCACATGGAAGCCCTTTAAGTCTCATTTGCTGAATAAAGAAACAACAAGTCATATTCTAACGTAAACACTTCTGAAAAGGAAATGTGATTTTATTAGAGCAAAATACAATGAAAATCATATGGTCTGGAAGGCTACAGTAGGTTTCCTCACAAAAGTAGGATTTGAATAGAAAGCTAAAGAATGAATAAGTAAATAAAAGGAGAGGCAGCATGTGTAAAGGCCAGGTGGCAAGAACATCAGGATGCCTTGGAAGAATTGATGGAAGGCCAGGGGAGCTGGCTTGCACAGAATGTGGAGTGTGGTGAGTGAGGCTGCAGAGGTGAGCACAGGCAAACTAGCCAGGCCTCTTGGGTGAGCTAAGGGATCTGGTGTAAGAACTGTGGGGAGTTATGAACAAGTCAGCAGTGACATACTTTCATCTGAATATCATTAAAGGGACCTTTATTTTCACATCCTTTTATGTTTTGCATTATGTTATTATAATTCATTTTGCCTGAATTATGCTGATAATTGCAGATAAATGTGTATATGCACATACACACACAGACAGACATCATTCCAGTTTGCTTCAATATTATCAATATGTTGCATTCTCATTTGGATAAAATTTAGTTTGCACTTGTGGGCACTGACTACATTTACCAAACAGATTTCATGCTGAGGTGTCTATTATAGAGAGTCCTATCCCCATATATTAAGTGTGCCAGTAAAATTTCCCTTTTCTGTGGAAAGGGTGAGAACAACAGCCATTGCATCAAAAGATAGGTTCAAAATGAATCATTTGGTGGTATCAGCAGGGTTCCCTAAACCATGTCTATAACATTCATTTCCTTCCCCAAATACCTTAGCATATCCAAAAATGGATTAAGTTGCTTTGACAGGCTCCATTTTTTATAAACCTCTTTGGCTATTACTTACTATGTTATTTTCCTCAAGGTGCTCATGGACTGATTTATGATTTCATTTAGGGGCTTGACTGGTAGTTTGGATACGCTAACTAGCCTACCTTTTCCCGGATCTGCTTTTGGCTGCTTTATCTCCAACACTAAATCAGCCTGCTTAGATTTCCTTGGTACATAAGTCTTCGTGACAGACACTACTAGTATTGGAAGTATGTCTGGTCTTAGCCAGCTCGTTGAATATGTTTAAATGAATCTCATCCAGCCCTGTGATTTATAAATATTTAAATTGTATAAATATTCTTTTACCTGCCTCTTATTAATTCTATTTCTTGATACTTCCAGAGACTCATTAATATTTATCTTACCACTCGCCTGCTGCCTTTCTTCTTTGTGTTAAAGGCAGAAACAAAATAGGAGTTTCGTATTCACTCTTCTCTGCATCTTTCATAATATGTTCTAGTCCCTGGTTTAGCAAAAGGAGCCATTGTTTTCTTAGGCATAACATCCTATTTGTTTTTAGAGGCTTTGTCATAATTTCTTGCTTCTGTTGCTTCTCTAATTCTGCCCATTGAGCTGTATCCTGGAGTTGTATTTTTTTTCATATTGCGGAATCTTTTCCCCAAACTCTACACAATTGGATTGTTGCTTTTTTTCCCTCCAATAGAAAACATTTGTATATAAGAATATGCTCGTTGGTTATATAACAGTTCCACTAGCCACTTGTGTGTTCTTTTTCTACAGGATGTACTGTATTGCCCACACCCATGCTTTTCCTTTTCCTTTCAAAGGAATAATACAAGTAGTGATCATTTAGTTCCTGAAAGATGGCTGGATGCAGTCCATTAATTTCAGAGCATGTTCAAAAAATTGACCTGAAGCAAACAAGTGAATATGAAATCCAGAGAAGGGATTTCCAATTACAAGTAAAAAAATAAAATAAAAGGGGCAAGAGTCCGGAAATATACTTCAACAGAAGTACAGTGGAAGTTTTATGTGTTTTTTAAAAAAGTACATACTGTTTACTGCAATTTTTAAAAAGTATATACACTACCATTTTGTGAGTTTTAAGAATAGGTAAAATGAACTATGAAGATAGAAATCAGGATATGGCTACATCTAGGGGTGAGTACTGACTGGAAAGGGTTCAATGATCATGGAAATGCTCTGTATCTTGATCTGGGTGTTGGGTACAGGAATGTGTACATATGTATACATGTAAAAATTCTGTAAGCTGTACACTTGTGGTTAGTGCACTTGAAAATTAGTACACTTTTCTGTGTTATTCCTCACAAAACAATGTATTTACAAAGCTAGTTGCTATAATATATACTTGTGGTAATTATAGACTATATCTGAGGTTATCTGAAATATAATTATTTTTATTTATTTTTGTGATTTAAAAAATTTATCTTTATTGTTGAAAGTATGATAGATGTCCCCTTTGTTTGTCCCCTTTGTTTATTTTTAGATTTTGGTATGTACCCACATACATTTGTTATTGGATAAATATGGCAGTTTCGCACCCCTCCCAGGCCTTCATCACTTTATTGTCTGTGTGCATGGGTTATACATATATGTATATAAGTTTCCTGGTTAATCACTCCATCCCACCCCCACCTTCCCTCTGAAATTCATCAGTCTGTTCCATGCTTTTATGTTTCTGGTTCTATTTTATTTATCAGTTTATTTTGTTCATTAGATTCCATATATGAATGAGATCATGTGATACTTATTTTCTCTGACTAGCTTATTTTGCTTAGCACAATACTCTCTAAGTTCATCCATGCTGTTGCAAATGGTAAGAGTTCTTTCTTTTTTACAACCGTGTAGTATTTCATTGTGTAAATGCACCATAAATTTTTTATCTACTCATCTGCTGATGGGCACTTGGGCTGTTTCCAAATCTTAGTGATTGTAAATTATACTACTATATATATATATATTCTTTCTGATTGGTGTTTTGGGTTTCTTAGAATATACTCCCAGAAGTCGGATCATGAGTCAAATGGTAGTTCTATATTTAATTTTTGGAGGAAACTTCATACTGTTTTCCACAGTGGCTGCACCAGTTGGCATTCCCACCAGTAGTATAGTAGGGTTCCCTGCCAACACTTACCATTTGGTGATTTGTTGATGGTAGCCATTCTGTCAGGTATGAGGTGATACCTCATTGTAATTTTAATTTGCATCTCTCTGATGATCAGTGATATTGAGCATTTTTTTCATATGTCTCTTGGCCATCTGTATATCCATTTTGGAGAAGTGTCTATTTAGGTCTTTGCCCATTTTTTAGTTGGATTGTTTGTCTTCCTTTTGTTAAGTTGTGTAAGTTCCCTATAAATTTTGGAAATAAACCCCTTATTGGAAGTGTCATTAACAAATATGTTCTCTCATGCAGTGGGCTCTCTTGTTTTGTTGATGGTTTATTTTGCTGTGCAGAAGCTTTTTATTTTGGTGTAGTATCATTTTTTTATTTTCTCCTTAGTTTGCCTTGCCCTAGATCAGTGGTTGGCAAACTCATTAGTTAACATAGCCAAATATCAACAGTACAATGATTGAAATTTCTTTTGAGCATCAAATTTTTTAAACTTAAACTATATAGGTAGGTACATTGTTATTACTTAATTAGGGCACTCCTAAGCTGGCCTTTGCTAAACATTCAAAGGGCCAAAGAGCTGCATGTGGCTTGTGAGCCACAGTTTGCCGACCACAGCCCTAGATGTTTCAGCAAACACATTGCTATGAGAGATGTCTTATATTTTGCTCCCTATGGTTTCTTCTAAGGTTTTTATGGCTTCACAGTTTACATTTAAATCTTTTATCCATTTTGTGTTTAGTTTATTCTTATATATATTGTAAGTTGGTGGTCTAGTTTCACTTTTTTGCATGCACATGTCCAATTGAAATATGATTATTTTTAGATTTTGGTATGTACCCACATACATTTGTTATTGGATAAATATGGCAGTTTGTAAGTCCATTGCACTGTTCAGTGGATTAGCAGAATGAGAAAGTTCATGGTTACCATTTCCTGAATGCCTGCAGTGTGAGTGGCATTGTACCCAGTTTGTCATCTTAATATAGGAAAGGTGACATTCTTCCCACTTTGCAGATGAACATGTGAATCCAGAAAGATCTTAAGTAATTGCTCAAAATCTCATAGCTAAAGAGAAGAAACTAGAGCTTTAAGCACAGATTTCTAAAAATTCAGAGCTTATGTGCTTTCTTCCTCTCTATGTGGCATCCACATACTCTAAATTATGATGAGTTAGTAATTTTATTATCTTTTCTACTAAAGGCAAAGTACTCTGCTATGCACAGCTGTTACATATTCCTGTCTCTTCTTTTAGCAAATATTTGAATGTATTTTTTTATATGATCAATCAATTTTATTTTATTTTTATTTATTTATTTTTAAATTAAATATTTATTATTCAGATTATTACATTTGTTTCTCTTTTTCCCCCTCCATAGTTCCCCTCCCCCCAGCTCCCACCCCTCCCTCCACCCTTGCCTCCCTCCCATTGACCTCATCCATAGGTGTATGATTTTTGTCCAGTCTCTCCCTGTACACCCCTCACTCCATTCCCCTTGAGAATTATCAGTCCACTCCCTTTCTGTGCTCCTGATTCTATTATATTCACAGTTTATTCTATTCATCAAATTTTTAATTCCCTTAATTTTTAGATTCACTTGTTGATAGATATGTATTTGTTGTTCATAAATTTTTATCTTTTACCTTTTTCTTCTTCCTCTTCTAAAAGAGTACCTTTCAGCATTTCCTATAATACTGGTTTGGAGTTGATGAACTCCTTTAGCTTTTTCTTATCTGTGAAGCTCTTTATCTGCCCTTCAATTTTGAATGACAGCTTTGCTGGATAGATTATTCTTGGTTGTAGGTTCTTACTATTCATCACATTGAATATTTCTTGCCACTCCCATCTGGCCTGCATCGTTTCTGTTGAGAAATCAGCTGACAGTCGTATGGGTGCTCCCTTGTAGGTAATGAACTGTTTTTCTCTTGCTGCTTTTAACATTCTCTCTTTGTCTTTTGCTCTTGGTATTTTAATGATGATGTGTCTTGGTATAGTCCTCTTTGGATTCCTTTTATATGGGGTTCTGTGTGCTTCCTGGACTTGAAAGTCTATTTCTTTTACCAGATGTGGGAAGTTTTCAGTCATTATTTCTTTAAATAGGTTTTCAGTATCTTGCTCTCTCTCTTCTTCTGGCACCCCCACAATTCTGATGTTGGTAAGGTTCCTTACATTATCTTCACATTTTTGGATTCTTTTTTCTTCTTGCTTTTCCAGTTGAGTGTTTTCTGATTCTTTATATTTCAAATCTTTGACTTGATTCTTGTGTTTCTCTAGTCTGCTGTTAGGTCTCTGTATGTTATTTTTTATTTCAGTCAGTGTATGTTTAATTTCTAGTTGGTCCTTTTCTATTTCCCATTTCTAGTAGGTTCTTTTTCATCTCCTCTTGGGTCTCGCTAACTTTATCCAACTTTTCTAGGATATTCTTGAAAAACCTTATAAGCGTGGTTTTAAACTCTATATCCAGTTGTTTGTTTTCCTCCATTTCTTTTGTTTGTGATCCCTTCCCTTGTCTTGGCATTTTCACTGTGCTGGGAGAACTTCTGTGTTGGATTCAGCCTTATGATACCAGACTTGCAAAACTGCAAAAGCCTCTCTGTTGAGCTTTGAAAGGGTGGAGTCTAAGGGCTTAAGAGACTGCCTTGCTTTTCAGTCAGCCCTGCCCTCCATGGCCCCTGAGTCTCACATTACTAGGTAATCACTGGAGCGGTCCCTGTGCGTGTGCACACCCTTGCAGTGCCTCTAGACTGCTGCCCCTCAGACTCCCCTGCACTCCGGTACCATATGAGTCTGGGTCCCCAGGGTTTCGCCAGAAACTGGTGTTTTGTGGAGTTAGAAGTGGCACAGTTGGGAGGGTCTGTCTCCTGCCCACTCGTGAAAGCCAGCGGCACAATCAGCTGTCGGTCCTCTGCACACAGTGCTGTGTGCGCCATCAGATTTCTGATTCTTTGCGACTCCCCTAAATTTCCATGCACTTCTCCCTTTTCACAGTCTAAACTCCCCCCGTATGAGTTTTTGGCTAGATCTGCGGTTTAGTGTCATAGGATAAGGGGTTCAATGCTGTTGAGAGTCTCCCTCTCCCTCCTGCCAGAGAAAGCCAGCCAAGTTCTTTGGCACTCGCTCACTCCACCACTTGTCTTCTCCACACATGTCTCTCCATACCTCAGCCTTTTGCATCTCCTCTGGGTCTCTGTGAGCCCCTTTCTTTCCTTCTAGTTGTAGAATTTCCACTCAGCCACCTTTCCTGTGGTTCTGGATAATGTCTGTTCTGTCTTTTAGTTGTAGTTTTGAAATTGTTGTTCGAGGCAGCAGTGTAGGTGTTTACCTATGGCACCATCTTGGATTCTCTTTGCTGAATGTATTTTTTTAGTTTTCTTTTTTCTTCTTTGTTTTTTCTTTTTTCATTGGGTTTATTGGGGTGACATTGGTAAATAAAATTATATAGGTTTCATTCTTTAATATAATATAGCATTTGTATATTGTACTGTGTGTTCATAATTTTCCCAAGGAAATAAATGAAGTAGATACAATTAAATGAGTTATAAGTAATATTAGCTGATGTTTATTGGGTGTATAGAATGTGCCTGGTCTTATGCCAAAGCAGCACTTTAAATTAGCATAGGAAGTTTGTGAGATTCAAGGTAATTCCTTTCCTCACTATACAGATGTGGATGCTGAACTCAAGAGATCAGATAGCTTCTAAATATTGACCTCTGATAGTCTGACTTCAGAGCACACACCCTTCACTGGTCCATTATATTGTGTATTAATGATTTTTGAAGAATGCAACTAAAAGAAGAAATAGACCAATCAATTTTTTTAAGTCCGAAAACAATTTACAAGAACAATAGACATGAGTATAAGGAATATTTGTCAGATTTGCATCCATTATTAATATGATTTTGAGAAACAATTTTGGCTTATTGGAACTTTCTCCTGTTTGGAAAGCTTCTGAGTTTAGCAATTGCATGATATTAGGAATTTTTGCAAGAGGTCATGTAATTGATGCTGATGCTCACAGGAGCACTTTAAAGCTCAGGTTCCCTGTTCTGCCACTTATCTGTTGTGGACTCATCACTTAAGAAGACAGGCCTAAGATATCTGTTCCTCTCTTTTGTCTTGCTTTAATAACTATTTCTGGTGCTTCTGTAGTTACCTTGGATCATTTCATTCCAGTTCCATTATTGTAAAGGTATTTTTATGTGCAATAAAATCTATTTATATATTTAGGGTCAAATATTATCTTTATGGAGACTCATCTTATGTATATTCTTTTGGTCCCAAAAGAATTTTTGTACAATTTCATACACTCTCAGATCATCATATTCTCCTGTTACCCAAATACTTGATCTTTGTTTTTTGCCCTTTCTCTTCCTAAGGATTTGAAGTTTGAAGCTTTTCTTCATAAAAGACTTCACACCCATGCCTTTATTTATAATAGATAAGTTTTGAAAGTATAAAACTTTATATGCTATCTAGATTCTTCGGTTGGTAACATCTTACCACATTTTCTTTCTCTCTCTCTCTATATATGCATGTGTATATAAATGTATATGCATGTGTGTATAATGTATGTAAATAAATACAAATATACTTTTTCTGAACCATTTGAGAATTAGTTGTAGACATTGCAACAAAGACTTTAATAGTCATCTCTTGAAAACAATTAAATTCTGCGTAATCACAATATGAGGCTTATATTTGAGACATTTAAATTGAATTTCATATCATTCAATAGTCTTCTAATATTCAACTTTCTCCATAATGTCCTTATAATCATTTTTTTCCCCAATCCAGGATTCAATTGAGGATACCACATTGTATTGTTATCATGCTTCTTTGGTTTCCTTTAATATAGAACAGTTCCTCAGACTTTGTAGTGTTTCATGAATGAAGGTTTTTGTTTCAGATATCATCATGGAGCCTTCTGAGTTCCAAGCATGGTTCTAGGTACTGTCACTCATTGAATCCCTGATTTGTTTCATGGATTATTCCATTCGAGTCCAGTGAAAGTAAAATATTAAAGCAATTCTTATGCACTCTGGAAAAGATGGAAATACGTAGTTATGAAATACATCTTGGAACTTCAATGATTCTCTTGTCACTCATCTAGTAAACATGCTAATGAGATTAATGGACACCGAAGAGAGAGCTTCCCTCTCAGGTGGATGTAAAATACCTTCTAAGAAATACTTTCATGCTCTGTGCTAGCCTTAGGAAGAAAAGGTTTTAGGAAGAAAGCAGAGTTCCACCCAGTCCCTTTATTGCTAAAGTCTGAGGAACTATGGGAAATCACCTGTGCACTGAACAGGAAAACACACTTAAATGCTAAGTGTGACTAATAATAGAATGTTTTTCTTCCAAAAGTTACTGTTGTGAATGTTTCTATCACCATCTTCACAATTTCTTTTGCTACCAGATAAGCCCTCTGAGAAAGCAACCCAGGCTCTCTTGCAAAGTGAGAAAATTAGCAAGTGTTCAATGACTAAAATCACAGTTGTGGGAGAAGTTGCTGTAACCATGATGAAACTGTCCCTGTAGCTTAATTTCAGCCACATTGAATTGGGCTTGATGTCGTATTTTAAAATGAGTCAAATATTGTAAACGTTTTGAAGAAAAGATGTAAAGAGTTTTCTTCTGCATATAAGTCTGCCAGTAGGAGACTTTTCCACTTACACTCTCTCATTTCTCCATCAAACAGAAGTATTTTTCTAAGAAGCAGAGCTTAAATGCTGTTTCTGGAAATCTACTTTCATCACACAATTTGATAAACTATTAGGTTACACATAGCCATTAAGCAAATCAATATTGAACCTATCGTCCATTAACAAATTAGTAGAATTTCTGAGTGTGTCTTCCCCAAATGTTGAAGGCAACGTCAGTCATGAGCATTTTTGAAGATGCATCATTTTATTGGCAAAAATAGAAAACGACCATTATGATAAGATTTTTATATTATTGTTTTGAGGAAAATAGTATACTATTTATTGAGTGCTTTGGGTTTTACTGTAAGGGTGACATATTTTATGTGCATTTTTTCATTTGATTGCCCACAGCCAAGCTGTAGGGTATGCTTTTTTATTATCTTCACTTACAGATGAGAAACCTGAGGTTCAGAAATGTTAAATAAATAACACATGTGGTAAGTTTTAGAGTTGGGATCTAATCCCAGCTGCTATCTGTGTTGGGGTCTGATTCAGTAGATGTAGGGTAGAGCCTGAGAGTCTAAATTTTTAAGATTTTCTATCTTTATTGTTGAGAGTATTACAAATGTCTTCTCCTTTCCTCCTCCCCCCTCCCCCCTTTGCTCCCCTGTTGTCTGTGTCCATGGGCAATGTATACATGCATATATGTTCTTTGGTTAATCTCTTCCTGCTCCTCTTCCCCTTTCTCTCTGAGATTTCTCAGTCTGTTTCATGTTTTGGTTCTATTTTATTCATTAGTTTATTGTGTTCTTTAGATTTCACATATAAGTGAGATCATGTGATATTTGTCTATCTCTGAATGGCTTAGTTCACTTAGCAATATGGGAGTCTAAATTTTTAATAAACCACATGCTGCTGATACAGGGACCATCCTTTGAGTAGCAGGGGTCTGATCCACTACACAATGGTTCCTGTGCTTGAGTATTTTATTTGTACGGGGAAAAAAAGTGGACCCCTAGCAATACATTTGAGGACCTTAAGTGCAGAAACAGCAGACATAAACTACAGTTTGATTCTATTAACAGTCTTTCAATTGGGAAATATCACACAAAAGTTAAATTTTATTTTTATAATTGGTAAAAAAATTAGGTTATAATTTTGATGAGAATATAAAATAGTTGGATAACTAACTCATGTACTGCAATGGAAAGTCTGTGAACTCTTGGGGTGCTTATGAAACCCAAATTGAGAAGCAGTACATTACATGTGACAAGGCAGTTTGTAAGTCCATTGCACTGAATAATTCACATTTATTAAGTAGCTGTTCTCCCAGTTTCCCTGGCTGTTGCTACATTAGTAAAAGAAAGGTTATTATTTTGAAAACCTTCCATAGATAATTTTTTCCAAGCAGTTATATTGGATTATTTGCAAAACAAACTTACATAATCTTCATTTTACATGCTTCCTTTCATCGGTATATAAATAGATACCACTACAGATAGAACTAGAAGGCAAACTTTTCCATTTTTTTTATGTTCCATTTAGAATCCATTATTCATAGAAAATTTTAAGAAAAGTTCCTGATTTGTTAAGTTAGAGACCATAGCACTCTCTAAATGTAGAATGAAGCTTGATTGCTGATAGGCAGGTTGGTACACTAACCGATTTGATTGTTATTTTAACCTAAGTGAGGGTTTCATCCAGCGAGAATGTTTACTTGAGGAAAAGAGCCTCAAAGTGAGAGAAAGGAAGGGCTCTGAGCTGGTTTCATATTTTGGTTTCAGAGATTGTTTCTGGAATCAGACAAACCTAGATTACAAAGCAACTGTTCTCAAAACAACCTAGTACTGGCACAAAAAACAGACATATAGACCAATGGAATAGAATAGAGAATCCAGATATCCACCCAATCCACTATGCTCAATTAATATTTCACAAAGGAGGCATGAACATACAATGGAGCCAAGATAGCCTCTTCAATAAATGATGTTGGGAAAATTGGACAGATACATGCAGAAAAATGAAACTGGACCACCAACTTACACCAAATACAAAAATAAACTCAAAATGGATACAGGACTTAAAACATTAGATGGGAAACCATAAAAATACTAGAGGAATCCATAGGCAGCACAATCTCAGACATATGCCAAAACTACTTCTTCACTGATACTGCTCCAAAGGCAAAGGAAGATAAAGAAAAAATAAACAAATGGGAATAATCAAAATAAAAAGCTTTTGCACAGCAAAAGAAACCATCAACAAAACAACAAGAAAGACCACTGTATGGGAGAACATATTTGCAAATGTTATCACTGATAAAGGTTTAATCTCCAACATCTACAGCCAACTTATACAACTTAATAAAAGGAAGATAAATGACCCAATAGATTCAAATCTTGACTTGGGTACTCATCAACTGTATGGAATTGGGCAAGTCACACTGGCCTCACTGACCTCTTTGGACATGCCCTGTGATGTCCTAACAAACACTGCTAGCACTCCCAAGAGCCCCTTGCTTCCTGCCCCCTCCCCAGCTGCCAGTGAGATTTCTCTCCCAGCTCCTTTATCTCTGAATCCACAATCCCTCACCCCTGCCACCCAGCCTTGAACCAATGATTGGCAGGTGTGGGATCTAAATACTTTGGCTCTCTTGCCCAATTAGAACAACTCTGAAGTGTGCTATACCTACACTTTAGTGTGCATCAGAATCCGGGGAGGGCTTATTAAAAATGCAACACACTAGGCTCCACCCCAGAGTTTCTCATGTGATGCTAATTCTTTCAGAATCACTGACTACCTCCTGAGTTCCCTTAGTTTGAACCAGATTTTTATTTGCTGCCCTCTCCTCCCCTCCCCTTCCCTTCTCTGTCCCGTATTCTCACTTCTCTTCTTACCGCACCTGTCATAGGAACACATCTGAACACTTCCACACAAATTCTTAGTTTGGGAACTCAAACTGAGATAAGGGCTCATTTCATAGAGGTGCTCTAAGGATCAAAGAAATTAGTTCATTATCAACACTTATTCTCCTCTTCTTGGTAAATCACCCATCTTGCACACCTTCCCAGGACCCTAGATGATTTTATTATCTGTCACATAGGCTCTATCATAAAACAATATGTAATTTTTACTGCACAAAGAAAAATATTGCATATATATTTCAAACTACCTCTACAATTAAAATGTCTATTTACATATAAATATAAAAATATTACATATCATATAGAGTCCAACTACTTCTTCCTCCAGGTGTGATATTTCTTCCTAGGGGGCTGTCCCAATCCCACACCCCAGCCCTTCTTGGCAATCACTACAGCAGAATGGCCTGGGTCATAGGAGGAAGGTGTGTGCCTAAAAGGGAATAGTGTTTTTAGCTTGAGGGGCATCTTCCCGGAGACAGGGAGATAAAGTGGATAGTGGTTGTCTTCTCTCTGGTGTGGGAAACTAGAACATCACAAGGCATAGCAAGGTTTGGCCAGTCTAGATCTCTGTGGTTTGGAGAGTATATTACACCATACCCGAGACCATCTTTGAACACTTAGAACTTCTTATTGACAACTGCATATTAAGGTAATATTCTGTAACAGTGAAAAGTTTAGGATCTGGAGTGAGATAGCCTGATCCTTTACGACCTATCTGTTTGGGTTCTTGAGTAAACTTTAAAACCATTCTGTCTCTGTTCCCTCATGTGATAATATGAATACTCTCATCTGTAAATGGCAACTTAAGAGGGTTTTTTTTTTCTCATCTCACTCATCCATGTAAAGAGGTGAGTACATTCTCTAAGAAGCAACAAGTCAGTCATGCAATCACTATTGTTGTTTTTATTATTTTTATAATCATTATTATTGGCTTTGTTGCTATTATTAAGACTAATGTGGTACCAGTAATTAGGCAGTGAGATGGCTACAAAGCTGAACCATAAATCCCACACTGAAATGAATGTCTAAAACCTGGGTTGCTGACATATCATTTGGGTAGCCAGGTAAGAAGGAGTGAAGAAACTGCTAGATGTGGCTATCTGTGGAGTATCCTTCCCGGAGACTCCAAATGGTAGCCTCATGTGATTAATGTCAGAAACCTCATCCTATGGAGGGTTGACATTGGTATCCCCATGCCCTTGCACAGCTCTATATGGATGCACTTCCCTGCTAAGTACTATTTACTAACTCACCTGGCTTCATTAGATGATATTTAGCAATAGAAGACTTTATTCTTGTTGTTTACAATTTATAAACCAATCTGTTGTATCAGGCATGACTCTCTACCTACAATCCTACAGGTGAAAAATATGATTACATTTCTTAATATTCTTATAACTTTGATTAAATTTTCTCATTATGACAAAATGAGTCCGATTTCAATGTTGTCATGATTAGAACACTTTAATTCTCCATGTTCTCTTCCTCCTCTCTCCACCAAGGGTGCTATGCAAAAGTCTTCTGAGTCTCACATTGTCCCCAAGAATTCTGTCGCATGAACAACCTTCTCAGGCTTGGGACACTGGATTTGGGGCAGAGGTTTAACTTGGGTGCCTGGTTTCCATCCTTTTTAAACATCCCAAAGTAGTCCCTTCTGAGATTTTGGTGCCAGTAGAATGCTGCCATGGCTAGGCCTTAAATCCTGCCTATTCAGAGGATCCCCAATATTTATTCTCTTCCTGTATTTCCTGAGAAAATGCTGCCCTCTCCCCTCCTATGACCTTTAAAGGTATTCTTCTCTCCTCACTAGCTTCAGAAAACCTGTAATAATCATCTCACTGGTTTTGGGTTTCTACATAAGGCAGGAATTGCTGCTGACTTCAGTCTTTCCCTGAAAAAATAAATTGTCGCCCAAAGCTTAGCTCTCTATTTGAAATGAGAATCATAAAATTATAGAAAGAGCCTGCAGAAGTCAATACCATCCCAAAATTATCTTTAATTTTTTATTGTATTAGCTTGATTTTTATTCATTAGCATGATTTATTGAGCTCTCACTGTCTGCCAGGCAATGTGTTGGGCACTGGAGGTACAGGAGCAAACCAAACATAGATCCTGCTGCCATGGACCTTTAGAAGCACAAGGCAGGATAACCCTGGACTGTGTCCAAATCCCACAGGTGCTGGAGACCTGAGCCAGCTGCCATTGCCAACTTGGCTGTTTTATTACTTATATTGATGAAACTAGTGGTTGCTTTCATTTCTTTGGGTGCCACTTGTGGAGGCAAAGCTTGAGAAGGCAACCATTTGGAAAGTCATAACAGGTTATTGTCAAGGCTTTATTGAATTGGAAGATCCTGGCTGAAGTATGCCACTTTTGAAAGGTGGCATTAACTGATTTTCACTACCTTGGCAGGAGTCCAGCTTTTCTTACAATTTTCTTGAAGGAGCTCAAAGAATGAAGCCAATTATTAACCAGCATTTTCTTTCTCACCCAGGGGCCCCCGAAACACTTCTTGTCAGTGCTTAATTATGTTTGAATAATTTTTTTTTCTCCTTCCTAGTTCATCAGGAGAGTTGTATTTCTCCAATGAGCGTCTGAGCTTCTGGAGAGCATAGAGTACTTTGTGTCCTTGATTCACTCTTACATGAATGCTTAAGGAGTGGAACTATTTCAATCTAGACTTCGGATGATTGAAATTTTTAAATTACCTTTAGTGGGGTAACATTGGTTAATAACATTTTATATTTCTGGTGTACAATTTTATAACACATCATCTATATTGTATTGTGTGCTTACCATCCAAAGGTTAGTCTTCTGTCACTAAATATTTGATTCCCTTTACCTTCTTCATTCTCCCTATCCTTTTCTCTCTCCCTCTGGTAACCACTGTACTGTTGTCTGTCTACTAGTTTGAGTTTTTGTGTTTTGTTTGTTAGTTTGTTGCTTTTTGTTTTAAATCCCATATAATGTCCTTTTCTGTCTGACTTATTATACTTAGCATGATACTCAAGATTCACCCATGTTGCCCAAATAATAATATTTCATCTTTATATGTACCATATAAAGACACTTAGGTTGTTTTGATATCTTGGCTATTGTAACTAGTGCTGTAATGAACATGGAGGTATATATGTCTTTAAAAATGAGAGTTTTCAAAACTTTCAAGTAGATATTCAGAAGAGGGATTTCTGGGTCATAGAGTAGCTCAACTCTTAAGTTTTTGAGGAACTTCCATACTGTTCCCCATAGAGGCTGCACCAATTTACTTTCCCATCAGAAGTATACAAGGGTTCAGCATATTTTTTTCAACACTTGTTATTTTTTGTCTTATTGATAATAGCCATCCTAACAGGTAAAAGGTGATATCTCATTGTGGTTTTGATTTGCATTTTCCTAATAGCTAGTGAAGTTGGCATCTTTTCATATATCTGTTGGCAATCTGTATGTCTTCTTAGGAAAAGCATCTATCAGTTCCTCTATCCATTTTTAGTCAGATTGTTTTTGAATTGTATGACTTCTTTATGTATTTTGGATATTAGCCTTTTATAGAAAGTACTAGAGACCCTGATATATGAATTCATACATGGGTGGGGTCTGGCTGGCCTGCCCCAAAGGGGGCCCATTGGGCCAGGCTGGCAGGGTAGAGGAGGGGCCATGGGTAGTTGGCCGGCCAGCCCTGTCCCCGATCTGGTGTCAGGGCCAGCCAGGGGGCAGGGCTATCAGGGACCAGATCAGGCTGGTTGGCTGCTATAGTGCACATCATAGCCACCAGTCATTCTGGTCATTCTGGTCTTTCCACTGTTCCAGTCACTGGGCTTTTATATATATATATGTATATATAAGATATAAATATATATAGATTGTTTGAAAAATCTTCTCCCATTCATTTGGTTGCCTTAGCATTTTGTTGATGGTTTCTTTTACTGTGTAGAAGATTTTTTTAATTATAATATTTATACATTTCCATGTACAGTATCCCATATCAGATATGTTACATTTAGCCCATTTGGTCAATATTGCCTGTTTGGGAGAAACCAAGATGGCAGCATAGGTGAACATCTAAGCTGCTGCCTCACACAACAATTTCAAAACTACAGTTAAAAGACAGAACAGACATCATCCAGAACTACAGGAAAGTAGGCTGAGTGGAAATTCTACAACTAGAAAGAAAGAGAGGGGTTCATAGAGACTCAGTGGAGCTTCAAAAAGCTGAGGTCTCCATACATGTGTGGAGAAGACAGGCAGTGGAGCGCCTGGCTAGCTTCCTCTAGAAGGAGGGAGATGGAAATTCTTGACTGCACTGAACCCCAGTTCTGGGTGAGACTCATATGTGAAAAGGGAGGAGTGCATGGAAAATCAGGGGAGCCATGAAAAGCAGAGGTCTAGAGGCATGCGCACGAGTGCACACAGAGAGGACTGACTGCTGATTGTGCCACTGTCTTTCTCTAGTGGAAAGAAGACAGAACCACCCAACTGCGCTAAACTCCACTTCCAACTGCACTGAACCCCAGTTTTAGGCAAGACCCTGGGAACCCTGAATCATATGGGTCCCTGGAGTGCATGGAAACTCAGGGGAACTGGAAAGACAGAGGTGTGGAGGCGCACGAGTGCAAGTGCACACAGAGAGGGCTGCAGTGATTTCCGAGGAACACTGAGACCCAGGGTTCACGTAGATCAGGGCTGTCAGGAAGCCAAGGCTGTCTGCTCAGCCTTGAGACTCCACCCTATTCCAAGCTGAGCACAGAGGCTTTTGCAATTTTGCAAGTCTTGTATCATAAGGCTGACTCCAGCACAGAAGGTCTTCCTGTGTAGACACAGCTGATTCTCACAGCCAATTGGCCTGGAGGTCAATTCCTCCCAGTGATACCAACAACAATCAAGAATTAACTACAACAAGGCTGTACACATAATTCACAAAGGGGTGCACCAAGAGAGTCCACCTCAGGTAACTGAGGAAGCGGAGCTACTGGGCTATATAGGACACCTAGCACACAAAGCTACTCTACCAACTCAGGGAAGCTGCAAAAATGTGGAGACAAAGAAATAGATCACAAAGAAAGAAATGGAGAAAAACAAATGAATTGATATAGAGTTCAAAACCACAGTTATAAGGTTTTTCAAGAATTTCCTAGAAAAGATGGATAAATTTAGTGAGACCCAAGAGGAGATGAAAAAGGACCAACTAGAAATTAAATATACACTGACTGAAATAAAAATATTATACTGAGACCTAACAGCATACTAGAAGAATGCAAGAATCTAGTCAAAAATTTGAAATACAAAGAAGCAGAAAACACTCAACTAGAAAAGAAAAAAGAAAAAAGAATAAAAAAATGTGCAGATAGTGTAAGGAGCCTCTGGGACAACTTCAAGGGTACCAACATCAGAATTATGGGGGTGCCAGAGAAGAGAGAGAACAGATACTGAAAACCTATTTGAAGAAATAATAACTGAAAACTTTCCCCACCTGGTGAAAGAAATAGACTTACAAGTCCAAGAAATGCACAGAACCCCAAACAAAAGGAATCCGAAGAAGACCACACCAAGACACACATAATTAAAATGCTAAGAGCGAGGAGAATCCAAGATGACGGCATAGGTAAACACCTACACTGCTGCCTCGCACAACAATTTCAAAACTACAACTAAAAGATAGAACGGACATCATCCAGAACCACAGGAAAGCTGGCTGAGTGGAAGTTCTACAGCTAGAAGGAAAGAGAGGGGCTCACGGAGACCCAGAGGAGCTGTAAAAAGCCGAGGTACGGAGACGCGCACGCGGAGAGAGCGGGTGCCGGAGTACCTGGCTGGCTTTCTCTGGCGGGAGGGAAACGGAGACTTCCAACGGCATTGAACCCCTTCTCTTACGACGCTAAACCCCAGATCCAGCTGAAACTCATACAGGGTGAGTTTGGACTGTGAAAAGGGAGAAGTGCCAGAAATTTAGGGGAGTCGCAAAAGATCAGAGGGCTGGTGGTGGCGCACACGGCACTGCGCGAAGGACAGATTGCTGATTGTGCCGCTGACTTTCTCGAGTGGGTGGGAGACAGACCCTCCCAACTGTGCCATTTCTGACTCTACTAAGCCCCAGTTTCGGGTGAAACCCTGGGGACCTAGACTCCTGTGGTCCTGGGGCGCAGGGGAGCTGGAAAGGCAGCAGTTAGAGGCACTGCGGGCGCACGCACAAGGACCGCTCCAGCGATTACCCAGTCACGTGAGACTCAGGGGCCATGGAGGGCGGGGCCGACTAGAAGGCAAGGGGGTCCCTTAAGCCCTGAGACTCCACCCCTCCCAAGCTCAACAGAGGCTTCTGCGGCTTTGCACGACTGGTTTTATAAGGCTGAATTCAATACAGAAGTTTCCCCGACATAGTGAAAATGCCGAGACAAGGGAAGGGAGTACAAACAAAAGAAATGGAGGAAAAAAAACCACTGGATATAGAGTTCAAAACGACGCTTATAAGGTTTTTCATGAATATGCTAGAAAAGATGGATAAATTTATCAAGTCTCAAGAGGAGATGAAAAAGGACATACTAGAGATGCAAAAAAGCCAACTAGAGATGGTAAAGGTCCAACTAAAGATGAAAAAGGACCAACTAAAAATTAAACATTCACTGACTGAAATAAAAAATATTATACAGAGTCCTAACAGCAGACTAGAGGAAGGCAAGAATCAAGTCAAAAATTTGAAATATAACGAATCAGAAAACACTCAACTGGAAAAGCAAGAAGAGAAAAGAATCCAAAAATGTGAAGATAATGTAAGGAGACTCTGGGACAGCTTCAAATGTACCAACATCAGAATTGTGGGAGTGCCAGAAGAGAGAGAGCAAGATACTGAAAACCTATTTAAAGAAATAATGACTGAAAACTTCCCACATCTGGTAAAAGAAATGGACTTACAAGTCCAGGCAGCACACAGAACCCCAAATAAAAGGAATCCAAAGAGGACCACACCAAGACACATCATCATTAAAATACCAAGAGCAAAAGACAAAGAGAGAATGTTAAAAGCAGCAAGAGAAAAACAGTTCATTACCTACAAGGGAGCACCCATACGACTGTCAGTTGATTTCTCAACAGAAACGATGCAGGCCAGGCAGGAGTGGCAAGAAATATTCAACGTGATGAATAGCAAGAACCTACAACCAAGAATAATCTATCCAGCAAAGCTATCGTTCAGAATTGAAGGGCAGATAAAGAGCTTCACAGATAAGAAAAAGCTAAAGGAGTTCATCAACTCCAAACCAGTATTATATGAAATGCTGAAAGGTACTCTCTTAGAAGAGGAAGAAGAAAAAGGTAAAAGTCAAAAAATTATGAACAACAAATACGTATCTATCAACAAGTGAATCCAAAAATTAAGTGAATTAAAAATTTGATCAACAGAATAAACTGGTGAATATACTAGAATCAGGAGCATTGAAAGGGAGTGGACTGATAATTCTCAGGGGGAAAGGGGTGAGGGGTATACAGGGAGAGACTGGACAAAAATCATACACCTATGGATGAGGTCAACGGGAGGGAGGGAAAGGTGGGAGCTGGGTGGAGGGGTGCTATGGAGGGGAAAAAAGAGAAACAAATGTAATAATCTGAATAATAAAGATTTAATTTAAAAATAAATAAATAAAATAAAATGCTAAGAGCAAAAGACAAAGAATATTAAAAGCATCAAGAGAAAAACAGTTAATTACCTATAAGTGAGCACCCATATGATGGTCAGCTGATTTCTCAACAGAAACTGTGCAGGCCAGATGGGAGTGGCAAGAAATGTTCAAAGTGATGAATAGCAAGAACGTAGAACCAGGATTACTCTACTCTACCCAGCAAAGCTATCATTCAGAATTGAAAGTCAGATAAAGAGCTTCACAGATAAGAAAAAACTAAAGTTTATCAACACCAAACCAGTATTATATGAAATACTGAAAGGTACTCTTTAAGAAGAGGAAGAAGAAGAAAAAGGTAAAGATACAAATTATAAACAATAAATACTTATCTATCAACAAGTGAACCTAAAAGTCAAGTGAATTAAAAATCTGATGAACAGAATAAACTGGTGAATATAATAGAATCAGTGGTATAGAAGGGGAGTGGACTGACAGTTTTCAGGGGGAAAGAGGTGAGGAGGGTGCAGGGAGAGACTGGACAAAAATCGTACACCTATGGATGAGGACGGCAGGGGGCGGGGTGGGGGTAAGGGCAGAGGATTGGGTGAGAGCCGGTTGGAGGGGAACTATATGGGGGGAAAAAGAGGAACAATTGTAATAATCTGAACAATAAAGATTAATTAAATTAACAAAAAATATTGTCTGCCTGGGCTATTTATACCTACATTGCCTTTCTGTGCTTGAATGGTTATTTTATTTTTAGTAACTATTGAAATATATAAGGAAATGACTTAATATAATTGCCATGCAGTAGATGACTTAGGTGGGTTTGTAAGTGGGAAAGCCGAAGAGAGAGAGGTAGGGAGCAGAACAGCAACAATCCTCAGCTTGTCATTTCCTATGTATTTGTGCCCTAAATAGCACAATTTACTTGTAGCATACAATAGATACGTGCTTGAGAATTAATGAAGGAAAACAAGAGATGCAATCTATCACAATGTGTATGAATGTGGGCTTCAGGATTCTGTGGACCTGACTATTCTGCCTCATCCTTTTTGGGTGATCGTAGACTGGTAACTTTACATCTCTGGTCCTCAGTTTCCTCATCTATGAAACAATGATAGGTACTATCTACATCAGAGGGTTGTTAAGAGAATGTAATAAGTTAATTCATGGAAAATGTCTAGTGTTCAATCATTATTAGCTATTATTATGCATTAAGATATCTTTCTACCACCTTCCAGACATTTCACAAGGTTCCCAAAACAAAGCTATGGAGTTAGACCATTGAATGTGGACCTGATGCTTTGGGGCACATAAGGAGATATTTCAACTCTCTTATTAAAAGAAAAATGACCTAAGCTAATATGCATAATATTAATCTTTATGCCCTTGCCTGCCTTGACATGTGTAGGAGCTAAAAAAAATTAATACTTTTCCTCCTACCTTCTAATTTCTTCTAGCTGGGCTAAAAATCAAATTAACAGAGACAGTAAACAGGAGAAAATCAAATTACATGGGGAATTCACATATACATGAAAATTCCAAAGACAGTGAGACACTAGGTATATATAACATTTTGGAAAAAGGAGAAAAGGGGAAATGGGAATTTGATGTTTGAAGTAGAATGGGTTATTTATAGGTAGTTGAGGAAGAACAGAACACACATGGCTGGCAAACCCTTGCTAGGCAACTCAGAAACCCATGGGGTACAAGGGATACCCAGATAAAAGGCCAGTGCCCAAAGCCCTCATATTTATCATTCCTAATTCATCCTCAGATCTCCTTCCTGAAGCAAGTTTTTCTATCTGAATCTCTTGAGCAGGAAATTAGGAGGGTCAAAGATTCTTTCTGAGTCTTTGTTTCTTAGTAACTTCCTTAAAATCAATATTCCAAAAGGCAGCTTCAAGGTGGCAAGACTTTGGTCCCTTCACATGTTAAGGCAAGGTAGATATGTTGCCTTTTATTGCTTTTCCATGTATTTTTAATTGCCCTATTGAATATTTTGTGACTTCTTCAAAAATGCCCCACACCATCTGTGATGATTAATTTTATGTGTCAACTTGGCTAGGCCACAGTACCCAGATAGTTGGTCAAATGCTAATCTAAATGTTGTGAAAGTATTTTTTTAAAGATGAGATTAACATTAGCAGACATTGGGTGAAGAAGACTACCCTCCAAAATATGAACAGGCCAGACCCATTGGCTGACAGTCTTAAGAAAAAAGACTGACTTTAAAGGGAATTTTGCCTTCAGACAGATGTGTGTTTGTGTGTGTGTGTGTGTGTGTGTGTGTGTGTGTGTGTGTGTGTCAGAAAGAGAGAAACATTATATTTTTTCTAAATTCTTCTAGCTGGGCTAGTAATCAAATTAACAGAGGCAGGTTAACAGAAGAAAATCTAATTTTAATACATATGCACATAAGCATGAAAATTCCAAGGACTGTGAGAGAACATTGGGTATGTTATTTTGGACAAAGGAGAAGGTGGGGTCCTAATGGGATTTCAAAGGCAGCAGGCAATTTACAGGCAGTTACGGAAGAATATGACATGCATGACTGGTAAACTTTTGCTGGCAACCCAGAAGCAATGAGACACAGGGGTAATTGAATAAACAGGTCCCTGCTAGACACCCTCCCTTTCACCAGACTCAATTCAAATTAGGCTACTGGGGCAAACATCTTTAGAATTCCTTCCTGAAACAGGTGTTTCCCTCTGAATTTCCTAAGCATGAAAGAGGAGAGGGCCAAAGTTTCTGAATCTATTTCTTACTAACCAGCTTAACTATCAGAATCCCAAAAGGTAAAACTTTTGGCCCCTATCAGTCTTCCCTGGGTCATGCCTGCTTAGCCTCAGATTTGTACTTGTCTGCCCCCAAAATGAAGGGAGCCAATTTCTTAGAACAAAGCTCCACATTCTATCTGTTTCTCTGAAGAACCCTGACTAATATACCTCCATCTCTACCCCCATCTTGTTTGTTTTTAATCCTCACCCGAGGATGTTTTCCCCATTGCTTTTAGATAGAGTAGAAGATGAGGGAGGAGGGAGGAGTGGGAGAAAGAGAGAGAAAGGAACATTGATGTGAGAGAGACACACATTCCCCAACTGGGTTGAGGAATGAATCTGCAATCCAGGTTTTTGCCTTTGATTAGGAATTGAACCTGTGACTCTTTGATGAGTTGGCCAGTGCTCTTACCATTTAGCCACAGTATCCAGGGCTCCACCACCACCTTTTAAAAATCTGATCCCAATTTGGTTAGACAGGTTTTTTTATGTGTCATTTGGGCAAGGGAAGAGATGAGGCATGAGTGTGGCTTGTATTCCACCCCCACTTCCCTTCCCCAAATAGGGCCTCTTATCTGCACCTATGCAATTGAATTTTTGCTTTGGTTTCAGAGCTGTGTGGGATGCTCAATCATCCAAGATAAAAGATTCTCAAGGGATGATGAAGTTTAGTATACTCCCCTTAAAAAGGCATTCAAGAAAGAATTTTAAGACCCAGGGTTCAAACAAATTAGATTAAGCAAAATTTGCCATTGCTGAAGCTATCTGATTAATCCATCCCTTAATATACAGGACTGGGTAAAAGTAGGTTTACAGTTGTTCTTATGGAAAATGATATAATAATTAATAAGTAATAATACAGGAATAAAATCTGTGCTTTGTGTACTCACAATTATAAACGTGCTTTTGCCCCAACCTATATTTTGAAAACTGTTCACAAGAGACTTTGAGAATGTTTAAAGAAAATTATAATTTTAAAGCATAAAAGCTAAGCACAAGTTTTTCAATATAATCATGTTGATTCAATTTTCTAAAATTGAATTTCTAGCCAATTTCTCCTATTTCAGATTTTATTCTAATAACACTAATCTATCACTTGCATTTCAGACTCATTTTCCAGCTGTCTTCTATACAAATAATTTCAAACCACCATTGGAATGGCTTGTATTTAAAGGTGCATAATTGCTTAATATTTTTTTCAGAGGGGACATTTGTTCTTGAGCGAGCTTCTTGAACTTCTACACGTTTTTAACAATCCAATTCCCACCCACTTGGATTTTACACAGTGTGGTTGGCATTTAGACTATATATTGTTTAGCTCCTTAAAAATTATGTATTTTTTAAATCCTCACTTGAGAAGTGAGGATATTTTCCCATTGATTTTTAGAGAGAGTAGAAGGGAGGGAGGAGAGAAAGAGAGAATCATTGATGTGAGAGAAACATCAATTGGTTATGTCCCACATGTGGCCTGACTGGGCCAGGAACGCACTGCAGCTCAGGTACCTGCCCTTTACCGGGAATCTATCTACCTGTGACCCTTCAGTCCATGGGCCAACCCTCTAACCCCTGAGAAAGCTGACCAGGACAAAAAAGTACAATATGTACTTTTATGTCTAACATTATAATATGATTCATTTTACATTCAATCAATATAGCTTAATGGGATATGACATTTGCTGAGAAAAAAAAATCTTGCTCATCTTTTAATTTCTTATTGAGCTGTGCATGGAGTTTCAACAAAATACTTTGAAATTTACTTGGAGGGGGAAAAAAAATACTCCCTTTGAGCCTGCATTTATTTTCAGGAAGGTTACCAGAGTTTTGGTGAATGTAGTGGGCCATCCCGACTACTCTTACTTGTTATTGACTTTCACCAGTATTTTCTGCATGGGCTCTTCTCGAAATGGTCTTCAGATTTTAGGTGCAAATAGGATGAAGCTAATATTTGCTTGACTGGTGGCTATGGATAGAGTTGAAAAAATGCTGGCTGATGTGGTGAAAAGCAGGTGGAGGAGACAGGAAGATTGTCCAGGTTGAACAGAAACAACTCAGGGAGGTGCTACTGGCCTGAATATAGGTTTTCCAAGACAATAGCATGAAGATCAAGAAGCAACACATTTTCAGCTGAAACTGGTTTGGCTCAGCATCAGCGTGTGGACTGAAAGTCCTCAGGTTCGATTCCGGTCAAGGGTATTATACCCTTTCGCAGGCACATCTCCAGTGTGGGGCATGCAGGAGGCAGCTGACTGATGTCTCTCTCTCATTGATGTTTCTAGCTCTCTGTCCCTTTCCTTTCCTCTCTGTAAAAAAATCAATAAAATATATTAAAAAAGAAAAAAAAGAAGCAACATACTTTTGACAGAGCAAAGATACACTTTACATTCCCAGCCCTCTGGGATTATTTATTTTAGGATAACATGCTTTTTATGAAAACTTTGGCGCTAAATACGAAACAAACTGTTGGGGCCATGCATCTCTATAACAGACAGCCTTTCCAATCCCTGTTGGCAGCAAAAGCACTGATTTTCCTCAACACTTGGCTCAATGCAAGAGGGAGGTAAACTGGCAAGAACAAGGAAGATAGTAGCATTCTGTGCTGCAGTGAAGGATTACGAAAATAAAATCTTAGGTTTAGGTTTTTGAAGTCATGACGCAGTGAGTACAAACAAGAAGAGAGGGAGCTCTTCCAACAGACACTAAACTAGGCATCTCATTGGTGCTCTGGACAGACTTGAGTTGGCTTCTCTTTAAAAACTGAGTTTAATTGTAGAAACTAATTAATTAAAACACATAGAGATCCTTTGTTTGCTTTACATATTTGAATTTGTTTTTCTCTATTAACAAGGAAGTAAAAAACGATTTTTGGCTATAGGAAAAATGTGTTTTGGGCCAAATGTGTTTGGTTATACCTCACTGTCTGTTTTGCAATAACATTGTAGTCATACTTTTCATATGTAATGAGTAATCTGTTGGAAAAGAAAAGGATTATGATGCTAAGAATGGAAAATGAAGAGATCTTGGCAAGTGGGAACTTCATTTCACGTGAGAAGAACGTTTTCTTTATTGTTTCTTTCTGCTGCTTTCTTCTCTTAAATTATGAAACTCTAAATTTCTATCTCCACTTTCAGGATGGAGATGATATTATGTCAAACTTGTTAACGTAAAAAAACCATTGAAACCTGTAAAGAATTTTTGTGAGTTTTTTTGAGCCAAACTGTCGACATATGCCTGGAAGCAGAACCTCAACAAATTGAGATAAAGCTCCGGAGAATGGTGGGTTACATTTGTATTTATACATTGCAATCAAAGGAGGGACATAGATGGGTTACATGAAATTTATTGGTGATGGATTAAGGAGGTGGGATAAACAAAGTGGGCAAACCTCTGGGATTGCATAAAAAGTGAAATGATGGACACATACTGAGGTGGATGCAGGAACAATTAACATGATAATGAAGGAATCTGTAGTATTTGTCCTGGTGCCCACCACATTTGGTTGTGCCCCAGGGGCTCCCGAAAAAGGGAAGTTACAAGTTACCCAGACATTTCAATGGTATTGTTATCATAGATGCAAAAAGTCAGATAGGCTCAGTTAAGGTAAAGATTGACCTTGACAGTGAAAATACTGGCCTAGGATTTAACTGCCCATCATAACTGCGTTTAGTTGAAGTTTAATTTCAGATCATCCTTTGTGGTTACTTTAGTTTGCGAGACTGCTATGCAGGCCTCCCCTGAGCTTGTCAGGTCAGCATGTGGCCCCTTACATCCACAAACTTAAGACTCACTTTCTTCAAATCAAGCAATCTTAGTTTCTATTTTTCAACTTTACCATTGATTATTTTTTAAGCATTGGTTTAAGACAACATTTACCTTTGGATGAATAAAAGGGTCACATACTAAGCCTGACAAGCTTAGGGGAGGCCTAACAGGACAGACTTCTAAACTCAGAGACCACATGTAACCACATAGACCACATAGACCAGACGTCCTAACTAGAAGGGAGTCCTGTCCTAAGCTAGTATCTTCCTTGACAAAGGTTAATCTTGACCTTAACTAAGCCTGTCTGTTATCTTTAAAAAATATATTTTTTTATTGATTTCAGAGAAGAAGGAGAGGGAGAAATATAGAAATGTCAATGATGAAAGAGAATCATTGATTGGCTGCCTCCTGCATGCCCCACACTGGAAATTGAACCCACAACCAGAGCATATACCCTGACCTGGAATCGAACTGTGACCTCCTGGTTCATAGGTTGCTCAACCATGAGCCACGCTAGCTGGGCCTGTCTGCTATCTTTTTGCGTCTATAATAACATTCTTTTGGAATGTCAGAGTAGCCCCCTTCACAGACCCATCAGGGCACACCTGAACATGAGACTGAAAGGAAATGGACTCCCCTCCGTCTTGTCCTATAAGGGCTGGGACCCCTGCCTAAACCCCCCCCCCCTTTCCTAGGAGTGGCCACAGGTGTGCCAGCAATGTCTTAACTTCCCCGACCCCCACCCAAATGGACCAATGAAGCTCCAGGGACACAGCTAAGGTCCTAATTAGGCTTAACCACAGAAAGACCCCAATTCAAGTGACCAATCTCTGTAACCCTCATCACTTTCCTAAGCCCCCTAATTATCTTACCCCATAAAACTCATTGTTCCTGCCCGGCTCGCTCTCTCACCTTGCTGCTGTGCCAGAAAGAGGCTGAGAGCCAAACCCGGGTTTGAATAAAGACTCTTTGCTTTTGCATCGGAAAAGGCTCCTTAGTGGTGGATTATTGGGGACCCCAAACTCTGGACATAACAGAGACCACAGAACCATTTCTATGTACTATAAATGCTCATTGTTAACTATTCTGTACCCACCAATATAAAAGAAATTTATCCAGTTCCAGAGATTTCCCCACTTTGCTTTCTCCCACCTTTTTAATCTATCACCAGTCAATTTCATGTAACCCCCATATGTCTTTTTTAAAAATATATCTTTATTGTTGAAAGTACTACAAATATCACCCTTTTGACCCCATGGACCCCCCTCCTTGCTAACTCCCTTATGTTTTCTCCTTTAATTCTGATATATAAAATAAGGTGCAAAACTGCCCTTTACCAGAGCATTTTTTCAATGCATTGAAATTCTGCTTCCTGGCAATTTTTGTCAGTTTGGCTCAAATACTCTCATAAAAATTCTCTACAGGTTTCTTATATTGACAATCTTGATAGTAAGTTATTTGTCACTTCCTTGCTCTTAGAAGGAGTGCCTTTTTTACCAAACCCTGTATCACTAAGCCTCTGCTTGCTAACAGCCTTTGTGAAGAAAGCTCTATGTAGTTTATTCACCAACTACTATCTGCATTGTTTGGGGGTTCCCCTCAGGATGTTAAATTCCCAGCATTTCTGAATGCCTTGCTCAAAGCTTCTCTGTGTGGGAGAAAACTACTGACAGAGAAGTAGAAAGGCTGGGTACAGGAGGCAGAACCTGTCAGCATGTAGGGAGACAGTGTCCTGCACTGAGTTGCACTAAGGAAATGAGGAATGAGGGTGAATAGACAGACTGGCCAGTGGCCAATAGCTAGATCATTGTCTCATTTAATATTCCCAATAAGGTAGGTATAGTGAGAGTTGGGGCCAGGATAGTGTAAGATGAATGAGTGCCAAAAATTTCAGTAATCAAGACAAGTAATATTTTAATACAATACTTTCAAAACCTAAAATTAATGCAAAACACTGTGCTAAACAAATATCAACATTTTAAATAAAGAGAGAACCAACCTGTACATGCATCTCATTCACTTTGTTTGCCTAACTGGAAACTCTGGTTCCAATAAAACTTTATAAAAATACATGTCGATTGCCAAATTGATTTCCTAAAATACAACACTAAAGTCTGATTTATCTTGACTACTGAGTCTTTGGCACACTCTTAAATTTTGCTCTTAGGCTAGTGCTTCATTTACCACATTCTACTCCCTACTCCCAGCATTGGTACTAATATTATTTCTGTCTTCCAAATGAAGAAGTGAGGCTCAGATGCATGAAGCCAATGGCTAGAAGTAACACAGTGACCCCAGATGATGCCAGAGTGAGCCCAACCACCAATGCAGACCTCTCTCCCAATCACTGCCTTTTAGTGGCTATTAGTATATCCAAACAGTCGAGAAGTGGTATGGTTCCCCAGTTTGGGCCAGCTTCTTAAACTCTCCTTACTTTGGGTAAATTACTGGTTAGTAGATGCATAGCTTTGGTGAACAACGTATGGTAAATAACCAAGAAGTTCCAACTGGCTATTTATCCCACTGCACGTGGATACAACAAACTGAAAACTTGTCAGTTATATGAGGTTTATTGACATGCCACAGCTGCATGTGTTAATTCCATATCTATAAAGTAAAACCTGGGAGTATGTGTGTGCCATAGAAAGAAAAGTTGGACATTTTATAATTTTTCAATCTCTAATAATTATATATGAATGTACCTGATTTTCCATTAGCTAAATGAGATTGCCAAAAAGAAGTAATAAATATTGAATGGTTGAGTTCTGTCACTTTCTAAAGGAGAAGCTGGATGTGAAATAATTTCTTTTAATACAGAGACAAAGACAAGTGACTTTAGAATTTAATGAAAGGGACCAGATTTGGCAGCTTGTTTCTGCAGCTTCGCCTCCTCTCCACATGGACTTGCAGAAGTTTCTCAATATGGTTTTGGGGATTGATTGACAGCCTAACTGATGGTTTGTTGGGCACAGAGCTTTAGGATACAAAGCAGGTAAATTGTGTAGGTTGGTTCAATGCACCTTAAAACACACCTAGCTTCTTTGTTTTGGGGTCTTCACAAATAATAAGTGTGGGCCATTTTTTTCCCATTGAAATATCACAGATGTTGACATGAAATTCTGGCAGATGTGGGGAGAATTCTGGAATTTCTGGTCTTTCATGGCAAGACTTAATGTTGGTGGTCACCAACTCTCTTCTTCACTAGGGACCATGTCTTTGTTTTCCTGTTGATGGATGTGAAAATACTTCCTTGTTAATATTCAGGCAGTGATATTTTATGCTGCCCATTTAGATAGGGGTTTACTTGCCTCTTGAAATGATTCTACAGGCTCATATGACAATTGCTTTTGTTATGTCTCTACTGTAAATGCCAAATGGGCAGATGTCCACTGGATGACTACAGGTTGTGTTTAAGTCCCAACTTCTTAGAAGTAGGACAGCCTACAGTCACTATCCATTGAGTTTCTAAAATTAATTTGAAATGTTGGCCATTAAAGGAATAGAGAATAAATGAATCCTAATGCATTTTAGTAGCATAAAATTAGAATGGTATTGCTTGATTGACAGCAGTCTGATGTAATTAGCAATTCATATCTAGTTAAAATAGGGAGAGGGGCATGTTTCTTCAAAGTCACAATCTTCATTTTTGTACTTTGTGAATTATTAACCATTCTATTAGAAAAATAATTAGGAGCTGCAGATTAAATGGCAAAGGAATAGTTAGTAAAAATGTCTTTTGATAATTTTGACCTTCGGAACATAAAAGGTATGGATTGAAATAGTCTGGTTGGTTCCTCAACTTAGTTCCTTTTACTGTAGCCTAGGGTTAGGCCTAGAACTCACCTCAGTACAAGAACAGTAAGTCTATTCCATAGCCTAGAATTAAGGATATATAAATAAATGGGAACTATCAGGGTCAGTTTACTTACCTGCTGAATGACTGACTACTGTGGGAAGAATATTGTGCTATGATCTTGAGAACAAAGGAAATGCAAGAGCTGGTCATTGCCAATGAGAACCCAAACAAAACTATACTAGTACAGTAGATTTGCAATTCTAAATAGTTGCAATAAAATTAAGTGCTAAATTTTATGTTGGAGATCATTTGAGAATAATGGTAATTTTAGAAGGTGCTAATTGTGATTATAGTTAATTAATGGAGTTTAAATGGAAAGACTAATTATAGCCGATCAGGGAATATGAAATATGATACAATATACTTGCAATGTATAGGGTGTATACTACTACCTTCTGATAACTCCTTCTCTAGCCCCCTTTCAGCTTTTATCTTTTACCACTAAATGGCGGAGTTCCTCAACTCCTCTCCTTTTCTCAGTCTTTACTTTCTCTATGTAGGAACATCCATGCCCATGGCTTCATTGACCTTTTGTAAGTAGCTTTCACAAATTCACATGTTCAGCCCAGATCACTGCTCTCAAGTCTCCAACTGCTCTATGGATATTGCATCTTGGCTGTCTCAAAGCCTAAAGAAACTGAACTGGGATTAATATTTCATTTCCTTCCAAACTTAGTCTCCTTCAAATATTTCTTAGCATGGGACATGGCCCCAGCATATGTCTGACTTATTCAAGGCAGATGCAAGCCAAAACACTGGAGGTCGTTGCTGATGCTGCTGTCCTCCTCAGGACTCTGTCTAATGCCTAAACAGGGCCTGTCATTGTTACCTTCTAAATATCTCACAAATCTGACTGCCTCTCTCTATTGTACTGCACTTTATGTCCTCTTCCTTTGTTACATACTTTCATGGAATTGTGTTTTCTCTTTCATAACACCCAATCAGTAGTTAGTAGTTAGTTGCATTAGGCAACAGTTAGTTGCCTATTCATCATTCATGCCCACCTTTTTCTTTAGTAACAAAACCTGAATTTTTTTCAGGTGTCTGCCCCTCCCTATGTGATTTAGGAGAGGATGACCTTATTTCCATCTCACAATAAATCTCCTCACCAATGACTGGTTAGGGGTTGGGCCAAAGAAACAAAAAGGGATTTGTGCCAGATGGCTGTGGGGATGTATTTCTTGCTGTGGAGATGAGGATTCAGAAGGACTCAGTCCATTTTCTGACTCTGGCGACCAAGAGGAGAGCCTGGAACAGCTCCAGCCATCCTGCCATGAGCCTGAGGACAGAGACCACAGGAAGCGGTCTGCAGCACTGAGACACCTGCAAGCAAGTCTCTCCTTACTGCCGGACTTCCTGGGAGAGGGGCAATGCCCATACTCTTTCTGCCATTTTGAGGTGAAGATTTTCTATTACTAGCAGCTAGAACTATCTTAATGGACACAATTACAGTATTTCATTCCAAACTGTATGATTATTTGGTTAACAAAAAGATCCATTCCCATCCTCCTTCCCAACTAGATCATATTCTATGTCTGATTTGCTGACTATTCAGTTCTCTCTATGGAGAATCACGTCTGCACATAGTAGGAATTCAGGGAATATTTGATGTATGGATGAATGCCCTAGTCATGGAAATGGTAGGAGAACATATACCAAGAAAAGTAATGACACAAATGATGTTTGATCAATGCCAATTATTGGTAGGAGAAGCATGAAAGAGGGTGGTCTGGGTGGCTGCAACAGTCTTTGTAGAGGTAATAAACTCAGGTGATCTTTAAGCACTGGCTGGATTTGGACAGACAGGCAGAGGGACAGAAATGGTTGCAGTGAGAGAAAGATACACTAAGACAAAAGAGTAGAGAAGACTGGGCACATTTTTGTCAGCATCTCAGCTTGAAACTTGTAAGACCTTGTGAGTTGTTGATAGATGTTCCTGAAAGTTACGTATAAAGAATGCGACTCATTCTAAGAGAAATGGTAATCCTTAAAGATTTTGAACAGAAGTATGACCTGATATTATGTATCTTACTGGTACTTAACTCCGGGATGGGGGAAACCCTCAGTTTATAACCCTTAATTATTAGAAAAAGAGAAGACCCTGCATTGGTGATTGTATAATTATAGCATGTATGTACAATGGGTAATATAATTTTAAGAAAACATCTTTCATATTAAGCTTTAAAGAGCATGATTCTCTAGTCGAAATTGAAAGAATAATTGCATACATGGTATCTTACCTGAAGGCAGATTTCATATTCATTTTCAAATATCTGATGTCAGTAATTTCAGTAATTTAAGTAAGACTTCCAGAACATTATATCTCTGTGCTATAATGTAGGCTGCTCAATAATTTCAAATTGATTTCATTGCTATACCTAATGGAAAAAATCATTTTAAGTACTCCACCCTTTCCCCCTAAGGGAAAATACTTGGGAGCCCTCCTTTCAATAGTTTTCCTGATATCATGACTTGATTTTACATGCCTCTTCAATATGTTTTTAAGGAGTTTGAAGTTGGCTTTAAACATCTTCAAATGCCATTTGCATAAGTCTAGTATCTTTGAAAGTTAAATTACTTTGTGCCTTAAAAACAGTAATTTCACAAATAATTTTTTTGGAATGATTCATTTGAAGTAGTTACAAATCATTGTTAATTTTTTTGTGCCAATTTTAGAACTTTTTAATATTTGCAATTTGGTACATACTTTTTCAGAAGCATCCTATATAATAAAAGGCTAATATGCAAATTGACCAAATGGCAGAATGACCAGTTGCTATGATGTGCACTGACCACCAAGGGGCATATGCTCAATGTAGGAGGTCAGTGTTCCAGAAGTTAGGCTCACAGTTGACAAGCACAGTGGTGGTGGCAGGAGCCTCTCTGCCTCCATGGCAGTACTAAGGATGTCCGACTGCTGGCATAGACCTGCTCACCCTGGGGAGTGGGTCTGAGCTGTCAGTTGGACATGTTCCAAGAGCTCCTGGACTGTGAAAGGGCACAGGTTGGGCTAAGAGAATCCCTCCTCTGAGTGCATGTACTT
Source organism: Lasiurus cinereus (assembly GCA_011751065.1). Lineage (NCBI taxonomy): Eukaryota > Metazoa > Chordata > Mammalia > Chiroptera > Vespertilionidae > Lasiurus > Lasiurus cinereus. Next base: position 11,302,851 of record JAAGEH010000020.1, read on the forward strand.
TGTGCAATGGGCCTCTAGTTATATGTATACTATTTAATAAAAGAGTAATGTGCAAATTGACCATACCTCTGCTACATCCACAAACCATGCCTCTCAGCCACGGCCACCAGCCAATCAGAGTGAGTATGCAAATTAACCCAATCAAGATGGCCACAGCCACAGAGAGAGCAGGAGGGAGGCTTGGGTTGCCCCTGGCAATGGAGGAAGCCAAACTTTCCACACACCCTGGCCAGCCCAAGCCTCTGCTTAAGGCAACAAAATTTCAATGGCTCTGTGAACAGAAGGCTTGGCTCTGCTCCACGCTACAAAGTTTCAATTGTAGAAGATAAATAAATCCCAGATACCAGGGCCTACGCTTGGGTCACTGAGGGGTGTGGCCAGCATGCAAACCACCACAGGCCCCTCGCCCAGGCCACCCCACACCCCAAGGGAACCCCCACCTTGATCTGGGACACCCTTATGGGCAAACCAGCTGGCCTCCACCTGTGCACCAGGCCTCTATCCTATCTAATAAAAGAGTAATATGCAGATTGACCATCACACCAACACACAAGTTGACTGCCCCCATGTGGCCAAAAGACCCTGCCCCCATGTGGACACGAAATGGCTATCACAAGATGGCCAGCAGGAGGGGGCAGTTGGTGGTGATCAAGCCTGCAGAGGAGGGCAGTTAGAGGTGACCAGGCTAGCATAGGAGGGAAGTTGGGGGTGACCAGGCCCACAGGGTAGGGCAGTTAGGGCAAAAAGGCTGGCAGGGGAGCAGTTAGGCATCAACCAGGCTGGCAGAGGAGTGGTTAGGGGGTAATCAGGCTGGCAGGCAGAAGCAGTTAGGGGCAATCAGGAAGATAGGCAGGTGAGCAGTTGGGAGTCAGCAGTCCTGGATTGTGAGAGGGATCGGGCCTAAACAGGCAGCTGGACATCTTTCAAGGGGTCCCAGATTAGAGAGAAAACAGGCTGGGCTGAAGGACACCCCCTTACCCCCATGCATGAATTTTGTGTACCGGGCCTCTAATATGTATATGTATGTGTGTGTGTGTGTGTGTTTATATGCCATATGTCTTAATAAAAAAAAAGAAAACAGTTTGAACCATGGAAACTATGCCCTTGTTATTTTAACTTATAATTATTTCTCAGACCTTTATTAGTTTGACTGCTTTAGTTTCAAGTAATAGAATGGGAATTTGGCTAATTTAAGCCAAAAAAGGGGAGGATGGGATTTCAGACTCCAGGGGAAAAATGAAGCGTCATGAGAGATAAACAGGGGTGTGGAAGGGTAATAGGGTAATAGGTGGTTCAGAGGATGCAAGGGACAGGAAATAGTGAGATAGCCTGAGGACACTGCCATAGAGATAAAACATGAATTTGTTTTCAGTCTGTCTGTCCTTTGGCTCATGATTCAAATCCAGGGAGAAAGGATAAGTATGGTTAGTCTAGCCCCAGTCTCCTGCCCACATCTTTTCATCAAGCCTAAAGACATTGGGGAAGGGTGTTCTCCAACTGAAATCCAAGTGCGCTTTTCAAAGGCAGGAGACTACTCTTGGATGCAGCCCAGTAAAAACATCAGATGTTACTTATGGCACTCTACACCAGGACGCTTAGATGTCATTCATCTCCCAATTAATTTCTCTCAAATTTAATCTTCATGCTAGTTGCCAGAGTGATGCTCGGTTGGAAAGGCTCAGTTGATTGAGCATTGTCCTGTGCACCAAAAGATTGCTGGTTCAATTCCCAGTCAAAACACATAGCTAGGTCACAGGTTTGAGCCCTGCTTGGGGCACTTATGGAAGGCAACTGATAACTCTCTCTCTTTCTCTCTCTCTCTCTCTCTCTCTCTCTCTCTCTCTCTCTCTCTCTCTCTCTCTCTCTCTCTTTCCACCCCCCACCTTCTTCTCTGTAAGCATGTCCTCAGGTGAGGATTAAAATAAAACTCTTATCTTTCCGGCTTAACAATCTTCAGCGACTCCTTGAAAACCTGGTAATTTGTGGTGTCACTTCTCACCTCTTGGTGCAGTCTGAACCTGATGCTCCAGCCTCACAAACTGCTTAGGGCAGCTCCTGCCTTAGCTCTCCCAGCCATGAGGCCCAAGTTTTCATCCTCTGGGTTCTTGTCTGTATGTATATCCATCCCCGGGTTTAAAGTCATCAGCTTAAGGACCTGTTTCTTGCAGGAGAATTGTTCTCATTAATTTTTGTGTCTTTAGGCATTGCACACCTGGCTTCATTATTATTTATATTATCAAGAAATTTTGCTGAAAGAGTGAATGAGTGATTAAAATGTATTTTTCTTCGAAGTTCCCATACAGATAATGATGGCAAAGCCTAATGCCTGTAGTAGCCATCATCTTTTTAAAAGCTAGCTAGCTTCTAACTGCACTGTCACTGTTCACCCAAATTCCTTAAACTAAAAGACAGTTTTTATTAGGGAGCCTATTTCCACTGTGAAAAGAGTCCTGTTTATTTCCATTTGTTCAGGCTTATTTCTTATGTTTCCTTGCTATTTCAGGGGTACAGAGATGAAGATACACATTTTCATAGTGAGGGATGTATTGCTACATGCTTTTCTAAAGGAGAAATTGAAAAATCATGGGTTAACTTGGAATAATCTAGGTTACTGCATGTGTAATTCTGCTCTCAGTACCAGTAATTTCATATTGCTCCTCCTCTAGAACATTCACATCCCCACCCCTTTTTTACTACTAGCAGCACATTATAAGATCCTGTGAATTTGTTATTGACTTTCACCCCCAAATCCTCTTAAGCCTTTTTGGTCTTTAGGAGAATTCTCAGTTTATGACTATGCTTCATAGTATTTTTTCTTTAGTGAATTGTTTTATGTTCTTGTAAATTGAACTCATCACACTTAAACTTGCATGCCTCTCCAAGGTCTCTAGATTATTCCTTTGGTCTATTTTTCACTCTTTATGATTTTCTGCAGAAAAAAATGTACAATTTACTTTGCGTTTCAGATCATTAATAAAGATATTAAATAGCATGTACTTCAGTGTTTGCCTTTTGGCACCCTGCTTTTCCCAATTTGACTCTACTTGTTAATACTTATTTTTTATTCTGTCAGTATTTTTCTTGTTAATAATTGTTATAATATACTTTTATTAAAAACAAAAAGTAGTTTCCCTGGCTGGTGTGGTTAAGTGGTTAGAGTGTCAGCCTGAGCACCTAAGGGTCATGGGTGATTTCTAGTCAAGGGCATGCGCCTGGGTTGCAGGTTAGATCCCCAGGCCCAGTCAGGGAGCATTCAGGAGGCAATCAATAGATGTGTCTCTTTCTCTCTTCCTCTCTCTCTTTCCTTCCCTCCTTTCCACTGTCTCTAGAAATCAACAGAAAATAAATTCTGGGCTGAGGATTAACAAGCAAGGCAACAAATAAACCTCAGAAAATAGCTTGTAACCCTTCTTATTTTCAGCACCCAGGAGCAGATAACCAAGATACATGATGCCAAAACACATTTTTAAGGTCCCTGGGGGATATGTATTTGGGAATAATGCTAATTGATTATTGTAATATTTATTGAGATTATATTAGAGATCCAATGCACAAAATTTGCAAGGGGCTCATCCCCTTGCTGCCACGGGGGCTGCCTCTGTCTCAGCCCCCATGGCACTGTGGCTTAGTCTGGAAGGTCGTCCAGAAGGTCATCCGGTCTAAGTAGATTAGTAATAGTAACTACCACTTATATAGTACTTGAAATGCTCCAGAACTATCTTAAGTATTATACATGGAATAGCTTATTTAGGACAACAAGTGTGTGAGGTAAGTCTAGGTATTTTCTCTATTTTGCAGATGAGGAAAATGAGGCACCAAGGGCCTGGTATAATGCCCAAATCACACAGAAGTGGCAGAGCTGGGACTCAAACATTTGGGTTTGGATTCGGGCTCTGAACTTTATGACTATGCTAGTAGTAGGTAATGAATTACCTCATCCCCTTCCTAAAATGTTCTGATTGGCAAAACAGGGAATATGTGCTCATACTTGAAAATGGGGGTTGGGATGGGTCTACCTCACACTATATTTAATTTAAATAAACCTTCTTCCTAAGTGAGAAATACTGAAATGAGCCAGATATGAGGCCTATCCCAAGATGTTTACAACATAATACAGGGTTTGCACATGGGCAGCCCAAGACTCCCTCTTCCCTCTCTATCCTCCTCTCCTCAGTTAGCAATCAGCTTTTACCTTGTTAAATTTCTTCTCTTCTACCCATCACCACAACTTTGGTTCAGGACATAATGATCACATGCTGAGATTTCTAAGCAATCTTCCCACTTGTTTATCTGATTCCAACTTAGGTTTCTAAAACCCATTCTCCACAATGCAGACTGAGTTACTTTATAAAAACATGAATATGACCTCATATTTTCCCTGCCTAAAGCCCTCAAAAGGCTCCCAGGAAAAATCCCAAATTCCTCAGCAGGCATCGAGGAGGTCCCTGTTCCTCACCCTTTCCCATTTCCTCTTCTGAATTTCTTACTCCAAGGAATTCATTCTGTGCTCACTGGAGTCTAGCCTTTTTAATGACCTGCTTATTCATTACCTACTACTTGCAATTACCTCATCCCCTTCCTAAAATGTTCTGATTGGCAAAACAGGGAATATGTGCTCATACTTGAAAATGGGGGTTGGGATGGGTCTACCTCACACAAAATGTAGGATTTATAGATGAAGAAAGGGTATTCTCCACAATTAAAACAAGGGTTCCCCTTGCCAGAATAATGGGAAATGGATGCTGGTCAGGAAAACATAGTAGCGGACCATCTTTCATCAACTATCTTGGGCATACAATAGGCACTCAAGAAATGACTTATTTAAGGGTAATGAGCATATAATAGACGTCATATAGGGCTTATTATTTAAAAATCTCCAACTAACTTAACTAATTTATACATTTGATTAACTTATTTTAAATAATTTTGAATAACCTCCTTAACCAGTAAGTTGAACTTAGTTTCATATACCAAGTGATCTAAGAATGTGTTGATTGAAAATCATTAAAATGTCTATAAGAAAGAAATTTGAATTTTCTTTGCAACAGAACATTTTTGAAGCAGTGCATTATTCATATAGAATATTACAACTCAGGAAAGATTTTTAAAATCATTCCTTAGCCAAGGTACAGATATGGCTCCCCTTCTTATCTATTTGAGAATTTATCATTATGATGAGACAAGTGTCATGAGTGAACTGGACCCAGAACTGTAAAATTCAGTCAGCCTGTTTTGCCTGAGTTCATCCTTAATGCCATGTGGATGTTATCTAAATGAATGCAGTCAAGGTGCTTTGTCATTTATCATTTGAAAATGCTTACCTGTCTTGGGAAGTTCTTGGTTTCATCAACAAATCAAGTGAGAACCAAAGCTCATTGAATCTATCTAAGGATCCCACACTTATGCCAGCTAAATTTAGGTTTGGGGGTTTTAAATGTTCTATAACAATCAGTTATATGGATGAATCTGGACCATTATTAAGTTTTATCATAAACCCTGCTGTCTCTAGATGTGCCTGGGTTATTAGCCTTAAAAATGGCTGTGTTTTGAGGACAACACAAAAACAAACAAACAAACAAACAAAACACCCAAGATTTCATTCTGACCTTGAATAATATACGTAGAGAATGAAAAATGTTTAGGGATAAGAATAGACATGAGCATAATTTCTATCCTCAAGTGAGGCATTTCTACTAGTATGTAGTCAATATTCTCAGATCTTTGAGCATGTCTTGAATGATGGCATCTTCTGTGCTGATTTCTCCTTAAAGTGGCATTTGTTCAGCTTTCATGAATAATCAATTGTATTGACTGGTAAAGAGACCAACTATTGTTCTTGAAGTTATTGATTTCTCAGCCCAATCTTTTCCAGCCCAATCTGAAGTCTAGATTTTAGTATCAATGGACTATTGAGAATCAGAATTATCTGAGCAGATTGGAAAGATACCAAAAACTTTTAAAGGAATAAAGGTAGGTTACTAACCTTGATTTTATAGATATTAAAAGGCTGAAGCACTATGTCTATTTTTTTCATAATTCAAGTTAAAGATTAACAAATTGCCTCAAAACTGCAGAGGTTAATATAACCAATGTGTTTTGCTCATGATTGAGTGAGTCAAGAAATAGGAAAGATCTTAGTTGGGCAGTTCACATTTGGGGTCTCTCATGTGCTTACAGTCAGGTGTTAGCTGAAGCTGTAGAAATCTGGAGGCTTGACTGGGCAGGGCATCTAAGATGACTCACTCACATGGCTGACTATTGACTGGGAGTTCAGCAAGGCTGTGTACTAACTGTCTGCCCAGGGCCTCTCCAGCATGGTGGTCTCAGGGTAGTCAGGTTTCCTACACAGCATTTGGCTTCCCTAGAGTGAACTTCCCAGGAGATTTAAAAGGAAACTATGTGGCCTTTTCTGACCTAGTTGCAGAATTATGCAGCATCCCTTCCCCTGCTTTCATGGGGATAAACAAGCCACTAAGACTAGTCCAAATTCAGAGGGAGGGGACATAGACCCCCATCTCTCAAGAGAGGAGTGCCAGAAAATTGGTACATATGTTTTAAAACGATCTCAGAGAGTCTTTAGTGAATACTTGGAAATATCTTCCTTTTGTTGCCCAAGGTCAGTGGTCAGCAAACTTTGGCTCGAGAGCCACATGCTGCTCTTTAGCCTCTTAAGTGTGGCTCTTCCACAAAATACCACAGCCTGGGCGAATCTATTTTGAAGAAGTGGCTTTAGGAGAAGTTTAAGTTTAAAAAATTTGGCTCTCAAAAGAAATTTAAATAATTGTACTGTTGTTATTTGGCTCTGTTGACTAATGAGTTTGCCGATCACTGCCCAAGGTAATTTCTAGAAGTATCCACTGTCCAGATATTTCAACATTTTTTATAACACTGGGAATTACGGAGACATGATTTTGCCTCAGTATTCCTCATTGAAGCCCAGCATCAAATACTGATGTATTATTTCTCTTCTGAAGCAGAGCCAAGAATTTTATCCAAACTGCTGTAGGGGGAGAAGAAAAACTGAGAAGCATTTGGATCTGACTCAAAAAATTGGGATGTTAAATCCACCTGTAATGCAAAACCAATCTTACCCAGAGCTCTGTTAATTCTCTCTGAGTTTGACAAGATTTTATTTTTAACCCAGCAAATGAAAAGCCCATTTGAACTACCTCATTCTTGAATAGCCACATATTAAAGATAAATATGAGGCCAGGAATGATATGTTGTGTGCTTTGTAAAATCAAGAGAATACAAATTGTGCAGCCTTTTTTTTTTAAAAAAATAAGCAATTTCCTCCTATAGACCTTTAATATTACCAAATCTGAAAAGGTTTCTTGCTGACCTAGATTATCCTATAGAAAAATCTTTTCAAAGTCAACATTAAAATTCACATTATTCAGGGCTTTCTTTTTCATGGTGTATCTAAGAGCGCCTATAGGGAGCTGTTTTGCTCCACATACAATAGTATCATTGCTGGTGTTAGCTGGGTTTGCCCTGTGGTATTATTTATTATACAGAAAGTTTGCTAGTTCATTAATGAACTGATAAGGACTCCAATACCTGCCCTCAATTTCATTTATCTCCTCTCAGAGACAGTCTTTCACATATGATACAGTTTGTTAATTATATTCTCCATATGATGGTGAGACAACTGTTTTTACACAATTATAGTAGTGGACTGTTTCTGGCACTGAGAGGACTAAATATAATAGACATATATAGGCTTTATTTTATTGGCATCCTAATGAATAATGGGCCTTATATTTCAAGCAAGCAAATTAAAGTATGTTGTTGCATTGGTCTCTGTTGAAAGAAAATAATTCTCCTTGACTTACTACAGGTGGAAATTAAGATAACCATGAGAATTATTTAATATTGCCTTTGTTCTCTGGTTCTCAGGCTAACATAAGGCTGCCAGGTTCTTTCTAAGGTACTTCTATTAATGTGCTTCCTACTATTATGTTGATTGAAAAGCAAAGCAAAACAGAGCAGTCCTCTACCTATTGTTTTTTGTTTCCATTTTAAAAATGACATAATTTTAAAATGTGATTTTTCTGCTTGCAAGGATAATACTTTAAGCACAAAGAGATAAGAATAAAAATATAACCTCTTATCTCACTGCCCTAAGATAATATGTTTATATGTTTTAGATTAATTTGCCTAATATATGTATGTATATATATATGTGTGTGTGTATATATATATGCAGATATACATATACATATATATATGCAGATATATACACATTAATTATACTTGAAAAAGTCATGCAGTCATAGGTATGGCTCAAAATTCAAAAGGCAAAAAAGTTATAAAATAAAAAATATTTCTACTTTAGACCTCAGCTGTCCAGTTCCTTTCTATACAGTCCCCCAATATTCTCTGTTCTTTCTTCTCACAGAAATATTTTAAGAAGATTCAAATAATTATATGTATATCTCCCTTCCTCCCAAAATCATAGCTTAATATTCATTATTCTGTGCTTTTTGTTCCATTATAAATCTGTCTTGGGAACATTTCAATATTAATACAAAATGTATCTTTTTAAAAAATGATGTATAGCATTTAATATATAAGTATGTACAAATAATATATATAAATAACTTTATTATAATCTTAATTTATTTAACTATTTTCCTAATAATGGTTATTTAGATTATTTTCAATCTTCTGTTTTTTCAATTTTACAAGTAGCAATCTTGTATATTAGTTTACTAGGGTTTCTATAACAAAGTACCACAGACTGGGTGGCTTAAACAACAGAAATGTATTGTTTCATGGTTCTTATGCTAGAAATCTAAAATGAAGTGTCTTTAGCATTTGTTCCTTTTTTAGGGAAGGCTCTAGTTCCGCACCTATGTCCTTGGTTTGAAGATGATCCTATCTCTCTCTCTCTGTCTCATATTCTTTTATGCTAATCATCACCTGAGGATATTTTTTCTGTTGATCTTTAGAAAGAGTGGAAGGGAAGAGGAGGAGGAGGAGGAAGAAGAGGAGGAGGAGGAGGAGGAGGAGGAGGAGGAGGAGGAGAGAGAGAGAGCGAGAGAGAGAGAGAGAGAAACATTGATGTGAGACAGACACACCGATTGGTTGCCTCCCACACACTCCCTGATCAGAGCTAGATTGAAACCTGCAACTCAGGTACATGCGATTTACCAGGAATTGAACCTGCGACACTTTGGTGCATGGGGCCAATGCTCTAACCATTGAACACACCAACCAGGAATTCCCTGTGTCTCTTCATATTATCTTCCTTTTGTATGTGTACCTCTGTGTTTAAATTTCCCCCTTTTACAAGGATACCAGTTGCCGGGATTCTTGTTCTGGTATTAAAAAGGGGTTCAGCAATCTGGAGAAAGTTTGTATGTAACTGAAGTAAGAATCCAAAGATAAAGGATAATTTTGAAAGGCATTGAGGGTCAGAGGAGCCTAGCTAAAGAAACTAAGTTCCCTTGTCTCAGGACCCCTTGCTTTTTACAAATTGTCCTAAGACAAGTTGGAGATAGACACTTCTAAGGGTAGGGTTTCATCTACAGAGTCCAATGTCAGAATGGGGAATAGCCTAAGGCTGTTCAAGTGTTTGGCTAGTAGGAGGTAATAACATAGATTAAGATGCCCTGAGCTGTCTGGCAGCAAACAATCATCCTTTTCAGGTCTGGGGAAATGCCTTTAGCCATTCCCAACAGGTGATTAACATATGTGACTCAGCCGTTGTTGAGTCCCCAAGTTCCATCAATCTTTTGGAACTGGCTTCCAACAACCAGTCATATTGGATTAGGTCTACCCTAATTATTTCCTTTTGACTTCATTACTTTATACAAATCCTATCTCCAAATAAGATCACAATTTGAGGTCCTGGAATTTAGAAATGTTAATATATGAATTTTGAGGGGGACCCAATTCCATCCATACACTCAATGCATAGGTCACTTTGCAAGTAAAGTATATTTTGGAATAAACTTCCACTTAATGTTAATGGAGGCCAACATCTACGGTCTCCATTAACATTTCATTGGCCAAAGCAAGTATGCCAATGACCAAATCTCTTATCAACAAGGCAGAGAAATGTGTATGTTTCACTCAATGGGGAAGAACTGTAAAATTACATGTACCATTCTACCATAAGAGAGTGAAGAATGGGACCAACAATTTAATCTACTATAGATCCCTTTGAAGAATGGATGAGTAAGTGATAAGTTTCAAAAGTTTCATATAGAGACCAAAAGAGTCTTTGCTCTTTTGTTAATGTTGTGTTTAAAATTCTATAGAGCCAAAGTTTCTATGAAAGAATTTTTTTTTTAATTTTAGAGATATTTAATTTGAGAAATTCAGTTAGGACCTGAAAAAGACCCTAACATTTAAAAGAAAAGCCCTGCTTATACACTGATTATAATGTGCTGGGGGAAAAAATAAGGCATTTGTATAACTCAGTGGTTGGCAAACTCATTAGTCAAAAGAGCTAAATATCAACACTACAACAATTTAATTTCTTTTGAGAGCCAAATTTTTTAAACTTAAACTTCTTCTAATGCCATTTCTTCAAAATAGACTCGCCCAGGCCATGGTATTTTGTGGAAGAGCCACACTCAAGGGGCCAAAGAGCCGCATGTGGCTCATGAGCTGTGGTTGGCTGACCACTGGCATAACTAATTCTATACCAACATATAAGATGGTAAGTGTCCTTTAAAGAACAAGTGCAAGCAAAATGGTAGAGAGATTTAATATCTAACAATTGGGTTTTCTTGGTTTGATCTCCCAGTTTTAATTTCTATAAAGAAAAATCTAAAAAAAAATTGCCAAATATCTAAATTGGGAAAAAAAATTTATTTCCCACAATACTACAGATTTACTTTTTATTATGCATATTTTAAGAGAAGATTTTAGGAGTACCACACTTTTAGAAAAACAGATTAATGTGTTTCTTAAGCCTTCTGTCTTACAACAAATTGAACAGTCTTGAGTATCAAATTGAAAGAAAAAAATTGCTACCATGAAGAATCATATCAATAAAATTTTAAGACAATGAGATACATTGTTGAGGCATTTAAAAATCTCTTTAGCCTAGCCAGTGTGGCTCAGTGGTTGAGCATCAACCTATGAATCAGGAGGTCAAAGCACATGCCCACATTTTGGGCTTGATCCCCAGTGTGGGGCATGCAGGAAATATCTCATCATTGATGTTTCTATTTCTCTCTTCCTCTTGCTTCCTCTCTGAAACCAATTTATATATATATAAACATATATATTTATATATTAAACCCTTTAGTCTTTGACTGAATTAAGAAAATGTGAAGTTATATAAACAAACACAATAATATACCTCTCTGGAAATAATTCATTTTGGGTCACTTCATTAAAAAATTAGAGTACATTATTTACCTGAGAATGTAGAAAACCATTGCTACTAATTAGTCTTGATATGAAAAAGATTATAGCAGCTTGAGAAAATTTTTAAACAATTTTTATTCTATTATTTTCACACAGATCATTCAGATGGTGAAGAAAAACACCTTACCATCTATTGAGCCTGTGATTGAGAGTACTTCCAGATAGCTTATTCAGAAATTGAGACAGTTTTTTATAGAAACATTATTTTACCTTTAATGATATAGATGTTTGAATTAATTTTCCCCAACAACTCACTAAGGTTTTTATATCTTACTATAGACCTGGTGCACAAAATATGTACATGTGTAAGGTCCCTAGGCCTGGCCAGCAATCAGAGCCAATCAGGTCCTTTCTCCCCACCCCCACCCCCACCCCCCTGCTGCCAGCTGCTGGCTAGGGCCTTCCTTTGTTCTGCACTGCCCCTTGTTGGTCAGCAGACATCATAGTGAGTGATAAAACTTTCGGTCTCTCGGTCAAACTCCCGAGAGTTTGCATATTAACCTTTTATATATATATGGATGTGAAAGTAAGAGTGAATGAAACTGGTAAGTAATGGTATCAATAAACTCATCTATAATAATAAAAGGGTAATATGCTAATTAAACAAAATGTCCTTCTGGGCATTATTCCAGACATCCTTCCGGACGAAGCCAGAGCTGGAGTAAAGCCCAGGTACCAAGTATTGGAGGGAAGCTGGTGCCGGCAACTAGGAAAAGGAAGGCCTACTCTTGCACAAATTTTTGTGTATTGGACCTCTAGTTATAATATAAAAGAATTTACCACAGGAGGAAAATTTGAGGCATATCTGAGATAATCAGTTTTCACATCAGTTTAATATGTTCTAATTGTTGAAAAGAATGCAAAAATAACCCAACTGGATGAAGACAATAATATAATAATTTAGGCTCTTGAATAATATGGTTTTGGAAGACTGTGAGATACCTTGTCTGATAAGATACATCTTTAAATTCAAAGTCCATATATACCTCTTTACTGGATTATTCTTTGAGATAGAAACTTAAAAGGATCTTTTGTGGTCACACAGAAAGAGCATAAATTTAGTCTTCCAAGATATGGTTTGAGGTCCACCTTTGCCATTTATTATTAAGTTACTCATCTTCTCAAAGATACTTTTCTTCTCTATAAAATGGGGAGATAGATGTCAGTTGCAAAGGATGTGCATGGAATGGAATAATTTTATAATCCTATATAATAAAAGGGTAATGTGCAAAATGACCCTAATGGTGGAATGCTCAATGCAGGAGCTGCTCTCTGGTGGTCAGTGCATTTTCACAGGGGGAACTCTGCTCAGCCACAAGCTAGTTTTATGGCTGTGAGCACAGTGGCAGGAGCCTCTCTTGCCTCCTCACCAGCACTAAGGATGTCCGACCTCAGGGAGTGGGCCTAAGCAGCAGTTGGACATCCCCCAAGGGTTTCTGGGCTGACAGAGAAAAGTCTGACTGCCAGCTTAGGCCCAATCCTCCAGATTGCAAGAGGGCGCAGGCCAGTCTAAGGGATTGCCCCCCCTCCCCACTCTGCCGAGTGCATGAATTTGTGTGCACTGGGTTTCTAGTGTAATATAACAAGTAAGATATATATATATATATATATATATATATATATATATATATATATAATGTACTTTGTAAAGTGTATGCTGTATATCAAGTTATTATAATTGTCTCATACATATGGGTAGTCAGTAAATTATACTTACTAATATAAATGTTTTCCATCAGGGAGATGATACTTTAAACATATATTTCTTGCCTTGGCCAATGTGGTTCAGTTGATTGAAGCATTGTCCCAAAAGGTTGTAGGGTTGATTACTAGTCAGGGTCCATGCCCAGGCTATAGATTATATCCCCAGCTGGGGTTTGTTTGGAAAGGAGGCAACCAATTAATGTTTCTTTCTCACACTACTGTCTCTCTCTCTCTCTCTCTCTCTCTCTCTCTCTCTCTCTCTCTCTCTGTCTGTCTTTCTTCCTCTCTCTCTTCCCCTCTCTCTAAAAACAAATTAATTAATTAAAAATTAAAAATCAATCAACATATCCTTCAGTGAGGATTAAAATGAATTTAAAAATATTTTTCTTTTGTGGATTTAGTCTCAACAATGGCTTATTCTTTACACCCTTAGTTATAGGAATTCTTCAAAGCTAGAATTCAGATGGCTCTCAAGGGTGATTGTTCTATAATTAGTTGTAATTTTAATGTGGTCATAGAAGGAGGGCATGACTCTACTATCTTGGCTGGAAGTCCCCAGATATTTTTCTTTCTTAAAAATACACAGATTGCTATATATTTTTGAGTCAATTATATGTTGCACAGATATTCTGCGCAGTAATCAACTGTCATGAGTAGAGGGATTTACAGAAAAGTAAGTGTAAATAGCAGTTACCTATGTAAAATCAAGTAGAGAAGAGCGTAATGCACCTGCGAAATAATCAGTATATTAATTATCTATTGCTGCCTAACAAATTATCTCAAAACATCTTAAAACAAAAAGTATTTATCATATCACAGTTTCAGAGCGTTCGAGATTAGGGAGCAGCTTACCTGGTGGCTCTGGCTCAGGGTTTCTCATGATTGTCCAGGACTGCTATCATTTGAAAGCTTGATTAGGGCTGGAAGATCCACTTACCAGAGGTTCATTTACATAGTTGTTGGCAGGAGACCTCAGTTCCTTCTCATGAGGACTTCTCCAAAGGACTGCTTGAGTGTCTATGACATGGCAGCTGGGTTTTCCCCATAAGGAAGTCATCCAAGAGACAGCCAAGTGGAAGCTGCAATGTCCTTCATGACTTGACCTTGAAAGTTACAGACACTCTTGCAGTTTATGTGTTAGAAGTGAGTCACTAAGTCCAACCCACATTCAAAGGAGGAATATCAAAACATTGTAGACATTTCAAAGCCTCAACAGTGTGTGGAAAGTGTAAATTGGTGTTGTATGTTTTCTCTTTCAGTTTACTGTTATTTTGACATGCAATTAATAAGTTAAATGAGATTTAGGTTTAAAGGGCAATGAGAATTTAGTGGAGCTAATAAGAGTTACTTCTTAGGAAGTGGGAAAGTAAGAAGAGGGTGAGGACTAGAGTTTCAATTTATTAAAACAACCAAGATTTCTGTCTCTAAGATTAGAGAATCAGTAAATTATTCACTCACAAATATTTAATCAATCAATTTTAATGAGACAAGACGTTTCTTTATTGTTGACCTAAAAATAAAACCAAAAACAGTTAAGTGAGGACCAGTGAAGCCCTAGAAAGGAAAGGCTCAAACCCTCATATCCAGGAGAAAGACTTGAGATTATCTGTCACACATTGTTTTGGGAGACCTCTGAAGTAGGGAAGGAAATCTATGGTTTAAGTTTCTCAAAATAAATACAAATCAAATATTGATTAGCTATACTAATTGAGGATATTTGGATTATCCCCAGGTCCCCCCAGACCCCTATGTGGCCCTGGACATTACGATTTAGAGAAATCACATTTTTTTCTTGTTTGAAATGTGTTCTGGAAATATTATCAAGAGCTTGCTTTCTGTGGTTATGTTTGAATTAAGGGGGTTGAATGGAGGTGGATGGATGCAATGGAGCACAAATCTACCTCCACTCCAAATCTATTCACTTGGATTTGCACTTGTTATCATTCTGTTTTCCAACAGTTGCTGTTGGTGGAGAAGCATAGTAATATGTGTAGGGTCTAAGTCACAACATCTTTGACATAAAAAAACCTAATATATAAAAACCCAGGATCCATAACATCCACAACAACTAGAGGCTCAACCAACCAGAAGTCAGTGCTGGGTCACTGGATGTCTCGACTGTGGGATCCTGGACCCAGCACTGATTGCTGAGGGGGCTGCAGATCAGGCCAGGAGAGAAGCCTGGGGAGAGGGAAGTAGGGTCTGATCTGTAGCCTCCATGGCAGTTGTTGATTAGCACTTGCCTGAGCCATGCCAGCACAGCCAAGGGTTCGGTGAGCCTGAGGGATGGCTGGCGAATGATGAACAAAAGCCAGACAAAGAGAATAAGCTGGGTCTAGGTGGATCTTTTGTGCATGACTGAGACCACAGAACAGATCCAGACTGCAAGCTGATGCTTTATTTTATAGTCAGAGGTAAACAAGGTAATTTACAATGTTCTTGTAAGTTTCACTTGTTTTGGCAGCACTTGCTGCACCTCCCACAGCCCATTAACTACCCAAGAAAGATTTAGGAAGCCTTCACAAGATCAAGCTTAATTATACTAAGCTGGGACTTGTTTGTGGCTTTGCTAGCAGGTCAGTCTGAGGTTTAACCCTGTAACTGCTCCCTACACTTGCCTCTCTCTTTCCTGCCTGGCTAGCAGCTATGCCTCTCTTTCTCTCTGGCCTCTGCTGGGGCTGCTGATCAGCCCTGCCTCTCTGATCAGGCCCGTTAATAGGCCCTGACACTTTGACTGGCATAGAAACCAACCAATCAGAACCAAGTCTAGGTGAAGTGTGAGGAGCCAATGGCTGCCTAGGAGGTGGAGCTTTTGACTCTGACTGGCATAGAAACTGACCAGTCAGAACCTAATCTGGGTGAACTAAGGTGGGGGCTGAGGAGGGGTTTTAAGGGCAACAGCTGTTTGGTGTAAGATGTAAGAAAGCAGTTCAATTTTTTAATGACCTGTTTGGCAGTATAATGCATATGGCTGGTTATCAGTCCAGATATAGGGATTATGTATTTTTGTCTGCCAATGCATCTTTTCCTAATGAAAAAGGCTCTCTCCTATTTAAGCAATCCTATCCTATATAATCTATCTATACTACTAAAAGGGTAATATGCTAATTAGACCGGGTCAACTAGCCATCTTCTGGACATCCAACTTCCTTTTGGACAAAACCAAGGTGTTAGGGGCTGACGCAGAGGTCATTAGGGGCAATCAAGCTGGCAGGGGAGAGCCATTGGGGGTGAGATTAGATCAACAGGGGAGGGCAGTTGGGGGCAACCAGGTTGGCTGGAGAGGGTAGTTGGGGGCAAGAGCAGTTAGGATCTAGCGGTCCCAGATTAGGAGACAGATGACAGACCACCAGTTGTCCCCTGTGGGATCAGGCCTAAACCAATGGTTGGACATCCTCCAAGGGGTCCACGATTGGAGAGGGTGCAGGCTGGGCTGAGGAAACCCCTCCCCCCCATGCACAGATTTTGTACACTGAGCCACTAGTATTATATAATCATGATGATGAAATAAACATTAGTGGAATATCTAGAAAGGAAAAATAGACATTCTAAGAAGAAAAGGTTTAATTGTATGACTTTAAAAAAGGATGTAATTTCAACCCCCAACTCCACTCCAGTTTGACTTCAGAGAGTAAAAATAGTAAGAAGACTGCCATTCTGGATTAATTGTATGTATGTATATGTGTGTGTGTGTGTGTGTGTGTGTGTGTGTGTGTGTGTGTATAATAAAATGGTGGAAAAGAAGCAGGTGGACTCAGGTTGCTAAGAGGGGAAAGGCAGACTCCATCCTACATTGACCTCGGTCTATTGGCTTTTCCTACAACTGTCTTCATCTGCAGGCAGGGGAACCCTGCCTGGTACTTTGATAGTGTTAGACACAAATTTAATGCATAAAGACATCCAGTGGAAGGTAAGATCTATTTTTGTGGTGGTAAAGCATTTGCATTGGTGTGCCCTGATTGTGTTTGCAGTAAAATTGAAGACTATTACAAGAGTGGAAAATCAGCTGAATGCTCATAAGTAATTGGTCAAATGAGTGGCAGTGCTGCGCAGCCAACAATATCAATTTTGTTGTCAGTGGTGTTTAGGGAGTGCCCACTAGTTGCCTGGCATAAATGAAGGAAAAGCCATGATTTTGAAAGAATTACTAGGACTGATTTCCTCTGAGTTCCATTGTGCTTGTGCTGGGAGAGTACCTGATTCCTCTGTGCCATTGCTACTTCAAAAATAATCTTCCTGTTCCTGGTCCGCCCCTGCTGAGAAGCTAATCCCCATGATAGCTAACCTTCAGTGTGTGGGTCTAGTTCTGTCCTTGGTTGGTGGGAATGGGAGGTACTGAAGGTCACTGTGAGGTTGTCTTAGTCTTTATACTTTGACCTACCTCTGTCAGGGAGATTTCCGATGCAAACCAGAGCCTAAAACCGAGAGTTTGCAGTTTCTTTTTTCGCATTTTTCATGTTCCTTTTTCTTTTCCACCTCGCATAAGCCATCAGCAGGTTCTGTTGTCCTTATTTTCCAAACAGATTCCAATTCTGGCTACTTCTCCCTATTTCCAGGGTTACTATCCTATATTTTGCCTGGGTTATTGGAATAATCTCTACTTTCACTTTGGACCTCTTACATATTGTTCATCATACAGTAGGTAGAATGAGCTTTAAATATATATGCTTCATCACTCTCAATGCTTTAAATAGAACTTGAATAAAATGCAGACTAATTAACTGGCCTATAGTTCCTGTTAGTAGGCTCTGACTCCCTCTTACATAACCTTTATACTCCATCCACATGTGTTTATGTGTTCGTTGTTGGACTGTGAATGAGCCAAGCTATATTCTACCTCAGATCTTTACTAGGACAAGTCTGTCTGCCTAGAATGCTGTTTTCCCAGCTCTTTCGTGGCTGGTCCATCTGACTACTGGGGTCTCTGTTCACATGTCACCTCCTCAAAAAGAAAAGCCTTCTTTTAAAACCACACTATTAAATAACATTTACATGCTGTCATTTTCTAAACCCTTACTCTGCCTTAATTTCTTCATAGCATTCATAACTACTGTCAATGTAAGAATGTACAAACCTGTAGAGAACTTTTGTAAGTATTTATCTGAGCCAAACTGATGATATGCCAAGAAGCAAGACCTTGCTCTGGCAAATGACAGTTTTGCAGGTGTTTTGTTTGTTTGTTTGTTTGTTTGTTTGTTTATGTTTTGGAATTAGAAGGAAATGTAGGGAAGATTACAAGAAAGTGGGAGAAAACAAGAGGGGTGAATCTCTACTATTATACATGATAGTGAGCAAGATTATGTGCGCCCTGTTGCCTCTCTGGGGTCTGAAAAAGATTTCCTGGGTATTTTTCTCCTCTCCTCCTAGACGCACAGGAGCAATGGACAGGGCTTACTTAAGGCAAAGATAAACCTTTTATTTAAGAAGTTATAGCCCTGGGGCATGACTACCCATCATGACCTGCCTAGTTAAGAATTTATGATCAGCTCACCTTGTGAGGTTACTTTTGGTCACTGATTTATTACAAAGTCACACTAGCCAATCAGGTATTAAAACTTGTTTATTGTCTGTTTTCCTCACTAGAATACAATTACCATGAGGGCAGGGAGTCAGTATTGTTCACTACTGATCCATAAAACCTAGAATGGTACCTCACATATTGTGGGCACTCAAAAAATTATCTGTTGAAACCATAAATGAACAAATAATTCCTACCATAAAGTTGCTATATTTTCAGACTGTACTTTCCAAAAATGTCCACTACATTCTTTCATCCCACATGATCTTTTTATATTATCTCTAAAATTTCTGTCATTGAGAGGTGGGGTTTGTAATACCTCTCTTGAATCTGGGCAAGTTTGTGACAGCAGTACAAATGATGCTATTTATGACCACTAAGGCTAGGTCATAAAAAGCTTCTGCTGAGTTCTGTTTGGGTCATTCTTTTCTATAGTCCAATCATGATTCCATTATGAATCCCAAGCTGCCACAGGACAGACCACCTGTAGGTGTTCTGGCTAACCTCACCTCAGCTGAGATCCCAGCCAATAATCAACATAAACCCTCATACATGTAAGTGAGGAATCCTTGGAGATGGCTGCGGCCCTCTGCCATTGAGTGACCCCCAGCCTTTGAGTCTTCCAGATGTGATCTCTGCTGATGGAAGAAGTATCCAAATTGGTAAAGAATTTTTATAAGATTTTATTTGAGCTAAAACTGATCACCATTGCTGGGAACTAGATCTCAAATGCTATAGAGAATGAAAGTTTGCAGTTTCTTTTTTTGCATTTGGAATTAAGGAGGGAATTGAAGGAAAATTACATGAAGGTAGGAGAAAGCAAGGTGGGGCTGGATTACAGTATAGTTAACAAGACTATGTGCTATTTTGAGGGTGGGTGTTTCAAAGGTGTGTTAACTTAGATGTGCAGAAATAATGAACAAAGCTTGCTTAAGGCAAACATAAACTGTTCCCTTAAGTTATATGATGTGGAATGGGCTAGTTTGACACCCATGTGTGGCATGCTTTTAATCAGAGGGATATCTAGGTTGTGGAGGCCTACTGTGAAGAGCAAGAGATCCCAGCCCTAACCTGGACCCCTAAGCATAGGATTCCAGTGCTGGGAAGAGAAGCCTCTGTAACTTCAGGCTGTGAAAACCAGCAGAGATTGTGGCTGAGTAACAAAGACTGCTGGAGACCTAGGCAGTTTCTCTTAGAAGGTACACACACAGACTTACTCAGACACACACTTTTAGCTTTAGTGCTGGGGCAGCAGCTTGAAAGGATCCAGGGATATACAGGGAGGAACTAAATTGTCTGGCATCAGGGCAAGAACTCAGGCAGCTTTCTCCCAGACAAGTGTTCACAGAGATCATTGTTCCTATGCCAAAACCTCCCCCAAACTCACCCATGTTGCAGACCTGACCAGCAGGTAGGTGACATATCTGAGTTTTCTTCAGCCTGGCTCATACTGTTTGCTCTGCCCCAGTGATTCCCTGAGATTCTGGCCAACCATTTTGCAGCCCCACTAAAGCTGTTTACTGTGGCTTTTCCATATGAATGGCCTGTCCTAGCTCAGGCTTCAGACATTCCTAAAATCTCTCAAACAAGCAGCAGTTAATGTCAGCATGCCCCATTCCTCTCAATAAGTGGCCCCAGGTCTGGCACCAGCAGTAGCATACCTTGTTTCATAGCTTGGCCTCTCCTGGGCACTTCCAAGGCCAACACAAGTAGGAGCCATCTGCAGATTCCTTTGTAGCTCCTGACAGGTGGCCCCAGGAAGGGCACAAGCAATGGCTGACTTTACACCTCCAAGGGGTCCCCAGAGCCAGTACACCTGGTGGAGAGTTTCAGACCACTCCAGATTACAACTTTACACATCCATGAGTGACACACTCAAGGGGAAGACACAGTGAGCACCAAAGCCCCACTGAAGCAAGTCCTGCTCCATAAAGGTATCTCCTGCACAGCATCTCTTCCACTGTAGTCACAGCAGGTCCTCACAGCCAATTGGACTGGAGATCAGTTCCTCCCAGTGATGCCAATAGTAATCAAGGCTCAACTACAATAAGAATCTGCAAACAGCCCACATAGAGTGCCCAGCTCAGGTGACTGGGGAGGGTGAGCCACTGGTCCCTACAAGATACATACTACAGCAAGCCACTCTACCAATTCCGGAAGACCTAATAAATAGAAACAAACACGGGGAAGAGCCAAAATGTAGAGATAAAGAAAAAAGTCACAAATGAAAAAACAGAAGAAATCTTGAAAACAATAATGAAAGGAAATGGAAGAAAGTAAACTAATAGATACAGAGTTCAAAACAATGATTATAAGGATACTCAAGGATCTCAATAAAAGCTTCAAGAGACTTAGTAAGACTTTCAAGGACCTTAGTGAGAATTTCAAGAAAATTAGAACATAAAAGACATAAAAAAGGAACAGTAAGAGATGAAGGATACACTAACTGAAATGAAAAATAATTTACAAGGAATCAACAGGAGAATAGAATATACTTATAATAAAACCAAGGATTTGGAATATGAGGAAGAAAAACAACACCCAATCAGAAGAGCAAAAAAGAAAAAAGAATCCAAAAATATTAAGATAATGTAAGGAATTTCTGGGATAACTTCAAGAATATCAACATTTGCATAATGGAGGGTGCCAGAAGGTGAAAAGAGAGTGCAAGATATTGAGAACTTACTTGAAGAAATAATGGCAGAAAACTCAAACCTGGTGAAAGAAATAGACTTACAATTCCAGGAAGTACAGAGAGTCCCAAACAAGATAAATCTAAAGAGGCCCACACAAAGACATATCATAATTAAAATGCCAAAGGTTAAAGACAAAGAGAGAATCTTTTTAAAAAAATATATATTTTTTTATTGATTTAAGAGAAGAAGAGACGGGGAGAGAGAAATAGAAGCATCAATGATGAGAGAGAATTATTGATCTACTGCCTCCTGCATGCCCTCTACTGGGAATCAAGTTCACAACCTGGGCATGCACCCTGACCGGAAATTGAACCATTACTTCCTGGTTTATAGGTTGACACTCAACCACGGAACCACACAAGCCAGGGCAAAGATAAATTTTTAATAAATGCAGCAAGAGAAAAGCAGTTAGTTACCTACAAGAGAACACCCATAGGACTGTCAACAGAGACTTTGCAGGCCACAAGGGAGTGGAAAGAAATATCCAAAGTGATGAATAGCAAGGACCTACAACTAAGATTACTCTACCAAGCAAGGCTATCATTTAGAATTAAAGGTCAGATAAAGAGCATCACAGACAAGAAAAATCTAAAGGAGTTCATCCTATAAAAATTTGAATTTCATATAATACCAAACCAGTATTATATGAAATGTTGAGGGTATTCTTGAAGGAGAAGAAAAAGGAGGAAGAGGAGGTGGGGGGAGACGGAGGAGGAGGAGATGAAGCCAAAAACATGTGCATATATGCATACCTATGGATGCAAACTAGAGGGTGGTGAAGACCTGGGGCAAGAACTATGTAGAGGGGAATAATGGGGGATAAAAGGGTAGACATCTGTAATACTCTCAACAATAAAGGTTTTTTTAAAGAAGTTATATGGCTGCCCACCATGACCTGCCCAATTAGAAATTTATGATCACCTTGTGAGGTTACTTTTCATAGAACTTCTTTTTCATCCATACCCTGACATTGCACAACAAAGATAAGCCACAGAAACCATGAGAGATGATTGTTTTATGTCACTAAGTTTTTTTTGTTTATTACACAAAAGAGGTAGCCAGAATGACAAATGAACAATAATTACCTAACTTCTTTCTACCTTCCCTTTGGCTGGCGTGTGGATGAGATGGCAGAAGCTTTCTTGGACTCAGGCATGGAAGATACCACTTGATTATGGCAAGGTAATAAGATGAAAGGAGCCTGGGTCCTTGATACCAGAGAGCTGCTATATCAGTTCTGAGTGAGGAGAAACAAAATTCTGTTTTTTTTTTTTAAGTCTTGTTGTATTTAGAATTTTTTAAAAATATATTTTATTGATGTTTTACAGAGAGGAAGGGAGAGGGATAGAGAGACAGAAACATCAATATGAGAGAAACATCAATCAGCTGCCCCCTGCACGCCTTCAACTGGGGATGTGCCCGCAACCAAGGTACATGCCCCCGACTAGAATCGAACCCAGGACCTCCCAGTCTGCAGGCCGAAGCTCTATCCACTGAGCCAAACCGGTTTTGGCTATATTTAGGTTTTTATTATTCACTGCAGCAGGTAAAATCTATATTCTGTCTCATTCAAAAACCTTCAACACCATTTTTTTAAAAAGTGCTTACTGAGTGCCAGGCACTGTTCTTTACGTATGTTATCTCATCTAATCCTCATTACGACTGGATGGAGTACATGCTTATTATTGACATTTTGCCAAAGGTTAAAGGAAGCTCAGAGAAGGTAAGTAATTTAGCCATTGTTTCACAGCTAGAAAGTAGCTGTGAAGGCTTCAGAGCCCAAGCAATTTAAATTCACTCTTCGGTCTTATGTGAATTCAGCTCAAGCGTTCTTTCAGGGAAATGGGAAGGAAGCCAGGAAAGAGAAGAAGCAGAAGAACTAATTGTCAGCATTAGCTGTTAGGGCAGCAGAAAGGGCAACCCTTAGGTGCTAAGACTCACCATATTTTTCTTAGTCATGGTTGTATATCTGAAAAACCTTGTCTTCTTCAAACCAGAATAACAAAAATATATAAATATACAAGTAATGGGCCTCAGAATAAATACATCTTCTTTCTTTACCACATGCTTTGTTTGTTAGTGTTTTGCATATATGCCAATGTGGATATATACAAATATATTTTTCATATATGTGTATATATATGAATATCCCTGCATACTTCCTCTTATAGTGTTGCCCATTGCATCTTGGATGCTGAACTCAGTAGCTGTTGTTTATAATGAAAAATATAAAAAGCAATTCAACCAAACCCTTTTATAATGCTTGTTTTAGGTCGTGAGGCACAAAAATAATGTGCTTACTGAGTGCTATGCACTGTTTCCTTTGAAAAAGAAAATCTAAAGAGTTCTATTCATGTCTGGGAGATGTTACAAATAATACTACCTGTGTTGTTGGGAAAGGGTCACATTATCTTAGCCCTCACAATAATCCCAGAGTAGGAACTATTATACTAGTTCATATTAGAAAGCAAGGGCATAGGAAGGTTAAATGTTTTTCGAAAGGTCACACAGCCAGGAATCCTGACATCTGACTGCAGCAGAAAGATGAGGAATACTCTGTTATTTGCTTTTCAGTATGAATTAATTTGTTGTATTACTACATATTTTATTTATTGATTTTCTAGAGGAAAACATTGGAGATGATATCTTAATTACAGTTAAGATATAAGGTCAAAGATGTTCTTACCATTTTTTTTAAAGGAGGTAAAATCTCATGGTAATGCTATCTTAAAATGTCTGAAAGTTACAAATTATATGGAAGTAGTACAAGGAATATCAAAGTAAATTATAGAATGATATAAAATAGAGAAAGGCCAGTCATGCTCTGGAAAAAGTTATTTGCCATACCTAATTCAGTAGTCGGGGAAGCAAGAGCTATGGCAGCTGGGTGGTTGAAGGGATGTCAAATAAAACCAGATTCTATAGTAAATGAGAAAGAGTTGCAAGATCCAGTTCTTCCTCAGATCTGTGAGGGATTAACTCCTTGGCCATCCTGGCTCTTTCTCATCTTTTGTGGTTCTATCCAGAGATATAAATTTCATGTGAATCTTTACTTACATTTGGCTAGTAGGAAGATTTTTTGTTCTACCTTTTAACAAAAGGGATCTGTGAGATTTTTCTGCTTTTATTCTTACTAGGCATGCAGTGTTTTCCAGAGACTCACAAATTTTTTTTAATTTTCATTGAACTCTGGGGTGAAGAGAATATGAGTTGGATTTTAAAAACCTATGAAGTGATGCATGTGTATTTGTGGGATTATTTCAATAACAAAGTAAATAGAGACCAGACATTATTGTCTGTACACTGAGGTTTAAATAGATTTATCCTCTTTACTATATCTTCTGTGTCTTAGTTCATATAGCCATAATAAGTACCATAGGCTCAGTGGCTTACAAACAATAAAAATTTGTTCACACTGTTCTGGAAACTGGAGGGCTGAGATCCGGGTCAAGATGGTCAGATTCTGGTGAGGCTCTCTTATAGGTTGCAGACAGCTGATTTCTTTATCCTCATGTAACAGAGAGGGCTAGAAAGTCTCTGGAGGCTCTTTTATAAGAACATTCATTCCATTCATGAGGGTTCCTAATTACTTCCTAAATAAATCCCCACATCCTAATAAATCCCATTGAAAGTTAGGATTTCAACTTAACCATTTTGGGGTGATACAACCATTCAGTCCATTGCTTCTGTTTTTCTGGGGCTCTAACATGTCCAAGTATGAAGAGAACCAGTCAGTTGTTTCTAACAATAGAGAACAGTTATGGATGCAGTGAGATACAAAATTTTCTTGTATTGTCTATTGCATCATATAATTGGTAAATTATCTTATAAAATTTGAATTTCATCAACTTTAGGCTTTAAATCGAGGTCAAAATAATCCAAAGTAAAATGCAAAGCTGGCAGAAAATTGCTACCTACAAATTACCTACCTACAAATTGCTATCTACAAATTAAAGTACTGAAATGAAATTGGAGAAAAATATTTTGCTCAATCTTTTTCTATAGTTAAAAATTTTTAGGTCCACACTTTCCCAAAGTTTGTTCTTAAAAAAAAAAAGTAAGTTTCAGGTGTAGAGTTCTACAATTTGGTGTCATTTTGGATTTATGGGCTTCTGTAGCATATCAGATTATTGAAGTATACCTATAAGTAATCAATACAAGTCCTTAAAGTAGCATCAAGCACTAAAGTAATTACTTTTCAAACAAATCTTTATCCTGAGCTGTTATATCTATAACCCTTTAGTATTCCAACTACTTTGCCAGCTTTTCCAGTTTCCTTTCTACCTTTCCAGTTGCAGTATTTATTTACTGAACATAGACCACATGCTACATGCAATGAGAGCCTTAGATATTAAGCCATGACTCCTGCCCTAAAGAAATATTCAGCTCTTTAAATCAACAAATTAATCAAAACTGTTGCTGTGTAATAAGATTACTTTATAATTTAGTAGCTTAAAATAAACAAATATTTACCTCACATTTTTGTGTAACAGGAATCCAGGCACAGCTTAGCAGGGTAGTTTGGCTCCTGGTGTCTGAGGTTAGAGTAAGGTATCAGCCAGGCTGCAGTCAACTGAAGGCTTCCCTGGGGCTGGAGGATCTATTTCCAGCCTTTCTCACGTGGTTGTTGTTAGACCTCAGTTTCTCAACATGTGGAACTCCTCGTAGGCTGAGTTCTCTTACAACTCAGTAGCTGGCTCCTCCTAGAGTGGGTGCTCATCTCTGATGTGGTGTATCATCATTCTGCTTCTGCAGCATTATAGTCGACATAGAATACCCACCAATTTATACACGAGGAAGGGAAGAACTCAAGGGTGTGTATACAAGGAGGTTGGGATTATTGGGGACCACTGTAGAGGATAGCTACCAAATAGGTTTTTCTGATTATTCCTTGTCTTGAATAGTACCATCACTATCACCCAGTTTCTAAATGCAAACACTGGACTCATTTTTGAGATCCTCTTTCTTATTCACTCAAAGTAGCCTATCAATCCTGTCAACTACCATGTTACAGAATCTACCCTTTTAATATCCTTTGTATCTTTGATCTTCTTATCTTATCATTATTGCTTTAGGTCTGCCCCTAAGCATTAATTGCAAAGACATTTTCAACAACTTGAAAACTTGTTTTATTTCTCTTTTAAGTAGGTTGAACATGTGGAATTGTTGCTTTTGGAGTCAATTTGAGCAGAATATTAGCTTGGATTGCCATAATAAACACCATAGACTAGGTCAGTGGTCAGCAAACTCATTAGTCCACAGAGCCAAATATCAACAGTACAATGATTGAAATTATTTTTGAGAGCCAAATTTTTTAAACTTAAACTTCTTCTAATGCCACTTCTTCAAAATAGACTCGCTCAGGCTGTGGTATTTTGTGGAAGAGCCACACTCAAGGGGCCAAAGAGCCACATGTGGCTCACAAGCCACGTTTGCCGACCATTGGACAAGGAGGCTTCGACAACAGACATTTAGTGTTTCAGTTCTGGAGGAGAGAGTGCATGATTAGGTGCAAGAATGATACAGGTCTGTTGGAGACTCTCTTCCTGCTTGTAGATGGCCACAATCTCGCTGTGCTCACATGACCTCTTTGCGCACACATCTCCAAGTACCATCACATTGGGGGTTAAGGATTCAGCATATGAATATAGAGGGGACACAGTTCAGGCAATTTCAAATTGTATACACTTATTTTCCTTTGCACATGCTGTTCTGCCATGAATACCTTCCCTTCTTGCTTCACAACACTAGGAGCCGGCTTACAGAGAAGGTGGAAGATAGAAAGGGTGCCTCCAGACCTCTGCCTTGTCTTGCCCACGCACGAGCCTCCAGACCTTTGCCTTTCCAGTTCCCCTTAGTTTTCCTGTGCTCTAGGGACGCGTATGAGTCTGGGTCCCCAGAGTATCGCCCCAAAACTGAGATTCAGTGCAGTTGGACCTGGATTTCAGTACTGTTGGGAGGTTCTGTTTTCCTCCAGCTAGAGAAAGCCAGTGGTACAATCAGCAGTCAGTCCTCTCTGTGTGCCTCAGTAAGGCAGGACAAGTGGAATAGGGAAACTGAAACAGATAACTGAACAAATTAGCAGAGCAATTTACAGCAGGAACCAAAGGTCATCTCCCTAGAAATAACATCTAGTTCTTGGTTATATTTCAGTTCCAGATCCAGAAAGGCAGCAAAGTCAGGTGGGTGACACCAACTCCAATGAATAATGACCTCGTGCCCTGACACTTACCATTGCCTTGATAAATATTCTGCTAAAAACCTCCCTTGAGACCTCCCTAAGATTCCCATGGACAAGAAAAAGATAAAGCCTCAAGACAAAAGACCCAAGAAGAAACCAAGATGGCAGCATAGGTGAACACCTAAGCTGCTGCCTCGTACAGCAATTTCAAAATTACAACTAAAAGACAGAACGGAGACCATCCAGAACCACAGGAAAGCTGGCTGAGTGAAAATTCTACAACTAGAAGTAAAGAGAGGGACTCACGAAGACTCAGAGGAGCTGTAAAAAGCTGAGGTATGGAGACATGCTCATGGAGAGGATGGGTGGCGGAGGGTCTGGCTGGCTTCCTCTAGCACAGTGGTTCTCAACCTTCCTAATGCCACGACCCTTTACTACAGCTCCTCATGTGGTGGTGACCCCCAACCATAAAATGATTTCCGTTGCTACTTCATAACTGTAATTTTGCTACTGTTATGAACTGTAATGTAAATATCTGATATGCAGGATGTATTTTCATTATTACAAACTGAACATAATTAAAGCATAGTGATTAATCACAAAAACAATATGTAATTATATATTGTGAAATATTTATTTCTAATTACAAATAAATGAAATTTTGTCTTGAATCGTGGTGTAGCATGGGCAACAGTCTTCATATAACAACAGTAAACTACATTGCTACATTTTGCTACACCAAGGAGTGGTGCGTTGGTTCCTAAGACCATGGGAAATATGTGTTTTTTGATGGTTGTAGGCGACCCCTGTGAAAGGGTCGTTCGACCCCCAAAGGGGTCGCGACCCACAAGTTGAGAACCACTGCTCTAGCGGGAGGGAGACAGAAAATCCCGATTGCATTGAACCCCACTTCTGCCTGCACTGAACCCCAGTTGCAGGTGAGACTCATACAGGGGAGTTTGGACTGTTGTGAAAAAAAAGGAGTGCACGGAAACTTAGGGGAGCTGGAAAGACAGAGGTCTGGGGTACACAAAAGTGCGCACACAGAGCGCTGACTGCTGATTGTGTTACTGAAATCCAGGTCCAATTGCACTGAACCTCAGTTTCGGGCAATACCCTGGGGACCCAGACTCATACAGGTTCCTAGAGTGCATGAAAACTAAGGGGAACTAGAAAGGCAAAGGTCGGGAGGCTTGGGCGCTGGCAAGACAGGTAGAGGTCTCAAGGCAAGCGCGAATGCACAGACACAGCTGATCCTCACAACCAATTGGCTTGGAGGTCAATTCCCCCATGATACCTACAACAATCAAGAATTAACTACAACAAGACGGTACACACAGTTCACAAAGGGGTGCACCAAGAGAGTCCACCTCAGGTAACTGGGGAGGCAGAGCTACTGGGCCACATAGGACACCTAGCACACAAAGCTACTCTACCAACTCAGGGAAGTAGCGAAATATGTGGAGACTAAAGAAGAGATCACAAACAAAACAAATGGAGGAAAACAAACGACTGGATTTAGAGTTCAAAACCATGCTTATAAGGTTTTTTAAGAACTTCCTAGAAAAAATGGATAAATTTAGCGAGACCCAAGAGGAGATGAAAAAGGACCAACTAGAAATTAAACATACACCGACTGAAATACAAAATATTCTACTGAGACCTCACAGCAGACTAGAGGATCGCAAGAATCAAGTCAAAGATTTGAAATACAAAGAAGCAAAAAACACTCCACTGGAAAAGAAAAAAGAATAAAAAAATGTGAAGATAGTGTAAGGAGCCTCCGGGACAACTCCAAGCATACCAACATCAGAATTATGGGGGTGCCAGAAGAAGAGAGAGAGCAAGATACTAAAAACCTATTTGAAGAAATAATGACTGAAAACTTTCCCCACCTGGTGAAAGAAATAGACTTATAAGTCCAAGAAGCGCACAGAACCCCAAACAAAAGGAATCCAAAGAGGACCACACCAAGACACATCATAATTAAAATACAAAGACAAAAAGACAAAGAATATTTTTAAAAAAGCAAGAGAAAAACAGTTAATTACCTACAAGGGAGCACCTATATGATTGTAAGCTGATTTCTCAACAGAAACTATGCAGGCCAGAGGGGTGTAGCAAGAAATCTTCAAAGTGATGAATAGCAAGAACCTGCAACCAAGATTACTCTACCCAGCAAAGCTATCATTCAGAATTGAAGGGTAGATGAAATGTTTCACAGATAAGAAAAAAACTAAAGGAGTTCATCAACACCAAATCAGTATTATATGAAATGCTAAAAGGTATTCTTTAAGAAGAGGAAGAAGAAGAAAACAGTAAAGATAAAAATTATGAACAACAAATACATATCTATCAACAAATGAATCTAAAAATTCAGTGAATTGAAAATCTGATGAATAGAATAAACTGGTGAATATAACAGAATTAGTGGCATAGAAAGAGAATGGACTGATAATTCTCAGGGGAAAGAGGTGAATGGGGGTGCAGGGAGAGACTGGCCAAAAATCATACACCTATGGATGAGGACAATGGGGGGGGGGGTAAGGGCAGAGGGTGGGGCGGGATCCAGGTGTAGGGGAGCTATGGGGTAATAAAGAGGAATATTTGTAATAATCTGAACAATAACGATTTATTGAAATTAAATAAAAAGACAAAGGACCCAATTGGCGTTTTCCCTCTGGGGAGCAAACTTACCCACCCCCACTATTTCTTCCCCCATCTTCTTTCCTCACTTTCCCCGCACAGGCATGTATCTCCTAAACTCTAAGGGTACCCCATGGGAGCACTGGGCAGGACAGGTCATCACTAGCTAGTCCCCTAAACCTGACCCCAAGGACCTCTTTTCTCTGATTTCCCACAGAGCTAGGGCAGCCCAGCCTAGGTTCCCCTGTTGCTTCTTCCATACTAAGTCCTTTATTGTTTTATGCCCCCAGCTTTAAGAAATGTCCCTTTTAGTCATCGGACTCATGCTGTGAAATTTTTCCTGCCTGATGTCTAAACCCACACACTATACCAGCTAGCCTTAGACAGACCGCCTTGGGTCAGGTCCCCTTTCTGGTAATAGTATTCTTTAATGTATTGTCATCATATATGTATTTACAAATTTTTATTGATTTTTTTTGCAGAGAGAAAGGGAGAGGGATAGAGAGTTAGAAACATCGATGAGAGAAAGAGATTGATCAGCCGCCTCCTGCATGCCCCCTACCGCAACCAAGATACATGCCCTTGATCAGAACTGAACCTGGGACCTTTCATTCTGTAGGCTGACACTATCCACTGAATCAAACCGGTTTTGGTTATACATTTTTATTGCTTTCAGAGAGGGAGAGGGAGAGAGAGAGAAATGTCAATAATGACAGAGAATCATTGATTGGCTGTTTCTGCACGCACCACACTGGTGTGGCTCCAGGTTTTGAGAATTCCCAAGTTACAACTAAATGAAAGAGTATTATCCCTTTCATTTCACTTCCCTATTCTAGGCAGTTAGAGTTTATCTGTCAGCTGAACTTTATGGATTAGTCATAATTCAAAGACTCCTTTGGCTGCAAGTAACAAAAACCTAATTCAAACCAACTTAAATAAGAACAGGCTCATTTAACTGGCAAATCTAAGGGGCAGTTTCAGACAACATTGGATTTTGGAATGCAATACCACCTAGGTCCTATTCCTTTCTCTATCTCTTAGCTCTGCTTGCCCTTGTTTGATTTAATTCCTAAGTGGACAATGTAGCCAGGAGCCCCACTCTTGTCTCATCATTACAGCTTGTGATGGCAGAAAAGAAGGATCATTTTCTTTTTTTTGTCTCTCTGACAAAACACCAGAGGATACTGGCTCAGCTGGGGTCCAGTGCTCATCCTGGAACCAATCCTGCAGCCAAGTGGCTTGGTTCCACGATGGACATTGGACCCCAGCTGAGCCACTATCCTCTCCCCACCACTTCAGGCAAGAATAAATGTGAACAGCTCCACAGAGCCACTTGGATTGAGAAAGATGATTGTGGAATGGGGTCAGGGCTGGTTACCCAAGGAGGTGATCCTGGGAAGACAAGCAGACATCTATCAAGATACTTACTAGTCTGTTCTAGAAAGGCCATGTCTTAAATATTTGAAGTCCAGAATGCAGAAATAATATAGTGTTCAGATGGAGTACCTTTTTATAACATGCAAGCCATTTTCAACTCAAAGTTTTCCCAAAGGTATCTTTCCTGGTATCAGGACTCAGACCATATTTTATTGTAATATTGAGAAGCTGCCTACAATGTGCTTAAGTTAATATTTTTAAAAAGTCACTTTCCCTGAAGAGCACTGTGTATTGGTTTATAGTCATAATGCTCTCTTGCATTGTTTGTTATACTTCATTGCTTGAAGCAAGGTCATACATTCTGCTCTATTCCTAAATCTATTCCGATCTAAAAGATTCCCTGTTGTGAGACTCCTCTTTATGATATTTAAAAACTACACGGAGAGATGGAGGCTGAGTTAGATTAAAGTTGTACAAATCTGATTAACATCATCTGCTCTGTTTCAAAGGTCAGGTGCACTCAACGAATTTACTTTGAAATTATTTTGTTTATTTTGTGGACATATACATCATTAGCTTTTTAAAGGTCAAAAGTGGAGTTTGTTCTTGGATTCTAAAGCATCTGATTTCCATTTACTATATTCTTTGGTGACCCTAAATACAGAAGTCGGCCCAGTTAAGTCATATGTCCAGTTTGTGTTTGGTTTCATTTTCTCATGTAGAAAATCCTTCCTAGATTAAAGCAGTGCTGAAATACCATTTTCCCTAAATTACTTTTATTTTCAACTAGGTTCATAAGAGAACGTTACTCATAAATGGCACCTGAACACTGAATGTCGATTTCATGCCTATTCTGTTTTCAAAAATGTAGCAGCATCTTAGCTGGTTTCTTATCTGGAGAATGGAACAAAGGTCAGAAAGTTAACATTTACCTGGTAGGGGGCCTGAAGCTTAATTAATTAATGTATGTAAAGTCAATGTGTGCTTCATAGAGAAGAGGCTGCAATAAATTATAGTCTTATTTACTATTCAAAAACTCAAGGACCTACTTATATAGACAGTATTTTTTCATTAATTATTTTAAATAAAATTTCCCTTACAATATGTACTTTACCAAGATAAAAAGAAAATCTCTCAGAGTATTTTGTATTCATATTCATTAACATTCCAATGGAATAATAAACCTCAGAACGATTCATGTGTGAATCAGTGAGGCATGGCTAATTACAGTTTTCAGATACACACAGCCAATAACATTCACCATGAAAAACGGTGTCTGTTAAATACATCTCTCTGAATTTTTTGAGGGGATAGTGGTAGGAAATAGGGAGGTTTCAAATTGCAATTTAAAAATGTCTAAATATTTTAGGGGCTTGTACATTAGACATCTCTTTCAGGCAAGTATTTATCACAAACCTGACATCCTGTTATCCAAATAGATAACAACCCCACAGATTTGCTTTAACAAGAAAACAAAAGCAAACAAAACAGAAACAACCACAGGTCCTGAGACTGGGCCATGTTCTATAAGGAAACAGAAGAAACTTCTGGGACATTAGAAAATATGATTTGGAGAAAACCAAGATGGTGGCATAGGTAAATGCCTGTACTTGCTGCCTCCCACAACCACATCAAAATTACAACTAAAGCCGAAACTGGTTTTGCTCAGTGGATAAAGTGTTGGCCTGTGGACTGAAGGGTCCCAGGTTCGATTATGGTCAAGGGCATGTATCTTGGTTGCGGGCACATCCCCAGTAGGAGGTGTGCAGGAGGCGGCTGATTGATGTCTCTCTCATCGATTTTTCGAACTCTCTATCCCTCTCCCTTCCTCTCTGTAAAAAATCAATAAAATATATTTAAAAAAATTACAACTAAAATACAGAATAACTATAATCCAGAACTGCTGGAAAGCTGGCTGAGTGAAAGTACTACAACTAGAGAGGTAAAGAAGAAAGCACATTGAGACTGGAGGGAGGTGCAGAGGCACAGAACAGGCTGGTCCGGCACCCGGGTGTGCTGCTTTTTTAATGGGGAGGGAGATCACCACTGTGGAGGCTGCCCAGAGGAGCAAGGAGTCCCAGCCCTACATTAGATGCCCAGCTCAGGGTTCCAGTGCCGGGGAAAGAAGTTTCTACTGGCAGTAAGAACTATGGACTATAAAAACCAGTGAGGATTGGAGCTGAGTGACATAGGATGCTGGAGATCCAGCTGCTCTTCTTAAAAGACTGGCACTGTGAATTAAATTTACAAGCTCCTGCTTGCTCTGAGCTCCAGTGCTGGGTGAGGCTCTGGGGGACCCAAACACACACAGGGAGAAATTGAACTGTCTGGCATTGGATTAGGATCTCAGGGGTGGCTTTCTTCCAGACTGAGGTGCTCACAGCAGTCATTGTTCCCATGCTGGCACTTTCTAGGTGCAGAGCTGACTGGCAGGCATTTCTGTTTGCTACTCCTTGGTGATTCCCTGAAGAATTTGCAACCCTACCCAAGCTGTGCACAGCAGGTTTTACATATGAATGGTCTGTTCTTTCTCAGGCTAAAACTTTGTCAAGCAAGCTGCAGCTGGATCAGGGAACTCCAAATGAATCAATAAAAGGCCCAAGATCTGGCTTCAGCACCAACCTGCCTTGCTTCATAGCTGGACCTCATCTGGGCACTTCCAAACCCTACACAAAGAGGAAGATCTGCAGATCTCTCCGTAGTTCCTGCTGGGTGGCCCCAGGCAGTGGTTGACTTTGCACCTCCCTAGAAACCCAAGAGCCAGTGTACCCAGTGGTCAGAGTGACACCATACCAGATTACAACTCTTCATATCCATAATAGACACACTCAAAGGGAAGACTCCCTGAGCACCAAAGCCCCACTGAAGCAAGTCCTGCCCAGCACAGCACAGCTGGTCCCCACAGCCAATTCGCCTAGAGCTCAATTTGCTCCCAGTGATACCAACAGCAATCAAGGCTCAAATACAACAAAACTGTGCACACAGCCCATAAAGGGGAGCACCAAGAGTGTCCACCTCAGATGGTTGGGGAGGCTGAGCCACTAGATTCTATATGATACCTACTATAGAAGGCCACTCTATCAACTCAGAGAGACTTAGCAACTATCCAGTACATAGAAACAAATACAGGGAAACAGCCACAATGTGGAAAAAAGAAACATGTCACAAAAGAAATGGAACAAAGCAAACTACCAGATATAGAGTTCAAAACCACAGTTATAAGGTTACTCAAGAATCTTCTAGAAACCTCCAAGGAACTTAGTGAGACCCTCAAGGATCTTAGTGAGAATGAAAAAAAAAGGACAAGTCAGCAATTAACTTACTGAAATAAATAATAATATATAGGGATTCAACAGAATAGAGAATCCTGAGAATCAAGTCAATGATTTGAAATATGAGGAAGCAAAAAAATATCCAACCCAGAAGAGCAAAACCAATAAAGAATCCAAAATATATGAAGATAGTGTAAAGAGCCTCTGGGACAACTTCAATCATACCAACAGCAGAATTATGGGGGTGCCAGAAGGAGAGAGAGAGGAAGATATTGAAAACCTATTTAAAGAAATAATGACAGAAAACTTCCCCCAGCTGGTGAAAGAAATAGACTTACAAGTACAGGAAGCACAGAAAACCTCAAACAAGAGGAATCCAAGAGGACTATACCAAGACACATCATAATTAAACTGTCAAGGGCAAAGACAAAGAGAGGATCTTAAAAGCAGCAAAAGAAATATAGTTACCTGCAAGGGAGTGCCCATATGACTGTCAGCTGATTTCTAAACAGAAACTATTCAGGCCAGACAGTAGTGACAAGTAATATTCAAAGTGATGAATAGCAAGAACCTACAACAAGATTACTCTTCCCAGCAAAGCTATCATTTAGAATGTGAAAGTCAGATAAAGTGCTTCACAGATAAGAAAAAGCTAAAGGAGTTCATCACCACCAACCAGTATTATATGAAACTAGAGTCCTGGTGCATAAAATTTGTGCATGGAGGGGGGGGTGTCCTTCACCCCAGTCTGCTCTCTCTCCAATCTGGACCCCTTGGATTGGGCCTAAACGGGCAGTCAGACATTCCTTTCACAATCCAGGACTGCTGTTTTCCAATTGCTCACCTGCCTGCCTTCCTGATTGTACCTAACCGCTTCTGCCTGCCAGCCTGATCATCCCCTAACTACTCCCCTGCCAGCCTGATTGATGCCTGACTTCTCCCTGCCACCCTGTTTGCCCCTAACTGCCCTCCCCTATGGGTCTGGTCACCCCCAATGCCCTCCCTTGCAGACCTGGTCCCTGCCAACTGCCTTCTCCTGATGGCCATCTTGTGTCCACATAAGGACAAAATCTTGTGACCACATGAGGGCAGTCATCTTGTGTGCTGGAGTGGTCAATCTGCATATTATTCTTTTATTAGATAGGAGAGAGGCCTGGTGCACGGGTAGGGGCCAGCTGGTTTGCCCTGAAGGGTGTCCTGGATCAGGGTGGGTGTTCTCTTGGGTATAGGGTGGCCTGAGCGAGGGGCCTGTGGTGGTTTGCAGGCTGGTCATACCCCCTAGCAACCCAAGGGGAGGCCCTAGTATCTCGGATATATTTATCTTCTACAATTCAAACTTTGTAGCCTGGAGCAGAGCCAAGCCTTCTGTTCACACAGCCATTGAAACTTTGTTGCCTTAAGTGGAGGCCTGGACTTGCCATACTTTGTGGAAAGGTTGGCTTCCTCCATCACTAGGGGCAACCCAAGCCTCCCTCCTGCTCTCTGTGGCTGTAGCAATCTTGGTTGCGTTAATTTGCATACTTGCTCTGATTGGCCAGTGGATGTGGCTTGTGAGTATAGCAGAGGTATGGTCAATTTGCATATTATTCTTTTATTAGATAGGATGCTAAGGGGATTCTTTTTTTTTTAATATATATTTTATTGATAGTTTACAGACAGGAAGAGAGAGGGATAGATAGTTAGAAACATCGATGAGAGAGAAACATCGATCAGCAGCCTCCTGCACACCCCCTACTGGGGATGTGCCTGCAACCAAGGTACATGCCCTTGACCAGAATCAAACCCGGGACCCCTCATTTCGCAGGCTGACACTCTTTCCACTGAGCTAAAGGGTATTCTTTAATAAGAGGAAGAAGAAGAAAAAGATAAAGATAAAAAATTATGAAGAACAAAGTGACAACAAATACATATCTATCAACAAGTGAGTCTAATAATCAAATGAATAAAAATCTGATGAATGGAATAAACTAGTGAATGGAATAGAATCAAGGGGATGGAAATGGAACAGACTGACAATTCTTAGAGGCAAAGGGGTGTGTGTGGGGGGTGTGTGGGAAGAGATTAGACAAAGATCTTATATACATGCATGCATTTCCTATGGATACAGACAATAGGGTGGTAAGGGCCTGGGGTGGGAGTGGGAACCGGTGGAAGAAGCTCTGGGAGGAAAAAAAAAAGGACATCTGTAATAATCTCAACAATAAATTACATAATATAAATATATATAAAAATATGATTTACTATTAGTTTAAAAATATATTTTATATTGAATTTCAGAAATGGATTTTCCTACTCCTTACACAATAATCTTGATACTATCTATGACTCTCTCAAGTCCACAGATATATTTAAAAGATGAAAATCTGAAAAGCAAACAAAGGACAAGTAAAAACTGAATGTCATGAATAAAACAATTAAATTTTGGAGCAATTTTGTAATGCATATTTAAAAGCTTTCCTATTACTTTATTTTTGGTTTAAAGTATTTTCCCTTAATACCATCCATACTACTGAATACTTAAAGACTACATGAATAAATGAAAATCAGTATCCACATTTTATTTTTTTACATTTAAATTATTGTTTATTTTATTTTTTCTCTTTACCCTAAAAATAATTTGATCCATAGCTTCAATTTACTTAAAAGCTACCTGGAGTTGTGAGGCCCAAGATAAATTTTCTTTTAAAAATTCACCTGGCTGATATGTGTTTTATTGACCTTAGTTATGTCCAAACTTTTTTTAAATTTTAATAAATCTTTATTGTTCAGATTATTAGAATTATTCCTGTTTTTCACCCCCCTATCTCTCCTCTCCACCTGATTCCCACCCCACCCTCTGCCTTTACCTTCCCCCCATTGTCCTCATCCATAGGTGTATGATTTTTGGCCAGTCTCTCCCTGCATAACCCCTCACCTCTTTCCCCCTGAGAATTATCAGTCCATTCTCTTTCTATGCCCCTAATTCTGTTATATTCACCAGTTTATTCTGTTCATTAGATTTTCAATTCACTGGATTTTTAGATTCACTTGTTGATAAATATGTATTTGTTGTTCATAATTTTTACCTTTACCATTTTCTCTTTCCTCTTCCCTCTTCTTAAAGAATACCTTTCAGCATTTCATATAATACTGGTTTGGTGTTGATGAACTCCTTTAGTTTTTATTTGTGAAGCTCTTTATCTGCCCATCAATTCTGAATGATAGCTTTGCTGGGTAGAGTAATCTTGGCTGTAGGTTCTTGCTATTCATCACATTGAATATTTCTTGTCACTCTTGTCTGGCTTGCATAGTTTCTGTTGAGAAATCAGCTGACAATTATATGGGTGCTCCCTTGTAGGTAATTAACTGTTTTTCTCTTGCTTTTTAAATATTCTCTCTTTGTCTTTTGCTCTTGGTATTTTAATTATGATGTGTCTTGGTGTGGTCCTCTTTGGATTCCTTTTGTTTGGGGTTCTGTGCACTTCTTGGACTTATAAGTCTATTTCTTTCACCAGGTGGGGAAAGTTTTCAGTCATTATTTCTTCAAATAGGTTTTTAGTATCTTGCTCTCTCTCTTCTTCTGGCACCCCCATAATTCTGATGTTGGTATGCTTGGAGTTGTCCCGGAGGCTCCTTACACTATCTTCACATTTTTTTATTCTTTTTTCTTTTCCAGTGGAGTGTTTTTTGCTTCTTTGTATTTCAAATCTTTGACTTGATTCTTGCGATCCTCTAGTCTGCTGTGAGGTCTCAGTAGAATATTTTGTATTTCAGTCGGTGTATGTTTAATTTCTAGTTGGTCCTTTTTCAT
Organism: Lasiurus cinereus; assembly: GCA_011751065.1. NCBI lineage: Eukaryota > Metazoa > Chordata > Mammalia > Chiroptera > Vespertilionidae > Lasiurus > Lasiurus cinereus. Next base: position 11,341,423 of record JAAGEH010000020.1, read on the forward strand.
CTCCTCTTGGGTCTCACTAAATTTATCCATTTTTTCTAGGAAGTTCTTAAAAAACCTTATAAGCATGGTTTTGAACTCTATATCCAGTCATTTGTTTTCCTCCATTTGTTTTGTTTGTGATCTCTTCTTTAGTCTCCACATATTTCACTGCTTCCCTGAGTCGGTAGAGTAGCTTTGTGTGCTAGGTGTCCTATGTGGCCCAGTAGCTCTTCCTCCCCAGTTACCTGAGGTGGACACTCTTGGTGCACCCCTTTGTGAACTGTGTGTACCGTCTTGTTGTAGTTAATTCTTGATTGCTGTTGGTATCACGGGGGAATTGACCTCCAAGCCAATTGGTTGTGGAGATCAGTTCTGTCTGTGCATTCGCGCTTGCTTCCGTGTGCTCTAGGAACCTGTATGAGTCTGGGTCCCCAGGGTCTCACCTGAAACTGAGGTTCAGTGCAGTTGGACCTGGATTTCAGTGCTGTTGTGAGGTTCTGTTTTCCTCCTGCTAGGGGAAGCCAGGCACAATCAGCAGTCAGCACTCTGTGTGCGCACTTTTGCGAGCCCCCAGACTTCTAATTTTCCGTGCACTCCTTTTTTTTTCACAACAGTCCAGACTCCCACTATGAGTCTAGCCTGGAGCTGGGGTTCAGTGCAGTTGGGATTTTCCATATCCCTCCTGATAGAGGAAGCCAGTCAGACTCTCTTCCGCCTGTTTTCTCCAGGCGTGCATCTCCGTACCTCAGCTTTTTACAGCTCCTCTGAGTTTTCGTGAGTCCCTCTTTTTACTTCTAGTTGTAGAATTTCCACTCAGCCAGCTTTCCTGTGGTTCTGGATGGTTTCCATTCTGTCTTTTAGTTGTAGTTTTGAAATTGTCGTGCGAGGCAGCAGCTTAGGTGTTCACCTATGCCGCCATCTTTAAATTAGTGTTATTTTAATGACATAACTAATAAATGGTAAAAAAAAAAAGAATGAAAGGAAGAAAGTGCAGAAGTCCAGCATGGTATATAGTAGCATAAAAGACACTCCTACCATCCTATCTCATTCCTTCAACCATTGCTCACAGTCACTTTGGAGGCTCCCAGAAGGTTTCTACACAAGTGCAAATTAGATACACAATCTCTTATGTACAATTCTCATATCCAAAGATTTCTGAAAACCAAAAGACTAGCCTGATATAGCGCTATTTTTTCAGTGTTTTTTTTTAATCCCATATATACTTTGTGGCAGAAATATTAAAAAGTTTGATTGCAGAGCTCTCCCAAGGGTGCTTTAGGAGTGTTATACACTCGTTGACACAGGAATGAATTACCTTTCTGGAAAGCAAAACAAAAAATTATTAATATCCAAAAGTTTTGGATGAGTAATATGACCGTCAATATTATGTGTGTAACAATCTTTTTATGTTTCCACAAATGGATCATACTATACATTTATGAAACATTTTCTCTCCAGACCTTACTGTGGAGATACATGATCTGGCTTTTTGTTACCTTTACATAAATTTCCCATGACTTTCCCTCGCACTCTTCTCCAGCCACACAGGCCTCCTTGCTATTCTTCCACCATGCCAAGCTTCTTCCTATCTTTAGGACTTTGACCTGACTGTTTCCTCTGTCTGGGAGATTGACTCTTCTACAGATTTCCTTATGGGTGGTCCCCTCACTTAATTGAAACATTTGTTCTAATGATACCTCTTCAAAGAGCCCTTTCTGAACACCCTACCTAAAGGAAGACCACCCATCATTTTCTAGCCCTTCACTATACTTTTCCCCCCATAGCATTTCTTAATACCTATGATATATAACTTGAATATTGGATCTGTCCTCTCTACTAGACGGGTAGGACTATTTTTCTTTCTTTTTTTAAAAAAATATTTTTATAGATTTCAGAGAGGTAAGGAGAGGGAGAAAGAGATAAAAACATCAATGAAGAGAGATGTGATCTCATCCTCACACTGGGGATCGAGCCCGCAAGCCAGGCATGTGCCCTAAGTGGGAATAGAACCATGACCTCCAGGTTCATAGGTTAATGTTCAACCACTGAGCCACACTGGCATTTACTGCTACACCCCTAGTACTTGAATAATGCCTGACACACAGTTGGTGTCCATAAATATTTATTGAATGCATTTTTCCTAAACCTCAAAATTAAGCAAATCATGTGATAGTTACAAAGCTCTCAATTGCTTTTATGACAAATTAAGAAGCATGCCTACAAAACCTTCAGGAGGTGGTCCTTAGGACACTTCCAGCCTCTTTCACCAGCAACCTACTGCACTCTAGGTTGTGGACTGATGACTCTACCTTGTCTGTGCTATGGCATTTGCTTTGTGCTCTTACCTCTGCCTAGGACTCCCTTTCTCCTTCACTGTAGGTAAAATCGCCTCATTCTGTTATTGACTTCTATGGCATTACATTGATTTTTTCACTTTTTTTACTTGTTTATGGTCTCCAGGATAGTTCAATAATACCAGGGATTGTGTCTGATTCATTGGTGAATCACAGCCACTAGCACAGTGGCTGGGCCAGAGTAACCTTCAATACATAAAAAACAGACTAAATTGAAATTGCATCCCATTCTGCACTAAGTCCTCTACTAAAGAAATATATTCTTTAATTTTTAAGAAATGCTTTTAATGGTTATTTTCTTCTGGAATAATGAAATGCCTTTAAAGCTGCAGTGAAACCAGGGCCATGTGTTTAGAGGCATAATTTTTTGAAAGAGAGTGATGAAAAAGCATAGTTTATCCCTGAGCCACCCTAGTGAGATCACAGCTTGGACACTGAGCTTAGTTTTATGCACCTTATGTTCTAGATAACTGGAAGATGATTGCAAAAGATGGCAGTAAGATGGATTGAGTGTGATTACTTATGAAACATAGTTAAAAGAAGACAGCATGCATATGCTCACTAACTATAGGGAATAGACCCATCTCTAAATACCTGATGAACAACTCCACCCAAGGGCTACATTTAACACAAAACAACAAAGGGATAAATAAGATGAGAGAATTAAAAAAAGGACAGGAGAAACATTTAGAAATGTTTCATTTTATTGTGAAATGGCACTTACTAGCAACTAGAATTCTCCACTAACAACCAAAAAGCTGAATGATTATGGGCTGGGAAACTTGTGAAGGAGGTTAGAGCTTTTGGGTACAGCTGAGTTTCTCAACCTTTTTATACCTTGAATTGCAAAAACAATGCCTCATTTTTCTTTTTTCTAATATTTTCATATTAGATGTGATTTCTTTCCAATTAAATAAATGCCCCAATATTCTTTTCCTTTCTGAAAGTATAGATTATGACCTGTAAACTATAGCAGAGATTAATTATGCAGAGGATTGGACTCTTTGACTTGTAAGGCCATTCTAGCTTTGAAATTCTGTTTCCATGGTAAAGTAGGCCCAGTGTGCTTGAAGAGGATGCTGTTGGGAGTCTGTGACTAAAGCAGAAGAGTATATGACCATAAGGCTTTCCACATATCAGGAAGGTCCCAAGCTTTGTGATAATAATGGGAGGTTATTTTTATCTCTTTGTGGCTTAGCTGAATTTAATGGGTGGCACAAATGTCAGGCTTTTTATTCTGTTTGCTATTTATGGCATTCATTCACTTATTAACTATTTTCGAATAAGACAACAAGTTCTTGCCTTCATGGAGTTACATGTTATTTGGAGATGACAGGTGATAAACAGAAAGGCAAATAAATAGTGATTGTAATTTCAAGTAAAGCTATTTGCTATGAAGTGTTATAATGACAATCCACAGAAGTCTTTCGCAAAACCATCCTTTAAGTCTTATTAACACAATGCACTTAATGCTCATTTCTCAAAAATCCCAAGACATTTACTTGTGTTTCTTCAATATCATGAAATGAACAACATATTGTCTCTAGCCAATATTATTTTAAATTTCCTTTCCCCTTTTCTTGATCTCCTTGCTCCTCTCTCTAACAAAGCCCAATCACACTGAAGCCTCTCCTTAAGTCCCCAGAGCATTCATATTTCCCACTGTAAGAGAGGCTTTTGTTGTTTTAGCTTTTGTTTGTTTTGCGTGTCTTAGTGAGCATTTAGAAGACATTGCTTATCTTACTTGTTCACATAATGAGTCATATAAGGTGGTAGGCTGCTTACTTTTTTGGAATGTATTTATCAAATTTTTGACTTAATCTACTAGTTTTAGTGATCTGAGCTTGTGTTGAACCACAGCCACCTGTAGCAGATACTATTGGTGCCCTGCCAGTACTCTCCATTCCCTTACTATTTTAGTGTGCACTAGCTTGACTTTCAATGGCAGCTCCTGTATCTCTAGCCACTATGGCAATTCTGCTCTCTATTATGGCATGCCACAAGAGCCAGGGACTTCATAGCCTCCGAAATGAGCCCCTAATCATAGATGGATGGATGGGAGTTGGTGTTTAAACAACCCAGGTGTTTTTCCCTTTGGTGGATTAGGTCAGTCCAAAGCATGTGTTCCACGTCATTTCCTAACGTTCTCCAGGAAGATTAAGCTCTAATCACCTTATGTAGTGACATGTTTGATAGTGCACCATTTTTTTAAAGATATATTTTTTATTGATTTCAGAGAGGAAGAGAGAGAGGGAGAGAGAGAGAAACATCAATGATGAAAACCATTCATCGGTTGCCTCTTGCACACCTCCTACTGGGAATTGGGCCTGCAATCCAGGTATTTGCCCTTGAGCAGAATCGAACCCAGGACCCTTCAGTCCTATGCACTGAGCCAAACCAGCTAGGATGATAGTGCACCATTTTTCTCTGTCGTCCCTTGGCTATTTCATGTTCCTATACTCTTACTGATATTTCCTGCAATTACCTGCCACATAAACTACTTGCACTGGAATATCTGTCTCAGGATATACGTCTGGGAGAACTCAAACTAAGATACTATCTCTAGGTAATTATTAATCAAGTTGTAGATCATATTTCCCCACTGATTATCTTGGCACTTGGATACCCTGAGTCCAAGACAAGTGCATGTCTAAATGCTCAGTATGAATGTATGTATTGCTGATGATCATAGCTGACTTTCAGCTAAAGTAACACCTATATGCTCAGCCTAGGGTGCCCAACAATGGCTTAATAATCATTACACACCACTATTTAGATTTTGAGTATGTTCATGACATTTGCCTTTTGTTGATAAGTAATAGATATAATGATTATAAGCTGATACTTTCTCAGGAGGAGAGTCTAGTTGTTGAGATTTCCAATATCATATAGTTCAGTGATTTCTTCTTTGTTTAGTCTGGCTGCTGACACATGTGTTGAAATCTCTCATGCTGATTAGCTTGAGAAAAGCGGGGACTACTGAGCTGAATCTGTAAAGGCTAGAAAAGAACTGTTGTATTATAGGAAACAACTCCAAATTGATAGAAGATTAGAGTAGCAAGTCTGAACAGGAATTTTAATCCCTATGCACAAAATTAGCCTGTACACATATTGATTCTGCTGTTCCATCTGTAATTGTTTTCAATTTTACTTACTTATTCACAGTTCTGTGATAATTTATGTGGCCCTGGTATCTGTATGGTGACGTGTAAAATGACCACTGTGACATTCTTTGAGAGTCAAGCTTCTTAGGACATCAGCATTTCACACCAGGCCATTTTGTAGGACACCTTGCTACTCTCTGTGGGATTCAAACATCAGAAAGGACCAGAGATTTAAGAAAGATGTAATCACTTGCTAGTAATAAAGCAAACCAAAGAGAAAAGTAAGGAAAACAACAACAACAACAACAACAACAAAAAAAAGGAAATGGTGCCAGGGAAAGTAGGGACATATCTTAGTATTTGTTCAAGTATAATTGCTCTGTGTTTCTTCTTTTTAAAGATTACAGGCAAATGTATCTTCTTCCTTGGTACTAAGACTGGAAGGAAAGGAGGCAATCTTGAAGAAGAGAGGTTACTATAAGAAGCAACATGGTGTAGTATCAAGAATCTGCAGGATTCTATTTCCTGCTCATAAGCTGTATGACTGTGAAAATTATATGGCTGCTCTACAATTTTCAATTACATTTATTGTGAAATTTAAGTTTACCTCTCATAATCCCCAAGACCAGGAGCATATCGAGGTCAGGAAATTGGGTCTGATTCAATGATTTCTCCAGCACTCACATGGCATCTGGGAATATATTACTATTGAGAAAATGACTTTGAGTTTGAAACAAAAAAGAGAAAGTACAAGGGTCCCATGGTGGTCATAGATGGATTTAATTGATTAGCAGCAAAGAAAAGGAGAATAAAAAATAATTCATTTATTCAAGATATTCTGAGTGCCTACTATATAAACTAACATTAAATATAGTTGTAAATGTACATATATTATACTATATATAATATACAGGGTGTTCCCCCCCCAAATGAATATATATGTTAACAGCTGATAGCTCAATTTTGAAAATGAAATGTATTTTAATGAATAGTGCCTTTATAATTATTCAAAGTGTATGTGTACATTTTTGGGGATATTCTTTATATTCTAGGTGTTAGCATTATTGTAGTGGCCAGAACAAAAAAACCTCACATCTCACAGTTCTTTCATTCTAGTGGGTAAGAGGATAAAGAAAGATAAATTATAGACAGTGCTCAGAAATGACAAGTGCTAAAGTGAAAGATTACATTAAAAAGGGAGAAAGTGAAACAGAATTTTTGGACTGGAACTCGGATTCTTTATCTGCCAGAGTTGAAGAATAAATCCACGAACAGAGGGGAGTATAGTAAAGGTGGAGATTTACTGAAGAACAAGTACAGATTCCCACGTGGGGAGAGGGAAGAGTCCCACAGAATGAATTCCCACGTTGGGAGGGAAAAAGGGTCCCACTGAGTTCTTTTTCCCCACATGGCTTATAAAGCCTGCAGATCCTGGTGCCTTGATATTCCCTCTGATTGGTCACTATTCCCTTCTGGTTACTATAGTAACTCCTGACCTCAAAGGTCAAGTACCACATGGAACGTGTGATGCCCTCCTCCCTCACTGTTCTTTTCTTTCTGGCTTTCTTCCTCCTTCTTTATTTTGTAAATATAGGCCATTTTGGCTACTTCCACTCCCTTGTCTTATATAAATGCTACTGTTGCTGCTCCCAGCACCCGGCTTTCTTGTCTTATGGAGATGTAACTGCACCCGGGTTCCTTGTGTTATGAAGTACTTTCTCCCAGTCTGCAGCCCTGTGTTTTCCCACGGACCCCAATTCTAAAAATTCCCTAAGCCTGCCTGTATTCCCTTGGAATTCCTGTTTCAAAAGGAAGGGCAGGGAACCTGGGGCACAATTTCACTTAGAAAGCAAGGGGAGGCCGCGTGCAGCAGTAACCTGCATCAAGCACGGGCCAGTGAGCTCTTGTCCTGAGAGAAACATAAACAGAGGAAGTTTGGGCTTGGGAGGAAAGGAGGAAGCAAAACTGTAGCCTAGCTTAACGAATTCTGTTACTTTTTCACTGGGAAAATAGCCCCACAAAAGGTTGTACGACTTACGATAAATATTTCTCTCCAGGGAGACTCTCACCTCAGCCTCTCTGCTGTAAGACACAGTGTTCCCGCCTCTGTCACTATAGCTTTTGATTGGACCGGCATATGCGTGTGCTCTGTGCCTATTGGCCCCTGCGCCTGTCCTCGGACGAGCGGCCATCTTGGGTCCCGCCCTGGCCGCCTGGCCGTCTGGGAATTGTAGTCACCGCTCGGCTCGGTCCGGTCGTGGGAGTTGTTGATCTCTGTTCCCGGGCCCCTCAGACAGCCACCCCAGGGGGCACACGCGCAGGCGCTGCTCCTGCCCCGAGCTCCCTCCCTTTGCCTTTCACTTCCCAGCTGCCAAGATCTTGGAAGGTAGGGGCGCGGGGTCAAGCACCAGTTGAACAGTGATTCGGGGACGCGGGTCTGGGTTCCACGCGCGTCCAGTCTTCACCCTGGCGGCCCAGTGGGGCGGGGACTGGGCCCATGCAGCTCGTTGGGAGGTGGGGGTCTGTCAGGAAGACCCTCGCCCCCATCCCTCGGACCCTTTCAGGCAGTTACTGCTCCCCACCCTCCCTCCCTCCCCAAACTCAAACCCGCCCTTCCTCCGCGGCATTTCGTCAGCGGGTAAACTGAGGCATGGAGCCACGTTAGTGGTCCACGGCTCCTCCGCTCCCGGCCCTGGGGGGGTAGTTGGCCCTGGCCGCTCTGGATGGCTTGTCAGTTTCATGGACAAGTAGCAGGGATCTCTGCCCCCACAGACCCGTGTCAACCCCCAGCTCTCGGTTCCCCCACAGCCGTGTGGCTTTGAACACGTGTTCAGACAGGAACCAAACGGGGCGCCGGGAAGGCAGTATCTTGAGAGAGAATTTTACACTTAGTATTAAAAAAAAAAAAGCACAATAAAGCATCGCACGTTACGGTGGAAGAAATCATCAGTGCTTTGTTGGACCTCTTTACACCTATTTTATGGCTGAATGTTTTTACATGAAAATATGCAAGGATTTTTAAAGGCTTGAAAATCGGGGGCGTTGAGGGGAAGGAGGCAGGTTAGTGGAGCTGGAGCAGGATTTACAGCTGCCTCTGCTGCATGCCCTTGGACCAGCCACACGGTGCTTCTCTGGGGGGAAAGGGGCCCAAGTGGCCCAGGGGAGCTACCTGGAGCCAACATCTACATGAGGTCTTGCTCGTGAAAGGTTGCCACTTACTGCTTTATTGATCTGGGTCTCTCGGAAATGTGCAGGGGTCCAGTGTTTGTTTCAGAAAAGCTCTGACCCGGGTTGGGTCCGAGACTACCAAGAGCGTCCCCATTTGCACCAGTTTGGAGAGCTGTACTGAGCGCTCCCTGCCGGCTCCGCCCCCGGGCCGGCAGCCGCGGCGGGAGGCTTGCGGCTTTGGAGTCCCGCTTCTTGCTTCCGGGAGGGCGGCACTCCACCTCCCTGCGGGCCGTTTCAGGGCGAGGTGCCTCCTGGGAGATGAAGTTTCCCCTTGGCGGTTTTGTGCTCAGTCCTTGCCTCGAAAATACATCTCCTTGTGGCCTGTCTCCGGGCTGGCACTGGCACTAGAGAGAGATGTTCAGGAAAGATGTCTTTTGTGGTCGTCATTGATTGTCTATACTGTTCCAAGTACTAGGCGGGGGATTATTGTATATGCTTTTTCAAATGTTAGGGGTTGTGCATGCTTTCAAGCACACCTAACAGCCAACAGTGTAATTGCAGGGTGTGTTCATATTATTTCTTAATACCACGATATCTCTCATTTGCAGATGAGGAAAACAACTTGAAAAGATGATTTGTCCAGGGTCACACACCTAGTAATAAAATCTAGTATATTAAACAAAAAGAAATAAATGTATATCACTTTAGTTATTCTAGTTTAATCCTCTCAAAAGTTATATGCAAGAGATAGCCATATTCATATGCATTTTACATATTAGAAAACTAGGAAAGTTTAATTAGTGTGTCCAAGTTTAAGGTAGTTACTGACAGAATACTGGGATTGTAGCCCAATCTACCTGCTGTCTCTGCTTAGAAAGAGATCGTACTTTAACAGAGTGAGCAGGAGCCCAACCTTTCCGAGTTCAAGATTTGGAATTTTTCCATTAAGCCGTCTTGCCTCTGTAGTTAGACACTAACATTAGAACAGCAAAAACCTTTGAGATCATTTAAATCCTGGCATATAGTAAAGGTTCTACAAATGTTAGTTATATATAGCTTTATAATAATACCTTTATGTTAGGAATAAGGAAACTGGCCCAGGTGGTGAAGCAGTTTGCCCAAGGACACATAGTTGGTCAGAGATGAGACTAGACCCAAATATCTTATTTCTTAGTCCAAGGTTATTTTCATTTTACCAGCAGTCAGCTAGCAGGAACACCAGATGTGAAGCTGTTTAGATAATGGCTTCTCCCCTAATTTGTTCTCTCTAAACCACAGACCAGGACCAATTGTAAAGTCTCTCTCTCTTTTATTATTATTCTAAAGTTGTAATACTCATTAATTCAACAGATTTGTGTGAGCATTTTTGTATACTTATCTCTCTTTAGATGCAGGGGACTCGTGGATGAAAAGTGCTAATGGATTAGGGCTGGAAAGGTCTTATAATCATCAAATCTAACTCTCATTTTATAAACGAGGGGAGTGAGGTATAAAGTCTCCATGGTCTTCATCCTAACCCTTGGGTCAAAAGCATCCTGTTTCTGCAAGCAGGCAGAATTTTGGAGGCCTTGTAGTACTTTAGGTGGCCTTTTAGGTTCATTATTTCTTTTATTTGGGATACTGGTCCTCGCCTTATTCCTGTGCATGTTTGAGGGAGTGCTTTAGGAAATGTTCTGTGTCCTCATGTATTTGTATGTACATGCAGCTACAGTATGCTTCATTTCTACTTTGGAAATTAGTGTTATTTTGGCTTCCAATACTCTTTTCTCTTTTGTTCTTTCAGACATTTGAAAACAAAATATGACACTGTTTGCATTTACATATGTTAAAATCTAATGCTCTAAATAATATAGGGTATCAGAAATGACCACATGAGTTTTTTGAATTACACAATAGTTTTGTGTCAGAAGATACATTGGCTCTTTCAATTACATATTCAAAGATAATAAATCAGGCAACTCTCACCTCTGTGTGTAAAAGATAATTTCTACCTAATTACATAATAAGGTAATAGATTTATAAATTAGTGGTTAAACATTCCTGAGACAGTCACTATGGGAGACATTTTTCCCATCACCCCTTATTCACCCTGCCCCCTTCAGCACTCTCCCAACTGTCTAATCACTCAGCTTCCAGCATGGTCCATGACCACTAGTAGACACTGAAAAAATATTTGGAGAATTGCATTCACAAGCACTACTGAGCTATGTTCTCACATCTTTGAATCTCAGTTTTCTCTTTTAATGTACAAATACTGCTTTGAAATACAGGGTGGGGCAAAAGTAGGTTTACAGTTGTGAGTATAGGAAACACAGAGTTCATTTTTGTATTATTATTTATTAATTATTGTATCATTTTCCATACAAGCAACTATAACCCTATTTTTGCTCTATCCTGTATAAGAGTAGTAGGTTTATAAATATATATATATGTATATATATATATATACATATATATATAT
>JAAGEH010000020.1:11352588-11442718 GCA_011751065.1 Lasiurus cinereus
TGTGTGTGTGTGTGTGTGTGTGTGTGTGTGTGTGTGTGTGTGTGTATGTGTATTAGAGAAGAAGGGAGAGAGACAAAAAAAAATAGAAACATCAGTGATGAAAGAAAATCATTGATTGGCTGCCTCCTGCACGCCCCCTACTGGGGATTGAGCCCACAACCCAGCATGTGCCCTGATTGGGAATTTAACTATGACCGCCTAGTCCATAGGAGGATCTCCACTACTGAGCCACATTGGCTGGGCTTACTCTCCTCTTGATGTCTACACTGCAGAGAAAAATCTCTCTGAGGGATTGTTTCTTTGGGAATGTCAATATCTGTAACTTCTCAGATGAGCAAGAGATCCAAATAGCACACCATAGCAGAGAAGCAAAAGAGAGTGGTAGTCTGGAGGGCTATGATTTAAATCCCAGCCCTGCCTTTTAGGCAGGTTACTTAGCCCTGGGTTTCTTCTACAAAATAAGATAATAAGTATTTCTACTTCATATAGTGATGATAAAGATTAAATAAGATACTGTGCTTAAAGCTTTCAGCATGTTGTCAGACACTCAATAGTTTGTATTCAATAGATGAATAGTAGTTCTTACTTTTATTAAATGTAACTTGACATTTGAAAATATATCAGATTTACTCAAGATTTAAACTTGAGTCAGATATCTATTTTATAAAAGGATTTGCCATTTGTTTTCTTAGAATAGTAAGCCTGGCCATCACATTTGAAATATGAAGTTACCTACCACTCTTGATAACCCATCTTGTCAGCACAGTGACACTCTCTTGTGTGGGCAGAGAGATAGTGAAGCTTTTGGCTCTGCACTGCCAGCTGAGAGGTCCCTGATCTACAGTTCCATCTATATATTAAATCTCGATTGAAAAGCAGCCTGCTTCTATCAGTGGGGCCTTCTGTTCGCTGGTAGAAAGGCTTGGGCCTATCCCAGGAGCCTCAGGGTTAAAGCAGAGCAGTTGTCATCCAGATGGTGACTAATCCCAGGGCAGTGGCCATGTGGGCATGACAATGCTTTCTAAAGCTGACAACTTCAACAGCCATGAGGTTACTGATAAGAAAGTGAGTTATAGAAAAGGGGTGATGCAGGGATAGGGAAGAAGAGAGGGGAATGAGGACCATAGCAAGAACAAATTGTGGAGAGACAAACAAAAGATAGAGCTGAGGTTTTCAGGATCCTAAACATATTTGTTCAGTTCCTGTTATCCTGCTCCTAGCTCTGTGCCAGGCACTGTGCCATTACATATGGGAAAGACAGCAGTGAATGGTGGTTAGTGATAGTTCATTCTTTTTTTTTTTTCTTTCTTTTTTAAAATTGTGTTTCATGTATACATATCTCCCATTACCGCCCTCCCCCCCAGGCAGACCCCAACCCCCCAGTGTCTGTTCATTAGTTATGCTTATATGCATCATACAAGTCCTTTGGTTGATCTCTTATCTACTCCACCTCTCCTTAAACATCCTGCTGTAATTTGACAGTCTGTTTGATGCTTTACTGCTTCTGTGTCTATCCTTTTGTTCATCAGTTTATAATGTTCTTTATTATCTACAAATGAGTGAGATCATGTGGTGTTTCTCCTTCATTGACTGGCTTATTTCACTAAGCATAAGGCTCTCCAGTTCCATCCAGATTGCTGCAAATGGTAAGAATTTCTTCTTTTTAATGGCAGCATAGAATTCCTTTGTGTAGATGTACCATAGTTTTCTGATCCACTCATCTGCTGACGGGCACCTAGGCTGTTTCCAAATTGTAGCTATTGTAAATTGTGCTGCAAGGATTTAGGGGTGCATAAATCCTTTCTGATTGGTGTTTGTGATTTCTTAGGATAAATTCCTAAGAGTGGGATTACAGGGTCAAATGGGAGATCCATTTTTAGTTTTTTGAGGAAACTCCATACTGTTCTCCACAGTGGCTGCACCAGTCTTCATTCCCATCAACAGTGCACAAGGGTTCCTTATTTCCCCCGCATCCTCGCCAATACTTGTCGTTTGTTGATGATTGCCATTCTGACAGGTGTAAGATGGTATCGCATGGTCATTTTGATTTGCATCTCTCGGATGATTAGTGACTTTGAACATGTTTTCATGTGTCTCTTGGCCTTCCTTCTGTCATCTTTTGAAAAGGTTCTATTAAGTCTGTTGCCCATTTTTTTATTGCATCGTTTATCTTCCTTTTATTAAGTTGTATAAGTTGGCTGTAGATGTTGGAGATTAAACCTTTATCAGTGATAACATTTGCAAATGTGTTCTCCCACACAATGGGCTTTCTTGTTGTTTTGTTGATAGTTTCTTTTCTGTAAAAAAGCTTTTTATTTTGATGTAGTCCCATTAGTTTATTTTTTCTTTATGTTCCATTGCCCTTGGAGCAGTATCAGTGAAGAAGTTCTTTCGGCATATGTCTGCAATTGTGCTGCCTGTGGACTCCTCTAGTATTTTTATGGTTTCCCGTCTAATGTTTAAGTACTGCATCCATTTTGAGTTTATTTTTGTGTATGGTGTAAGTTGGTGGTCTAGTTCCATTTTTTTGCATGTATTTGTCCAGTTTTTCCAACACCATTTATTGAAGAGGCTATCTTGGCTCCATTGTATGTTCATGCCTCCTTTGTGAAATATTAATTGAGCATAGTGGATTGGGTGGATATCTGGGTTCTCTATTCTATTCCATTGGTCTATATGTCTGTGTTTGTGCCAGTACCAGGCTGTTTTGAGAACAGTTGCTTTGTAATATAGCTTGAAATCTGGTATTGAGATCCCACCTACATTATTCTTCTTTCTCAGGATTGCTGTGGCTGGCTATTCAGGGTCTTTTTTTGTTCCAGATGAATCTTTGAAGAATTCTTTCTAGGTCTGTGAAATACGTTGTTGGTATTTTAATGAGAATTGCATTGAATCTATAGATTGCTTTGGGTAGTATGGACATTTTAATGATGTTGATTCTCCCAATCCATGAGCATGGTATGCTCTTCCATCTGTTAACATCTTCCTCTATCTCTTTTTTCAGTGTCCTATAGTTTTCTACATATAGGTCTTTTACCTCTTTAGTTAGGTTTATTCCTAAGTATCTTTAATTTTTTTGGTGCGATGGTAAATGGGATTGCTTTTTTAGTCTCTCTTTCTGTAATTTCACTATTAGTATATAGAAACGTCACAGATTTCTTGGCATTAATTTTGTATCCTGCTACATTGCTGAATTCATTTATTAAGTCAATTAGTTTTGGGATGGAGTCCTTCGGGTTTTTATGTACAGTGTCATGTCATCTGCAAATAAGGACAGCTTTACTTCTTCTTTTCCAATTTGGATGCCTTTTATTTCTTCTTCTTGTCTAATTGCAATGGCTAATACTTCCAGTACTATGTCAAACAGGAGAGGTGAGAGTGGGCATCCCTGTCTTGTTCCTGTTCTTAGGGGAAATGGTTTTAGTTTTTGCCCATTGAGTATGTTAGCTGTAGGTTTATCATATATGGCTTTTATGATGTTGAGGTATGATCCTTCTATTCCCACTTTGCTGAGAGTTTTTATCAAGAAAGGGTGTTGGATTTTGTCAAATGCTTTTTCTGCATCAATTGATATGACTATGTGATTTTTATCTCTCAATTTGTTTATGTGATGTATCACGTTTATTGATTTACGGATATTGTACCATCCCTGCATTCCTGGGATGAACCCTACTTGGTCATGGTGTATGATCTTTCTGATGTACTGCTGGATCCGATTTGCTAAAATTTTGTTGAGGATTTTGGCATCTATGTTCATGAGAGATATTGGCCTATAATTATTTTCCATTGTGTTGTCTTTATCCTATTTTGGTATTATGGTGATGCTGGCTTCATAGAAGGTGTTTGGAAGTGTTCCTTCTTCTTGAATATTTTTGAATAGTCTGAGGAGGATAGGTTTTAATTCTTCCTTGAATGTTTGGTAAAAGTCTCCTGTGTAGCCATCTGGTCCTGGGCTTCTGTTTGCTGGAAGCTTTTTGATGACTGCTTCAATTTCTTCCATAGTTATTGGACTATTGAGATGCTTAGATTCTTTCTGATTGAGTTTTGGAAGGTTATAGTTTTTTTTGAATATGTCCATTGTTTGCAGGTTGTCCAATTTGTTGGAATAGAGTTGTTCATAGTATTTTTAATAATTCTTGGTATTTCGGTGGGGTCTGTTGTTATTTCACCTCTTTCATTTCTGATTTTGTTTATTTGGGTCTTCTCTCTTTGCTTCTTGGTGAGCCTGGCTACAGGTCCATCAATCTTGTTTATCCTTTCAAAGAACCAGCTCTTGGTTTTGTTGATCTTTTGAATTGTTTCTTTGGTCTCCATGTTGTTTATCTCAGCTCTGATCTTTACTATTTCCTTCCTTCTGCTTACACTGGGCTTTTCTTGTTGCTCTCTTTCTAGCTCTTTGAGTTGTAGGTTTAGGAAATTTATTACCATTGTTTCCTGTTTTTTTGCAGTAGGCTTGTAGGGCTATGAACTTCCCTCTCAAGACTGCTTTCACTGTTTCCCATAAATTTTGTCATTGTCATTTGTCATTGTCATTTGTTGCCATGATGTTTTTTATTTCTTCCTTGATCTCTCTAGTTACCCAGTCGTTGTTTAATAGCATGCTGTTTAATCTCCATGCATTTAATTTCTTTATATTGTTTTTATTATAGTTGATTTTCAGTTTTATGCCACTGTGGTCTGAGAAAATGCTTGATGTGATTTCTATCTTCTGGAATTTGAAGAGACTTTTCCTATGACCCAATATATGGTCCATCTTTGAAAATGACCCATGTGCACTGGAGAAGAATGTATATTCTGTGGCTTTGGGGTGAAATGTTCTGAAGATGTCAATTAATTCCATCTGGTCTAGTGAGTCATTTAGGATTGATGTTTCTTTGTTGATTTTTTTGTTTAGAGGATTTGTCCAGTGGTGACAAAGTCTCCTATTAATATATTGCTGTCAATTTCTCCCTTAATATCCTCCAGGAGTTTTTTTTTTATGTATTTAGGTGATCCTATTTTGGTGGTGTATATGTTTACCAGAGTTATTTCTTCTTGTTGAATTGTTCCCTTTGGTATTATGAAGTTGCCTTCTTTATCTCTTGTTATGTCCTTCACTTTGAGATTTAATTTGTCAGATGTAAGTATTGCAACCCCAGCTTTTTTTTCATTTCCATTTGCCTGAAATGCCATCTTCCATTCCTTCACCCTCATGCTGTATGCATCTCTTTTCCTGAGGTGGGTTTCTTGTAGACAGCAGATATATGGATCGTGTTTTCTTATCCAATCGATTACCCTATGTCTTTTGATTGGACCATTTAATCCGTTTACATTTAAAGTTATTATTGATAGGTACTTATCTGTTGCCATTTTTAGTCTTTACCCCCGAGTTCTTTCTTCACTTCCTATTTCTTTTTATTACAGCAGACTCTTTAACATTTCTTGCATTACTGGTTTTGTGGTAATATATGCCCTCAGTTCTTTTTTGTCTGTGAAGCTTCTGATTTCACCTTCAGTTTTGATTGAAAGCCTTGCAGGGTACAGTATTCTTGGATTCAGACCCTTCTTTTGCATGACTTTGTATATTTTATTCCATTCCCTTCTGGCCTGATGAGTTTCTGTTGAGAAATCAGTTGCTAGTCTAATGGGGGTTCCTTTGTAGATAACTTTCTTTTTCTCTCTGGCCGCTTTTAATATTCTTACTTTGTCGTTAGTGTTTGCCAATTTAATTATAATGTGCCTCGGTTTCGGTTTTTTGGGGTTCATTTTGCTTGGGATTCTGTGAGCTTCTTGGATATGTGTGGGTTTTTTCTTTTCTATATTAGGGAAGTTTTCTGTCATTATTTCTTCAAACAGGTTTTCTATTCCATGCTCAGTTTCTGCTATTTCTGGAACCCCAATTATGCCAATGTTGTTTTGTTTTGTGTTATCCCAAAGTTCCCTTAGGCTCTCCTCTTGCTTTTTAATTTTTTTTCCCTAGAAGCTGCTGTACTTCGGTATTTTTTCCTACCTTGTCTTCTAGCTCACTGATGCGGTCCTCTGCTTCTTCTTGTCTACTTTTGATGCTTTCTATTGAGTTCTTTAAAGCAGTGATGTCATTTTTCATTTCTTCTTGAAAATTCTGCATTTCTTCTCGCTTCATCTTCATTTCCTCTTGGATCTTCTTCATTTTCTCTTGAGTCTTCTTCATTTCTTCTTGGCTTTTACTCACATTGTCGATTTTGTCTTCCATTCTTTTCATCCACCTTATGATCATTTCTCTGAACTTTTTCTCTGGCAGGCTTATTTCTGCTTCTATTTCGTTTACTCCCTTTTCTGGTGCTACCTGTCTTTCTGTTGTATGCGGGCTGTTTCTTCGTCTGCCCATGTTCTTTCTTCTCTGGGTAACTGGTTATGTAGTTCTCTCTCCTGTGTTGTTTCAAAGGCACAAGCTACAACATGACCAGGTACAAAACACAAAGCACTGATTAGAAATGTATTCACAATGTTAATAACCAGAAATAAGGTGACCACTAATGAAAGACAAATTAGGAGTAAGTAGAGAAAGAAGAAGAGGAAAATGAGAAAAAAATAAAAGACAGAGGTCTTTTATTGGGAGAAGGGAAGAAAAAATAATAAAATAAAAAAATAAATAGGAGAAGAAGAAGAAGAAAAGAGAGAAAGAGAAAAAAGTCAGAGAGAAAAGAAAGAGGATAAGAGAGAAAGGGGGGACAAAATATAGATGTGAGGAGAAAACTCCAATAGAACAGCCACTAATCCCAACAAATGCCGGCAATAAGTACCTGGAGATTAATACAACCTACAAATAACAACTAATATCAAGGGAGGTGAGGGAAAAGAGAGGTAAAAAACAAACCAAAACAAAGCAAACAAAAAGCAAAATAAAACAAGTATAATAAGTAAAACAATCTCACAAAAAAGTACAAAAAATCGATATAATCACCGTTCAGGCAAACAGTAACAAAAGGACATAGAGAAAAACAACTTGGATAGTGAAGACAAGAAGAGAGAGGTTTGTATGGACTTGGAGTAGGGGATTTGAAATTAGATATATAAGTGGGGTGAAATTTTAACCAGGTAAAGAGAAAGAATAGGGAGAATCTAAAGTTGGAAAAGGGAAAGAGAAACAAGACAACAAAATGGGGAAAGTTAGGAGAGAGTGTTGGCATAAAGGTAGAGTAGAGATAGAGTAAAATTATGCTAAATAAAGATGAAAATAGAATGTAGAACTCTAATCCCGAAGTAAAATAAAGGGAAAATAAAATGACACTTGTTTTTTTCCAAAAAGGTAAAATAGTAGTAGTAATAATACTAGTGAAAACAAAAATGTAATAATTAAAAATAAAAAATCAATTGAGGTGGAAAGAAAAAAAAATTTATTTAAAATAGGAAAAAAAATTAAAAAAAAAGAAAAATGAAGAAAAAGAAAAAAAGTAGGATGGGCAGTAGTGAAGGTCATTTACTTTCACTATTGTTCTGCTTGGCACTCCTGTTTCCCAGTCCGGGGGGTGGGGGGTATTGCAGTTCCCTGTGTTCCACTGTTGAGGTCTTAATCTCTTTATTCTTTTGTGGTTATGCGAGAGTCAATTTGTGCACCATCCACTGTGTGGCAGCATTTCGGAATTGACCTCTGAGACTAAGCACAGGCCCTCTCTAGGCTTTGCTCAGATCCTGCTACTCTGTGGTTCTCAATACAGGTTTGTGGGGATTCGAGCAGCCGGGACAATGTAATAACTCCCAGGCTGTCCTTCTGCCTCAGATCAAAGTGAGTTGTTTTCTAGAGCTCCCCTCTGTCAATATTCTACAAGAGTCCGCTTCCACACTTAGGGATCACTCCCTGCCTCACATCTGCGGACCTCTCCAGCAGCAGCTTTCCCGCAGCCCACTTCCCCCAGTGTGCACTTCTCTGTTCTGCGGACGGGAGACCTC
Organism: Lasiurus cinereus; assembly: GCA_011751065.1. Classification (NCBI taxonomy): domain Eukaryota; kingdom Metazoa; phylum Chordata; class Mammalia; order Chiroptera; family Vespertilionidae; genus Lasiurus; species Lasiurus cinereus. The sequence continues at coordinate 11,360,497 of JAAGEH010000020.1, forward strand.
ACCTCATCCCAGGCGAAATCTGACATTTCCATATGCCGTGTGGAGCTCCTCTGAGTTCGGCACCGCTGCAGACATCCACCTCCTTCTGTAAGATGTTGCGGTTTCCGCGTTTGCGCTGGTGGCTTGGGCAGACAAAAACCCCGTGGCAGTGGGGCTGCCTGGTGAGGGGAGCCCTGTCCAGCAGTCCACCACCTTCTCCTGGAGGATAACTGAGTCTTAACTTGCCAACAAACACTCCCAGTGCAACTCTCAGCTGCTCTCTCTCCCTCTGTCCAGCCACAAGGCTCCAGATGCGTCTGTCTATTCCACTGTCATTTTCAGATTCTGTGATAGTTCCTTTTTTTTTTTACTGTTTTTTTTGATTTTTTAAAATTAAATCTTTATTATTCAGATTATTACATTTGTTTCTCTTTTTTCCCCTCCATAGCACCCCTCCACCCAGCTCCCACCCCTCCCTCTGCCCTTAGCTCCTCCCATTGATCTCATCCATAGGTGTATGATTTTTGTCCAGTCTCTCCCTGTACACCCTTCACCCCTTTCCCCCTGAGAATTATCAGTCCACTCCCTTTCTGTGTTCCTGATTCTATTCTATTCACCAGTTTATTCTGTTCATCAAATTTTTAATTCACTTAATTTTTAGATTCACTTGTTGATAGATATGTATTTGTTGTTCATAATTTTTTTTCTTTTACCTTTTTCTTCTTCCTCTTCTAAAAGAGTACCTTTCAGCATTTCATATAATACTGGTTTGGAGTTGATGAACTCCTTTAGCTTTTTCTTATCTGTGAAGCTCTTTGTCTGCCCTTCAATTCTGAATGTTAGCTTTGCTGGATAGATTATTCTTGGTTGTAAGTTCTTGCTATTCATCACGTTGAATATTTCTTGCCACTCCTGTCTGGCCTGCATCGTTTCTGTTGAGAAATCAGCTGACAGTCGTATGGGTGCTCCCTTGTAGGTAATGAACTGTTTTTCTCTTGCTGCTTTTAATATTCTCTCTTTCTCTTTTGCTCTTGGTATTTTAATTATGATGTGTCTTGGTGTGGTCCTCTTTGAATTCCTTTTATATGGGGTTCTTTGTGCTTCCTGGACTTGTAAGTCTATTTCTTTTACCAGATGTGGGAAATTTTCAGTAATTATTTCTTTAAATAGGTTTTCAGTATCTTGCTCTCTCTCTTCTGTCACTCCCACAATTCTGATGTTGGTACGCTTGAAGCTGTCCCAGAGTCTCCTTACATTATCTTCACATTTTTGGATTCTTTTTTCTTCTTTCTTTTCCAGTTGAGTGTTTTCTGCTTCTTTATATTTCAAATTTTTGACTTGATTCTTGCCTTACTCTAGTCTGCTGTTAGGACTCTGTATAATATCTTTTATTTCAGTCAGTGAATGTTTAATTTGTAGTTGGTCTTTTATCATCTTTAGTTGGACCTTTTCCATCTCTAGTTGGCTCTTTTGCATCTCTAGTTGGTTCTTTTTCATCTCCTCTTGGCTCTCGCTAAGTTTATCCAACTTTTATAGCATATTCTTGAAAAACCTTACAAACGTGGTTTTGATCTCTATATCCAGTCGTTTTTTTCCCTACATTTTTTTTTGTTTGTGATCCTTTCCCTTGTTTCGGCATTTTTCACTATGTCGGAGAAACTTCTGTGTTGAATTCAGCCTTATGAAATCAGACTTGCAAAACTGAAGAAGCCTCTGTTGAGCTTGGGATGGGTGGAGTCTCAGGGCTTAAGGGACCACCTTGCCTTCCAGTCGGCCCCGCCCTCCACGGCCCCTGCGTCTCACGTGACTGGGTAATCGCTGGAGCGGTCCTTGTGCGTGTGCCGCAGTGCCTCTAGACTGCTGCCTTTCCAGCTCCCCTGCGCGCCAGGACCACACGAGTCTAGGTCTCCAGGGTTTCGCCCGAAAGGGGCCCAGTGGACTCAGAAGTGGCACAGTTGGGAGGATCTGTATCCTGCCCGCTTGTGAAAGCCAGCGGCACAATCAGCAATCTGTCCTTCGCGCAGCACCGTGCGCGACCAGACCTCCGATCTTTTGCGACTCCCCTAAATTTCTGTGCACCTCTCCCTTTTCACAGTGCAAACTCACCCTGTATGAGTTTCGGCTGGATCTGGGGTTTAGTGTCGTAAGATAAGGGGTTCAATGCCGTTGGGAGTCTCCGTTTCCCTCCCGCCAGAGAAAGCCAGGCAGGTACTCGGGCACCTGCTCTCTCAGTGCGCGCATCTCCCTACCTCAGCTTTTTGCAGCTCCTCTGGGTTTCTGTGAGCCCCACTCTTTCCTTCTAGTTGTAGAACTTACACTCGACCAGCTTTCCTGTGGTTCTGGATGATGTCTGTTCTGTCTTTTAGTTGTAGGTTTGAAATTGTTGTGCGAGGCAGCAGTGTAGGTGTTTACCTATGCCGCCATCTTGGATTTCTCATCCGTGATAGTTCATTTTAATTGGGGAAGAGCTTAGAGATAGGATGGAAGGGAGGGAAGAAAGGAAGGAAGGGAGGGGGAAAGAAAGAAGGAAAGGTGTGTTGGGATTTGACAAGCAGAAAGAAGGTCTTTGGGCCTGGGGTATAAAAACCAATGGGTGGGAAAGTGTGCGGTGCGGGGGCAAGCATGGGTGATATTATGCAGAGTCAAGTTATATGTATTGTAAAATAATTTTGGACTTAATTCCAAGGGCATTTAGGAAACCATTTAACAATCTTAAGTGGAGAAATGAAATGGTTGGATTTGTCTTCTATAAAGTATGAAGTATGGATGATGAATTTGTGAGAGGTAATAGTTGATGTGGGAAAAACAGGTAGGACTGCTTCTTTAAATTTAGTATAAATATGAATTCCCTGCTTGTCTTGAAATTCTTGAAATGTTGATTCTTATTCAATAGATCTGGAATGGGCCAGGTTTCAGTATTGCTAACAGGCTGATAATGCTGGCCCAAGGACTTTACTTTGAATAACAAGTACTTAGGAAACCCTTGAGTATATTAGGTGAGAAATGATGGTTGAGAGAATGGACTCAAGAGAGCAAAAGACCTGGATTCTAATCTTGGTTCCATGACTACCTTGCTGTGTGACTCTGGAAAAAAGTGTCCCACTCTCTCTGAGCCTCCATTTCCTTATCTGTGAAATGGGGGTAATAATTCCTATTGTGTACTGATGTTTTAAATTTTCAGTGAGGCAATCTATGGAAAGTGCTTTAACACAGTCATGGTCAGTCAATAATGGTAGCTTTGATTTTAATCTTATTGTTATTAATAAAATTTACAACTTTAATGAACACTTCTCTGTTTCCTTGTTTATTGTATTTGAATACTAGGTGAAGTAGATTTCTTTTACATCTACGGTTTTTGTTTTTGTCTCACATGTAAAGTCTGGAACTTCTTCAGTTCTTTGTAAAAATTTAAGTATTATGGGCAAATAGATGTATTTCTCCCATGCAATTGATTTTATCTAAATTTGAGGGGAAACATTCAGGGATCCTTAAACTACCATATTATTTCTGATTAAAATGGGAATTTGAGGCACCTTGCCTAAATTATAGTGCCTCCTTCCTTTACATAACTTTAATCTGTTTGGACTGCTTTCCAACTGGTGATTCTTAGCCTTCTTGCAAGTTAGAATCACCTCTGGGTGGTCCCATCCAGATGAATTAAAAGCAGAGTGTGGGAGGCAGGCATTAGTATTTTCTTTTTTAAGTTTCTCAGGTGATTCTGAAGTGCATTTAGGAATGAGAATCACTGATTTTAAGAACAGAACATGAAATGAATCAGGTACAGTTGAACAGGTGAAAGCCCTGGTGGTGAATGAAATATCTAGAAAGTAGCATTTTGAAGGCTTGGGCAGTGAAAGAGATGATAAGCCTCATCTCAAAGCTCTCATGGAATTTGAACTAACCAGATTGTGTCCTGGGCTATATCTTTTAGGTTAATAACCAAGGACCTCAACAATCCCACTCCCTTGTATCTCTTACTGTACTTATCCGAGACGGGATTGTCCTTAATGTTGAGTTAAACCTGTGTTTCTCTTCTTGATATTTAGTGTGTTCCATTTATCATGGCTGAAAAAAGTATTAACCCATTAAAAACATATTCACAAACTGAATGTATTGCATGCTTTCATGAGCTGTGCTTGTCCATGTTATTGAAAAGGTTTAAATTTTTAAACTATTTTTCATAGAAAATACAGCCCAGTTTTACTTGTAACATTCTTACATTCTAATTCAATGCAGCTTGAGATGAACCACTGTCAGAGTGGGCACCTATTATACAGATTTATTTTCTTTAAAAATTTTTTTGGTAGTTAACCACACTCTCCACTTCAAGGTTCATTAATTAAGCTAATTTGATTAAATACCTTTAATTTGCTGGATTATCTACAATATATGGGAATCTTTTCCTTTTAAAAGTTTGGTTTTTTTTTTGCCCTAGACGGTTTGGCTCAGTTGGACAGAGCATTGGCCTGCGATTGAAGGGTCCCGGCTTCGATTCTGGTCAAGGGCATGTGCTCAGTTGCAGGCTTCTCCCTAGGAGGCCGCGTGCAGGAAGCAATCAATTGATGTGTTTTTCTCACATCAATGTTTCTCTCTCTTTCACTTTTTCTAAAAATCAATGGAAAAAATATCCTCTCTCTTCCAGTCTTCCCCCTTCTCTAACTCTTTCTAAAAATCAATGGAAAAATATCCTTGGATGAGGATTAAAAAAAGAGTTTTGTTTTGTCTTGTTTTACCTTACAGAAAATGTGCATGCATATATTTGTTTGCATCTGAATATTTATATTTAAAACCTTATATTCAGGATCTGGAAGCATTCTTGACCTGAATTTCTATTACCTGTACCATAGATTCACTTTTCAACATTTCCCAAGCTTCTCCACTCACCAGGAGGTCATTTCACAATGTATCTCCATGCCTTGTTTTATTGCACTTCACAGGCAGCATGTTTTTTAAAGACTGAAGTCAAGAGCATCCACCACCAAACAGATGATGACTTGCTCTGTCGCAGTGATTGCTTCATAACTGTGGTCTGGAACCCAACCTGCAGTATCTCCCATGTAGGCCTGTTTCATTTTTCTGCTGTGTTGACTCAATAGAGAGAAAAAAGAAAAGAATGGTAAACTGCTTTTTTGGAGGGTTTAATACAGTTAAAATTTTACATATTTTAGGGATATTTTATATGTGTGCTAAGGTTTTCTTTTAATGATAAATAATTAGAAATAGAAAACTGAGAAACTGTTGTGAGGTTTGCGAAAGGCACACGTTGACAGCATTCTGGAACTTAAAGACTCTGAGTCTTTTTATGTGCTTATTAGTATTGCTCATTATGGATTTACTCTTTTTCTTAACAATCAGATTTCCATTAAAATTCAGTATATTTCGCAGTTTCTCAACCTCACAGCTATTGGAGCTAACACCCATCACAGATAATGTGAAATGTTGGTACTCCCTCATGAGGTTTAATGCGTGCATATTTTAGTTGGGCACAGGCTGGAGGAGAGTATTGTCTGCAGACATTTAATCACTGGAGTGTGTGGTAGGTGGTGAGAACAAAATTTTCATTTTCTGTGAGACTTGATGACTTCTTCCCACGTCTTCAGTTTTGGAAAAAAAAAAAAAAAAGAATACTTGCTTCTGTCCTGTGTCCCCATTAAGTGCAGCACAGTACCTGCTTTGTTGTGCCAGGAGATGTATAAGTGATGCCTAGAAGCAGCAATTCATGTTTATGTTTGAAGCCCTGAAGACAGGTAGAGGGCGGGGCTGGAGCCTGCTGGAATAAGGTTGTTTCACCTCTGGAGTGCTGGTGATTCCTGTTCAACCTGCCCTGGGAACAGGCCTGGTGAAGGAAGAGGTAGTGATCTGAAGGCAAGCAGGGAAAAAGCAGGAGAGATGGACGCAAATGCAGAGTGAATGGAGGAAGTAACAACAAAAAGATTGTTGGGTGGAGGGGAGGGAAAGTGTTTTGTTTTTACAAATATACATGGGAATGCTGTGGATACAGCGTGCAGGGCTGTACACACAGAGATTAATGGGAGGCCCTGATACTTTTAGAAGAGGGGAAGCAATTCTGGGATACAAAAACAGTACGTGGCCACTGTAGTTTTAAATCATTGTTTCTGGGTTCTGCTGGCTGATGGGGTAAAAGCAAGGTCGGGAAGCTTCAGAGCCGTGGCCACAAATAAATCTGCAGCTGAGGTGGGCCCCCCCCCCTTCACCACCCCCCCGCCTCTGAGCAGGACAGAAAGATTCCCCTAAGCTATGGCTTCCTCTAGCCTCTTGAACTTCCAAGAGGCATCAGGCCAAGGTTTCTCTGGCGTAGAGGAATTGGCTGTGTTTGGCTTCCTAGTGCAGATGGAACAGCTGGGTCCAACTCCTATGGGTTGGGGACTGGCCACAACTATGGGCAGGAGTCCACGTGAGGCCAGAAACTTCTGCATTTCTAATAAACTCCCATGTGATGCATACACTGCTGGCCACACTGCTCAAAGAGACTCTAGATCTTTATGGCTTCTACTATGTTGCCATTCTGTGTTCATGTAATGAGTAGTGCTGTTAGAGTTCACAAATACACATATCACTGTTAACAAGCTGAGTGTGACATTGGACAAATTGTTTTACTTTGAAGAGTTTTATTTTCCTCTATACAATGAATACATAATAGTACCTACCTCAAAGATAGGTATGAATTAAATGGGAAAAATTATGTAAAATGTTAGCAAAGTACCCCTCATATAGTAATTTCTTAATAAATGTATTATTTTTATTATTATTATATTTTACATTTTTATTATTTTTGAGCTCAATAGTTCATATGGTTGTACTCATTACCAGATGTGTGAGTATGGACCAGTTTCTTGGCTATGTCTGTTTCTTTCATCTTTAGAATAGTACTTGTAACAATAACTGCCTATGGATATTGTGAATGGTGAATAAGATTGCATGTACGTATAGCATCCTTGGCATATATTAGCTACTCTAATGACTATGGATACTAATCACTGGATATGATGGGTTTGCACAAGCAGCTTTTATTTTTTGGGGGTTGGTCAGGTTCTTATGAGACTCTATGTGTGGTAGGAGCAGCCCACATTAGTGGCAGGCAAGTAGAGAGTGGGTCCAGGATCTGGAAGCAGGTATTGTTTCACAGTGAAGGCAAGCAGGCAGGTGCAGTGTGAGGTAACAGTCTGGCAACAGTCTCTGACCTGTCTGGTACCCAATTTTAGTTTCTAAATTCCTAGTTTGTTCTTCCTGTTCCTCTTGGGTATGAGTCATTTCTTGTTCATCATTAATTGATTCACTCAGTAGGCACTTACTGAGACCTATTATATGTCAGGCATGGTGCTAGCTTTGGTTATACATCAGTGAACAAGACAGGCACAGTCCCGTGGAGATGGAAAATATGGAATCAAACAAATGTAATTGTAAAATGCCAAATATTGGCAAAAAAGAGTATAAGTTACTGTGATCATGAAGAGGTGACCTGCTGAGGTAGGGTAGCCAGAGAGGAGGAGCTGATATTTGAGCTGAGACCTAAGTCAAGGATGAGAGGGAGGCAGCTATGTGCAGAGCTGGTAAAGTGGCTTTCCAGGCAGAAGGAATATTCTGCACTGCAACCTGAAGGGGAGAAAGAGCTTGACATGCTCAAAGGAACAAAAGAAGGCCTCTAGATCAACTACAGAGATTGAATGGGGGACTGGCACAAGTGGGGTTGGCCTGGCCATGTGGAGTTTGGAGGTCAAAGTGTGGAGTTTGGATTGTATTCTCTGGGTAATGGTCCTGTCCCTGAATCTCAGTTACTGTGGTTGTAGCCGTGCTCTTTATTGTTCATACCACCCTTCTGTTGATCTGCTCCTCTGAGTTCTGTCTTTCTCTCTTGCCAGATACCAGTTATGGTCTTGGCTGATGACTCCCTAACGCCTGCCATCTTCATAACAGGCTTCTCTTTCATATGCTCTTTGGACACCAGGTGCCATGTGTGAAACCTGGTTTTTCCCATTTCCTTCACCTGGATTCTGCCTAGAGTGTCTGCTATACCCACTTCTGCCCCTGATGGAATATCAGGCCCATGTCCTTCCTGATCTGAGGCTTCTGTCATGTATCAGTGAAAACCAAGAGCAAAGCCATTGCTGTAGGAATGCAGAGGGAGAGAATGAAAGGGATCAAGGGAGATGGAAGAGCAGTTTGGAAACTAATAATTGGTGGAAGAAGCAATAACATATAGGTGTGTGTGTGTGTGTGTGTGTGTGTGTGCGCTCGCGCGTGTGTGTTAAGACTAGTTTTATAGCTTTTTAGAGAGAGAAAGGGAAGGGGAGAGAGAAACATCAATGTGAGAGCATAATATCTATCAGCTGCCTCCTGCATGCCCCCTATTGGGGATCAAAACCCAGGCATGTGCTCTGACTGGGAATCAAACCAGCAGTCTTTTGGTGTACAGTATAATGTCCAGCTAACTGAGCCACACCTTTCATGGCAATAACACAGTTTTTATGTGTTGGAATGAGAGGTTCAGAAGATTTTTTGAAAGAGTTTGAAGAAAGCTAGTTCTAAAGAAGGGAAATGACTTGCTCTGGGTCAGAGATAAAGTCAATCTAAGAATGATAACCTTCTTTCAGAGTCCTCTGTACGTTAGGTCCTGTCTTTTGCTTCCTTGACTGATGCTGTTTTTATAGCTTTTATTTTACCCTTAAGTTTTGATCAATGCACCTTTTTCCTTAGGATTGTAAGGTCCATGAAGGCAGGGCCAGTGGCTATTTTGCTGATGCTGTCTTCCCAGCATCTGATCCCCACGTTGGGTAAGTGGTCTAGGTCCCTAACTTAGAATTTGACATTGGATTTTGCACTGTGCCACAGACCCATAGACTTCTGGGCTATCATCCATTATTTCTTTGATTAACTGAGTGTTGGTTGCATGGTGGAGTATAAGTAAGTGAAATCTACACAAGTCCCTGACCTCAACCCCTCTTACCATTTCTTGTACTTCTACTGCCTTCTATTTCCTGCCCTTATTAGAGATAATGCCTTGTTTATTGTGTCAGTGTTGTCTGTTTTCCCTTTCTAGAAAGTTTGCTCCCCAAGGGCAAGGATATCATTGTTCTATTTCTTGCTGTATCCCTGTGCATAGAACAATGTATGGCCTATGCAGAATTATGTCACCATTACCATCAAGACCTGAAAGTCTGGGTTGCCCTGAAAGCTACTACTCCCTGCTGATGAGTTATATATGCTGCATAGGTAATTGGAATTTTCAAAGGCTGGGGAGTCAAGAAGGGGCTGTAAGGGAGTACAGAGAAGAACCCACTATCTGGCTCTGATGAATGACATCTGCTTTTGTCTCTCATTAGCTGTGTAATCTTGAGCAGAATACTCAACCTCTCTGCATCTCACTTCTCTGTAAAATGAAGACAACAAGACTACTTAGCTCTCAGAGTTGTTGTGAGGATCAGGTGAGATTACTGATGTAAAGAATGCCTTCACAGAACGTGACATGACACCTGTGATTGCTGTCATTAAACCCAGAATGCTGCTCTGTCTGCGATTGCTGGCTAGCAGTCATATATGTGTGCCACTTTTCTCTTTGAAATCAGGGCTAGATCTTTTCTTTAGTACTGTGTTATTTGGTGGACTGTCATATTCTTTTTGGTCATCAAATAAATATATAGGCCTTCAGTTCTGGCCATAGAAAGTTTACTCAAAATGTTGATGAACGACAACCCAGGATTCAGCACAAAAAATTAATGCTGCTTCATGTTAAAGATGGAGGAATATAAATTAGAAAACAAACACATCTACCATACTGTAATATTTAAATGCCTTCTCATAAACACTTAAGATTCTCATTATTCCAACATCAGAAAAATGATAAATATTAATATTTGCCATCAAAGGAAAGCCTAGAAATCAAAGTCGAGTAAACTACTATTACATTTCAAAGATTACATAATACTGAATGAATTTAAATTAATCATCACCAAAATTCTATTTAAAAGTTTTTTTCTGTGAGATGGTTTAATTATTTTTATCCAGTGCACAAACAAGGGAAGATGTGCCCTTAGTCAGAAAGGACCCAGGGGACTTGCTGATTCAGACTGTGTTCTCAAAGAAGAGTCCCACATGTGCCTGAGCCAACCTCCTTCTCCATTGATCTCCAGTTCTATTTCAGGAGAATCATATTGGAAATTGGCTCTAGGTAGATCATGAAAGGGCACAAGGTACTCCCTGTCTTGGCCATTGATTCTTTCCCCAAGATTTTCTATTATTCCTAGTTCTGAATGTTCTAGCAGTGTGTACTGTAGTCTTTAGGGTCAGGAAGGAACAGAAGGAGAGCTGACAGGCTGATGCCATCACCCTGAGGCTGCTAAGCTCTCCCTTCCTGCTTTCACCGGGCCTGAGACGGCTGAGTCAGTGTGAGAGGCCCCCATCATGTCACCGAAAGGACAATACTGGGGACCTGGGTTTTAGTGCTGGCTGTCCCATTGCCTTATGCAAGTCTTGTCCTCTCTCTTTCCACATCTGTAGAGTGAGGGGCTTGAGTCTGATCATTCTGAAGTTCCTTGCCTTCCCAATATCCCTGGAAGTTTCCTGGCATGGCTGACTTGGGGACCAGACTGACCTATACCTTTCCTTAGCTAATTAGCTTAAGTTCTTATCCATTAAATAGGAATAGTGCAAGGTTGTTGTAAACATAAGAGATGATGTTTGGAACACATCTAGGGATTTAATGATGATGCTGTCTTGTTATTATTGCTATTTTTATACATGATGTTTATATCTTGATTCAGCACTTGTTTGTCTCTTTGTACCTCAATTTCCTCATCTGAAAATGGGATTAATGAAAATACCTATCTCATTGGTTAATTGTGAGGATTAAATGTCTAAAACATAGACATTTCTTGGTACATAGTAAGTACCAAATATAAGTTAGAGATGGTTTTCGTTATTATTTTTATTATTAATCATAATACCTTGAATGAAATATCACTTTCTGTAAAGAAGTAGATAGGATAAGGCAATTGGGGGTAGTTACCTTCTCTAATACACATGCTGAAGATCTAGGAACAGATGTCCTCAGATGGTAAAAAGGATCAAACCTGGCTGATAGCTACCATTTCTGTGTAATGAAGTCTAATGGATCAAGACAAGGATGCAAATGGACTTGTTTTTTATGAATGACATAGCAAGTTAACATTTATTTATGTTGTTTTCAAGATCACTCCCATTTCATAAAAGGGTATGCATTTTAATATAGAATAGTGTTATTGAAGGAAATATCAATATTTCTCAAATCAGCAGCATCAAACTGTATTCATGGAAATAAATAAAACATACTGCATTTATATAATGGAGATTCGCTAGGAAACATAAAATTTCTTTATCTCTGTAGCTTAGCTTGCAGCTGTTGGTATCAGTGTATTTTTAAAACAAAACAAAAAAATGTTTCTTGTTGACTTCATTAGATCTGCAACCAGATATCAGGCAGAGTTAGTGTTGATGAGGCCATAGTCTTAATCAGAGGGCACAGATTATTCTATGAAAGGTGCTATTTAAAAACATTTTTCTTATCAACTGCATAAGAAAATAAATTCATTTTAGAAACTTTAAAAAACAGACAAATGCTGAAAAATAACATTGCCATTCTATTATCAGTATTGCAATATAACACTTTCCATTTCTTTTTATTGCATGTATATATTTGTTAATTCTTCTACTTCTCTAAATTAGCATCACACTTTACATTATAGTTTTGTTACCTATTTTTCACTCATCAATGTATTGTGAGACTTTTTCTATCTCATTAATGATTGCAAAATACTCCACTATTAGAATATATTTATCTCAAATGTTTAACATCAGGTTCCCTCACCTCTATTTCTGATCTACATTAATGAAGAATATTTGCAAATATGCATAATCATATCTATGATTCTTTTCTTAGCATCCATTTGCAGGGATGGGAATGCTGGGCCATATTGTAAGCCACAGGTGTAGCTCCCTCATTTTTCCTCATTGCAGGCAGTGCTCCCCTGTGCACCTGGAATCCCTGCTTGCCACTTCTGTGCTCTTAGGAACTTCAGAGAAGAGGCTAGGGAGCCAGAAGCTGGTGGGGCAATGAACATCAGTCTTTAGGCTCTCCTAGTTGATCAAAATAAATACGTTGGGTTGTGGGTACCAGCCTTAACATGTCCTGTATTATTTAGTAAGCCTTGTCAGCCAGGATGCTTTCAACTGCAAGTAACAGAATGGTCGATTTATGGTGGCTTAAAGAAATAGAAGATTATTTTTCTCATATAACAAGAAATCTGGAAATGTGGGGGTGGCTGTGGCTTCAGTTCAGCAGCTCAGAGATGTCAAGGAGAGAATAACTACAGTGTTCTTAGTCTTTTCTCATGGTCATGGATGGCTGTGGCTGAAGCAGGTATCATGCTTGTGTTCAGAGAGTCAGTGAGGGGTGAGAGAACACAGATGAATGAGACACATTTTTGATCCTGGGAGTTGTTGGCCTAGCTTAAACATATGATGGGAAACCATAAAAATACTAGAGGAATCCACAGGCAGAAAAATCTCTGACATATGCTGAAGCAATTTCTTCACTGATACTCCTAATAGGGCAATGGAAACTAAAGAGAAAATAAACAAATGGGACTACATCAAAATAAAAAGGTTTTCACAACAAAAGAAACCATCAACAAAACAAGAAAGCCCACTGCATGGGAGAACATATTTGCAAATGTAATCACTGATAAAGGTTTAATCTCCAACATCTACTGAAGGTAACTTATACAACTTAATAAAAGGAAGATAAATGATCCAATAAAAAAATGGGTAATGAACCTAAGTAGAATCTTTTTGAAAGAAGACAGAAGGAAGGCCAAGAGACACATGAAAACATGCTCAAGGTCACTAATATCCCGAGAGATGCAAAATCAAAATACAATGCGGTACCATCTCACACGGGTCAGAATGGCTATTATCAACAAATCAACAAATCACAAGTGCTGGTGAGGATGCGGAGAAAAAGGAACCCTCATGCACTACTGGTGGAAATGCAGACTGGTGCAGCCACTGTGGAGAACAGTATGGAGTTTCCTCAGAAAACTAAAAATGGAACTCTCATTTCTCCCAGCGATCTCACTTCTAGGAATATATCCCAAGAAACTAGAAACATGAATCAGAAAGGATATATGCACCCATATGTTCATAGCAGCACAATCCACCATAGCTAAGATTTGGAGACAGCCTAAGTGCCCATCAGCAGATGAGTGAATTAAAAAACTGTGGTACATCTACACAATGGAATACTACACTACAGTAAAAAAAGAAAGAGTTCTTACCATTTGCAATAACATGGATGGAGATGGAGAGCATTATGCTAAATAAAATAAGCCAGGCAGAGAAAGATAAATACCACATGATCTCACTCATTTGTGGAATACAATGAACAACATAAACTGATGGACAAAAATAGATCCAGAGACAGAGAAATATCAATCAGAACGTCAAACTGTAGGGAAGGTAGGGATGTAGGGGGAAAAGGGGAAAGATTAACCAAAGGACTTATATGCATGCATATAAGCCTAATCAATGGACACAGACAACAGGAGGATGGGGCATGAATGGTAGGTGTGTGTGGGGGGAATGGGGAAATAAGGACACATGTAATACTTGATTCAATAAAGAAAATAAAAAAATGGTGTTTCTTTTTTATAAGTAATATATGAATATTATAGAAAATATATTTCACTAACTATTGCGTGACCAAGGGGTAATTACTGCTCTCATTTTGGTGTTTATCCTTCTAATTTAGTTATAATGCACAAAAAAGTAGTACAGTCCATTTATGTACTGCCTCTTAACTGGCTTTTAAAATAACCATCCATCTCTGTGCTTAGCACTTTGTAGATGCTTTAACAATTTTACTGAAAAAATAATTAATGAATAAAAAAGTATACTATGAATATTTTTCTATATCTTTGAATGTGTATAATTTTTAACAGTTGCACATTGCTCAATTGTTTGCATGTTTATTTCTTTCACTGGTTCTCTGTTACTTTACATGTAGAATTTTTTCAAAATTTTAGCTATGAAAAATAATTCTGTAGTGATTCAGTCTCTCTCTCTCTCTCTCTCTCTCTCTCTCTTTCTCTATCTCTCTCTATCTCTCTCTCCCCTCCCCCCCTCCTTGTAAAACTCTCTTGTTATTTCCTAAGATAAATTTCTTTCAGAAGTGGAACCACTCTGTCCAAGGAGTGCTAGTTTTAAGGTCCTTTATGTATGTCATCAAATTGCCCTCTTTAGATGTACTATTTTAAACTATGTTGTTTTAGTTTTTTATTTTCAATAGACTTAAATTTTTTTTTAGTAGTAATATATTCATCTGGTTCAAAAATCAAAAACAATACAAAAAGGCACAAAGTAAAATTTTGTTCCTGTCCTTCTACCCCCATCTCTGCCCCCATTTCCCTTAGGGTAGTCACTTTTATTATCTTCTTTTGCATCTTTTCAGTGTTTTTAACACACATAGGCAAATATGTATGTGTATTATTTTCCTCCCATTTTTACAAAAAAAGTAACATCATACATACTGTTTTGTACCTTACTTTATTTGGTTTGACTGCTGTGTAATGTCTCCTTTGTGAATATTCCATAGTTTTATTTATGTATTCTCCTGTCTAGCCTTATTTGTAACCTGTGTCTTTTCAGCCAAATCAGGCCCAAGTGAACCATGATATCTGGCCCTGCAGCTCCACCAAAATAGGAATAGGCAGCTGTATTTTAATTTCCTAGACCCACTGCCTGGCCTGCTACACATTTTGACTTTGCCTTCCAGGGAGTAGTTGGCAGTGTCTGAACTATTCTGAATCCAAGAAGTGAGGAAATTGTAAAAGTAGGTTTATCTTCTTTGGAAGACCCAGTGGCTTGCCCAAAGCCTTTACTTTGTCTTATAAGGACACTTGTCATTGTAGTTAGAGTCTACCCCAGTAATCCAGGATGACCTCACCTTACATTCTGAACTTAATTCCATCTGCAAAGACCCTTTTTCTGTATAAGGTCACACTTGCCAGGCTCCAGAGATTTGACATAGACATATCTTTTGGGGACAACTAGTCGACCCACTACAGGTTTTGACTTCAATGCTCTGATTCCAGGATCTGTTCTCCGCTCTTCTACATCATATACTGTGAAGAGCCACAAAGTCTGTTTTCTCTTCCATGTGACCTTAAGGACTAGGGCTTTCTTGCTCAGTGTTGTATCTTTGTTGCCTTGCACAGTGCCTTGAGCAGAGAAAGTGCTCAATAAAATGAATGGCCTTATCAATGATTATTATATGAAAGCAGTTTTCTGTGTCTCTCATTACTTTTCTCTATGCTGAATCTCCCTGGGAACTTCAGTTGTTTATTACATGAAGTTCAGATCACCCTTCTCCCTACTTCTGTTTGCCCTCTTCTAGTATTTTATAATTTCCTCAACCTTCCTCTTAAAACATGCCTCCCAGATTGAACTCTAGTTTAGATCTAAGCAACCAGATAGGACTGTTAATTCTCATGGTTTGTGTACTATATTTATTTATTTATTTATTTTTATTTTTTAAAAATATATTTTATTGATGTTTTACAGAGAGGAAGGGAGAGGGATAGAAAGTCAGAAACATCGATGAGAGAGAGACATCGATCAGCCGCCTCCTGCACGCCCCACACTGGAGATGTGCCCGCAACCAAGGTACATGCCCCTGACCGGAATCGAACTTGGGACCCTTCAGTCCGCAGGCCGACGCTCTAACCACCAGTCTTGGCGTACTATATATTTTTTAAAGTAGCCCTAGGTTCTGTTCAGTTTAGAGCAACTAACAAAGTCATTGCTGATCATTAGTAGCTAAGCACATTAAATTATTTTTCCTCCCATACTAGGAGCTCTACTTGGTTGTTGAGGTTTTAAGGCCAAATTCAGCCCTCATTTATTTTAATTAATTCTGGGGATGGATTTTGAGTTTGGAAAGAAAATGGTCCAAACATCACACACTGGGGTTTAGTAGGTATCATGAACATATTCATGAGTAAATCCAGTTTTTCTTCTCCACTCCAATTGGTTGAACCCATGAGGAAAAATATTGTGTGCTATGAGAGAGATGTATGATGATCCAAAACAACTCCTTCAAGAACAAATCAGGATTTTCATGACCAAATCTTAGAGAGGAGAACTTTTATAATTTTTACCCCTTGTGGCATGTAATAGGTAGAGTCTTTATTATTGTTATTATTTTTGTCAATCACATTTACCAACTGCTTGTGTTAATTTTCATGTACTTGTACCTTGAACAAATTTATGCTGTTGTTGTTATATGTGCTGGAAGTTTCACTGCTGTCAAAACATATTTTTAAAAGTAACCCATGGGTTTTAACCAGTGCAATCAAAATAAATTGGATTTTATAAAAGCAAAATCTATCTTAATATTTAGATCAGCAAGGAAATGTAATTATGATTAACTTGTGCTCTTCTTTGGGAAGATAATACTAGTGCATACCAATACTTTTCAAACTATTTCTGTTAATTAATTACTTTTTTAAACTAGGGGTTAAAACAAGGAATAGATAATAATGTCTCAGTGGTAGACTCCATGACTTCATTTACTCCATTATACTTTCTGCTGCATCTTTTGAAACCTTAATTTCTTCCAATGAACATTTGAAGGGAAAGATCCTCAGTTTGAAATTCTTCCTCCTCACTGCTTACCTGGCTACTAATTCTACTTAGGCCTTAGATTAAATGTCTCTTCCACAGGGAAACTTATTCTGACTCATGGACTTGGTTAGTTCTTACCACATAAGCCTCCTTAGTATCTTCTACTTCATTTGCAGCCTTCATTACATCAGTTTTTTTTTTAAATACATTTTTTAAATGATTTCAGAGAGGGAGAGAGAGACAGAAACATCAGTGATGAGAGAGAACCATTGATCGGCTTCCTCTTGCATGCTCTGCATTGGGGATCGAGCTTGCAACCTGGGCATGTGCTCTTGACTGAAATCTAACCCAGAACCCTTCAGTCTGAAGGCTTATGCTCTGTCCACTGAGCAAAACCAGCTAGAGCATTACATCAGTTTTAATTGCCTTGTTAATGTTTGTTTTTTGACCCAGACTGTAAATGCTAAGAAGCAAGGTCTGTGTCTGATGTCAACATTCTACCGAGTTCATTGTTTGACACTTGTAGATCTTTAGTAAACTTTTGAAGACTGGTGGGTCGGAGGCTGAAAAAGTCATTAAAGGGTTTATGGAAATAATAATTTTAACGGTGTTTGCATGCGTGCGAGTGTACATGCTAATAGCATTGAGTGCCTCTTTGTGTGTGTGTGTGTGTGTGTGTGTGTGTGTGTGTGTGTTCCACTGCATCAAATTACTGAAGTAGAAAGGACAGTTGACATTCTGTTTTCAAGTGACCATGTATTTGACCCACTTCTTCTCTAGTAATGTCATCACGATTGTATCTCATTGCTGTGGGTTCTTGGAGGCTGACAGGCGGAACAAGTTGCTTCATCTCAAAGTCCTCATCTGTCACACAGAACAGCTTGCAGATTCTTATTATGTGAATGAAATATGGAGAGAGAGGTATTTTTCTTCCTGGGATATCAGGGTAATTGAAAGTAACTATATCAGGGTACAAGGGGAAAATAGGCTGCTTTTATGAAGGGCAACTCATTGGCTCTCAGAAGTACAAAGGCTAGGGAAGTGTTTCTTATTATCAAAAGGCCGACATTCCACCAGAATATTCTTTCAATCAGGAAAATGTCACTCACTCACCACTCTGCAACTGCCTGATGAGTTGTCACCACCTTTAGAGGCATATCTCTGGGGATCCAGGGCTTAGCCTTATGTGCTCTTTAGCCAGGGAAGAAAACTGTTTCAGTATTCCAGATCAATAAACTGTACTAAAAAATCGGAATTGTGCTATGAAAAATCATTAACCAGAGTAATTCTGCTGTTCCCGAGTTTGGGATCATAAGAAATAAATAACATTTGACTGCTCTAATAGTTTATATTTTACAAGCTGAGCCCTGGTGAAATGGAATATCAGATAATACTGTATCAATGACACTTTACCTTCTAATAGTCAGTCCTGTAGATATAAATTGAGCTTTATAGAATAGGTTTAGTTCCTAGGAAGCTTTTTACTTGCCACTGGTCAGAAGTACTTACATGCCGATGGAAAGCATGGCACTACCCAGCAGTCATTCAAGTCATGACTTTGTTCCATTTGGAGATAACTTTAAAATCACTTAGTCGAATAAAATTCTAAAGTACTGTAACTGCCAGGTTGCTTTATCTAATTTATGAAACTGAGGCAAAGGAATCAACAATAACCCTCCATTTGCCATTATTAGGTTAGCTATTATTGGAGCTGCAGAAAGTATATAACCCTTTACTTTCTGTTCAGTTGAATTTGGTTACTAAGCTTTGATGGAACTTTCATTTAACCAAATGCCTTTGTTTACAGCAATAAACATGTTAAGGCTATTGTGTTCTGAATCTGATATGACCATTTTAGTATGAGCCTCCTGCAAAGGCATGCTAAAGTTACAGATTCTGTTCATTTGTGTTTTGTCGAACATTTTCAGTTCAGTCCAGCTAGAGTCTTGTTTTTCTTACTGACTTTAAAAAATTTATCTTTTCTTTTTAAGTTCCCTATGTTTTCAAGAATATAACCAGGCATTACCAAATGTGAAACTACTTCTCATAGCAGCTCCATCAAAATTGATTTTTCAAAATTAAATAAGCATCTGTTGGGCTGAAAATGTTATATGTCTGATATTTAAGACATTTTGACTATTGCCAAAAGACATCAATTCTTTCATGTTGCCTCCCTGGGGATGCTGTCATATGCCACTGTATTGTATGGAGCACAGGCTCTGGAGGGCGGCATCTTGGATTTGCACTTTAACTCTACCACTTACCTGCTTGTGTTCTTGAACTTATTAGGGAAGTCAGTTTTCTCTAATTGCCTTTTATTCAGTGTGTAATAGTGTTCATACTACTTATCTCATATAAGAGGGAATGTATGTAATACCCTCAAACACGGGATTATTATTATAACTTTGTGTGTATGGGGGGCCACATTCTACATACATGTTGACTGAAACATTATTGACTAAATTAGGTTATAATAGTGGAAATGCTTTTATCCTTTCAGGATTTAATGTTCTAGTATCGTGGCCCTATCTCTAAGTAACATGGAACACAGCATTTCAGATCTATTAGAAGCCACAGCTTGAAGATAAACACCATGAAAATTTTAATTGCTGAGATTGAAATCCATGAAAGAATCAAAACCATATTTCAAATAAGTATTACTTTTAAAGTGGAACTTTATTTAAATTCCTTCCAGTTGGCAAGTGGCCAAACTTTGGGTTGTACTTTTATTCTGGTTTCCAACAAAGAAAAATGGCCTTTGTGTCACACTTTTTCCCTGGTTGTCATTTACACTTTGCTATAGTTTGCTACTGAATGCAGAGAGAAGTTCTAGGCGGTCTGGCTGCTCATTAGTAGCAAGTATGTTGAAGAATGCTATGCAGGTTCTATCCTGACATAATGTATGTTATTTTCATAATTGAAAATTCTTATTCAGGAGACTTTTATAAATTTGGAGCTTGTCTTCTCAAAAAAAGTCTATGTAGCCACTGAAGGAAATGTTTTTGGAGTATAGTAGCTGGAATGTTCGTTAGAATTTTCTTTATACTGTCCAGAAATATTGAGAGCTTGGAGGCAGTGGAATAACAGATTTAGGGGAGATGGGAATAACAAAGTTTTATTTGTTTCTAAGAACTTCTTTTGCTCATTTACTTTATAGAATAATATTCAAATCTTTGTAGAAACTTTTCAGATTCTAGTAACACAGACCAAAAAAATACATTTAGATCTCTGATCATCCTATATAATAAAAGGCTAATATGCAAATTGACCGAAAATGGTGAAATGACTGGTTGTTATGACATGCACTGGCCACCAGAGGGCAGAAACTCAATGCAGAAGCTGCCCCCTGGTGGTCAGTGTGTCCCACAGAGAGTGCTGCTCAGCCAGAAGCCCGGCTCATGACTGGCGAGAGCAGTGTAGTGGTAGGAATGGGCCTAAGCCATTTGTCGGACATCCCTGAGGGCTTCCAAACTGTGAGAGGAAGCAGGCCAGGCTGAGGGCACCCTTTCACCCCCAAGTGCACGAATTTTGTGCACTGGATCTCTAGTATTTAAAGAAAATATAAATAGCAAGAGATAGTGATGGCATCAGATTTCATTTTCTTTTTAAAGAGAAATCTTTTCCTGAAACCACAAAAGACACAACAGCATTATAAATGTTTGAGCTTAAGCAAGGAAGAGGTTAGGAGGATAGGTCTGAACCCCACTTAAAAAACCACTCTGTACTCTGTTGTTTCATTTAGCTTCCTAAGTAATTTTCAGTTCTTCAATGAGTTAATGCTTTCCGAATGTTTAGCTTTCTCTCCCTGAGTTATTTCTACTCTAAAGATAAAACCTTCTTTGTGAAATGGGTAATCTCACTGATTCTCAAGCTGAAGTGCCCAAATGGAGAGCAGCAATTTCAATGAGAACAGGAACGCATGATTCCAGGGAGCTGCCTTGTCGTGTTTGGGTTTTACACCTTCTCAAGTTTCCATGGCCTCTATGCAACTTTTGTACTGATTGAAGTTCATGTGATTTTCTGTATCATCCCTTCTTTGGCTATGTCATCCCCTTTTTGGAGAGCTGTTATTATTTAAAAACATAGAAAATAAACTTACTACAGTACTTGAACCATAGTTGCCAGTTCTATCTTATCATTAGATTTTTCAATCCACGTAATAGTCCTTTGGTCAAGATACAGAATTTCTTCATAGTAAAATTTTATGTTGCTGCATTAAATACAGATATAATTCTATTCACTCTAATCAGATAGAAAAAGTAACCTGATTTGTGTGGTATAATTTATCAATAAAGAAATGATGTGTATTTTTAAAATTCCTTCAATTGACATAAAAGCTAGGATAAAGAGTATTTAGATATGGGAACTAGAAATATATGTCCTTTCCATGTAGAAGGACTTCTGACATCATTATTATTTTTTTTTAACTGACTGTTTCCCACATCTTCAAGCTTCTCACTAACTGTCTTGCTCTCTTTGCATCTTTTTATCTTTACCTCTGCCTTTTACATCCACATTTTTGGGGTAGTGGATATAGGTTTGGGGCAATCCACACTATCTCACCCAGATTCCTTCAGACCACTAACCCATAGAGGACCGGTAGAAAGTCATGCTGGGAGATCAGGCTTCTGACATTGGTTTCCAGCAAATTTACATGATTATTATGGGGTTGACATTTTTCTCATCATCTGCACCTTCTTCTGTTGGCTTGAATAATTAGTCACAGAAAAAAGAAAACTTCTCTGGCTGTGAAAATTTCAGCAAGCAAAAATGTTAGGCCCTTGTGTTAGTAGAATGCAAAATAAGATAGCATTTAAAGACAGTCGCTGCTTCTACATCTTATTGACGATGCCACTCACTTGAGTCCGGGATTGGGGACTTACTGAGATATACCATCTGGCAAAACACGAAGGCCAGTCTTGTGCCAATTGAAAGCTGCATCAGTTCCAACTCTTGTGTACTTTGCACATTATTGGATGCTTTGTAAAACGTTTATCACTTTTTAATTAGGAAGGACTAAGGGATTTTAGTACCCCAAAGAAAATGTCAACAGCCCAAAGATAGAAAAATTACCTAGTGGATCATAAGGGGCAGAGGTGTTTAAGTTTGAACTTGCACAGGAAACATGGACAGTTTCATACTAGTGTTTTTGTTGGGGACTTGTGTCCTTGATCTGTCTGGTTGGAACTGGGGGCCTGGTCTTTCTGCTATTCTGACAGTTCCCCAGCTTGTTTCTTCTCCAGTGTGGCCAGGCCTGGAAGGCACATGCCAGGAGATCAGTTCCGTTCTGCTTCTTGGCCTATCATGTAAACCGTGGCCCTTTGTGTTCATTAAAATGAAAATTTGTCGAATGGAATTTGCCTGACTGGCAGAATAGTTTAAATGTCAGATGTTGTTAGGCCTGGATGTAAATATTATGTTTCTATTGTTAATTAATTTCAGTGCCTCAGTACCGGTGATCCAAAATCCAATTTAGTCTGCAATAGGCCTATGGATAAGGGCCAGAGATAATGAATGCAGAGAGAAAAATGTATTCAGAATTTCCATTGTATCTGGCAATGTTCTCTTAGAAAAACAGTAAGTGTTGGTGTGTCACTGTAGTTGAAGAGGTGCAAAATAGGACAGAATTAAGACTCATTGTCTTCTGAAACCTCTCAAATGTTACTGTCACATCTATTTCACTACTAGCTCTGAGTCTGTCTCAATGTCAAAATTCCCCCAAATGCTACCCTGTCCCCTTTCTGTGAATTCCTCCACATCATTTCCACTCCCAAATCCCTGTTCGGTTCATAGCTCATTTCAGAGCCATAGCACTGAGATATCTAGCTCCATAACCCTCCTCATTTCTCTCTGCACTGTTCATTTTCCTTCCCCAACCTTCCATCAACCCTTTCTTTTCCTTCTCTTTTTATCTTTTGTTTTGGTCCTCTGGCTCAAAAGCCTCTTTGTCTGTCTGCCACTGTTTGTTAAGATCATTGTGATTCCAAATTGAGCCTGTGGCTGAATATCATTCAGAACAATGTTGCTAGAACTGTTTGTATTAGAAAGGGGCACTGAAGTCTTGCCACTGTGCTCAGACCTCAAAACTGTTGTTGCAAAGCCATGAGCTAGCAGACGTTAGTGACTGCCATTCTTGACCAATATTTTGTTGAATGCATTTCTGTGAATGTGGCATCTTACCTGGCCACCTTTCTATTTTCAAAGACAAGTGGGTATACCAGATAGAGGAGGACTGATTAAGACCTTAGGAGGCAGGACTAATGTGGTCCAGTAGTCCAGTGTTCAGGGCCTCTCATTTAATTCCTGGCAGCCCGGTCCATGCCAGCCTCATGCTGCCCTTGTGATTATGCTGGCTGAGAAGCAGGGAAGGGAAGATGAACTTTGATGTGCTCTGAGTTTTCCTGTCCAGCAATGTGTGTCACGTTAAAAATGAGAGGGAAGGAGGCCAGAGAATCTTCCAGATGGAGAGTTCAGAGGAGGGCACAACCAGACTCCCTCTCCACAGTGATGTAGCTGTGCTGTCCGAGCATTGGGCCAGGAGCCAGGAGCACAAGCTGCTGCCTGCCCTGCAGTGGCGTAACGGCCTGGCAGGATGGTCACTATTGGCTTGAGATGGAGACATGTTCAGACAGGCACACAGGCCACGTGGTGGAGGCACAGCATTTATTCCGAAGGCTGGGGTAGTCTGCTTGGAGTTTTTGCCCTTCATCCTGGACTCCCTTTAAGAATACATTCCCCAAGTCTTGTGGGAAATTACAGAAACCAAATGGAGAGCTGGTGTTCTCCAGCCTCTCTGCTTCTTTGTTTAGAATGAGTCAACATGTAAGAAAGGCTGGAGGCAGCCGTGGCCATACATCTGGGATGACGGCATGTGGACAGCAGTGTCAGGCAGCAGGGGTTTGGTGAGGAAACAGTGCACTGACTGTCACTCACTCTCCATTCTTCTCGGTAGCTCAATTTTGTAACCAGTTTTACATGCCTTGAAAAGTGTTCAGTGTGGATGCTCATATGAGAAGTATATTTTAGACTAAGGCCATCTGAGGTCTATATAATGATGGCATGATAACAGATGAGGTTAAACACTGAATATCTGGTTTGAACTTCCTTGAAAATGGATTATTTTAACATTATGTCTACACAACATTGGTTCCTTTCTGAGAAGATCCTCGTTTCCTCAAACTCAGGTTACATTAGAGTTTGTGGAGGGTCTGTGCTTTGGGAGCAGAGCTGTTTGACTTGAAATGTCATCCCATTCTGAGAAAACATACTGGGGCTATGTTACGGGATCCCTGTGCAAATGTCACATTGTTAGAGTGTCTCCCCTGGGATTAGAGCAACCATGGCACTTCCCAGTCCTGTCTGTCTGGTCGGGCAAAGTCACTGACTCCTGATGGTGAGGCCGCCAGCCTGGCCAGGGTCATGCTCCCTGAGATTTCGTGGAATTTGATTTATATCTAGCTCTCTGAATGTTAAGATTCTAATTATTGCCTGATTGCTATTCTGCTCCTCAGATATCACTTAATGATTTTTCAGAGCTCCTGCTACTTGGAAAATTTGTTTTTCTAATGTTAGGCAAATATGATAACATTGAACAGGTGTGGTGATAGTGTGTTGTGTTTTGCATGTATGTACGTGCATGTGTGTGTGTGTGTGTGTGTGTGTGTATCTCAGGCCCCAGACTTGTAGGCTTCTGTAGACAGAGACCTTTATATGTTATGGAAGTTTAGAGTACAAATAAGAGAAGGAAGAAAACAAGAACAAAAATAAAAACCAAAACTCACCCTAACTGAAGAATTCTCAGTCAGTTTCAATTTTAATATAATGCAAGTTTATAATAATCCCTTATTAAGAAAATTTTATGTACCTATGTGCCAGAGGCTGTGGATTCAATAAGGAACAAGATAGGTGTGGTCTGTATCTATGTTGAACATATGGTGTAGGAAAGACTTTCACATACATCTTTTTAATATATTGAAGCATCCATCTTATATAAAAACTGCTGTTTAAAATTTTAACCCTCGTATTTGGCTTCTGTAAATGCTTTCTTGCTTAAATAATAAGGAAAATAAGACTACTCCCACTTCAGAGTGGCCATTAAACTTTCCCCAGACGAACTTATCAGTGCTGGTACCAGGCCAAGCCTTTGGTTGAGGTTTCAAAGCCCCAGCACATGGGGGCTCTTTAAGAACTTGCAAATGGGATGAGAAACACCCCATATTTGGGAGACAAATAAGGTAAAAACATATAAATAGAGAAAGTTCCTCCATACTGGGGTCCAGAATTTGAGAGACATTTTCTTCTGGGCCTACATGTAATAATAATAAAAAAATGTAACTCCAGATCTCTAAGCATTGCTTGGTTTTTCTCCGGTTTTCTGTAACAATATATATGTTTTTATTGACTTTGGAGAGAGGAAAGGAGGGGAAGAGAGAGAGAGAAATATCAATGATGAGAAAGAATCATGAATGGCTGCCTCCTGCAAGTCCCACACTTGGGATCAATCCTGCAACCTGGGCATGTACCCTGACCATGATGGAACTGTGACCTTCTAGTTCATAGATCAATTGTCAACCATTGAGCAATGCTGGCTGGGCTCACATACATTTTGACAACATGAATCAGTTTTCCAGGTGAATAACAAAACTAGGAATTATTCTGAACTCCAAATGTATCAGAGTTTCACAAATTCTGACAATACTCCCTAAGAAATACATATAAATTGCAATATGTCTCTGAAGTGTCAGGTTTTTGGGGTCTTTGCTGCTTGTTCTTGTGAGGGTTTAAATTGTTATGTAGATTCTCAACTCCATGTGTTTAAAACATTCATTTATCATTTAACCAGGGCTATGTTTTCCAACTGCCTGGTTTTCACTGATATGTAGAAAAAGGGTTATGACTTTTTTCTTAGTTGAAAATTGGCCATCATTTGAAAGAATGATGTAATAATTTGTCTGCCATTAATAGCTCACTGACTATGGCCTAAGAACCAAAAAGAGGGCTGAATTTATTGTGTCTTTATTCTTGTGTCTTGTCTTCATTTCTGAGTGAACATATTTCTTTCCTATATATAGATAGTTGTTAGACTTAAACATCAATCACCAATCCCTGAATGTGGCAATCAAGATAGGTGAGAGCTGCAGAAAGCCACAGTGTTGCCTTAAGTAAAGTGAGGTTGGATGGCTCCCATAGAAGATGAATCACAATCAGAAGAGGTTTCTATAGTTGAAAAAGGTGTTGATTTAAATTTGGACTGGTTTTTAAAAGAGTTGGGGGGAGGGGAGCTGGGTAATGGAATGAGAGGCTTGGGGTTGGTAAACATTTTCTGAGTGACTATCTTCTGAAAAAGCACCAGGAAAAAAAAATAGTGTTATTGGCCTGTACTTCTCTGCTTCTACATTTATGTTTTTAAGGACAGCTGAAGCCCAAAACCTATTTGGATTCATTTAAATCTAATTTGTAAGGAGAAACCAAGATTAGCATAGGTAAACACCTAAACTGTTGCCTCGCATAACAATTTCAAAACTACAACTAAAAGACAAAATGGACATCATTCAGAACCACAGGAAGGCTGGCTGAGTGGAAATTCTACAACTAGAAAGAATGAGAAAAGCATACTGAGACGCAGAGGAGCTGCAGGAGGTAGAGGTGCTAAGATGCACGTGTGAAAAGGACTGGCAACTGAGTGCGCAGCTGGCTTTCTCAAGCGGGAGGGAGATAAAAGCTCCTGACTGTGATGAACTCTAGTTCCAGGTGAGACTCTGGGGACCCAGACTCATAGGGGTGAAACTGGACTGTAAGGAAAGAGTAAAGCACACTGAGTCTCAGAGGAACTGTGGAAGGCAAAGGTACCGAGGTATGCATGGAGAGGGTGGGCAACTGGGTACGCCGCTGGCTTTCTCAAGTGGGAGGGAAACAAAAGCTCCTGACTGCACTGAACTCCAGTTCTGGGCGAGACTCTGGGCACTCAGACTCATGCGGGGAGAAACTGGACTGTCTGGCTGTGGGCGGAACTCAAGGACGGCTTTCTCTCAGAGGTGCTTGCAGTGATTACCATGGGACACTGAGACACAGGGGCCTATTAGGGAAGGGGTGACAGGAAACGCATGCTGTCTGCTCTGCCCTGAGACTCCACCTCATCCAAGATGAACACAGAGGCTTTTGCAAGACTTATCTCATAAGGGTGTATCCAGCATAGAAGTTCTCCCAGCATAGACACAGCTGATCCTCAAAACCAGTTGGCCTGGAGGTCAGTTCCTCCCAGTGATACCAATAACAATCAAGGCTTAACTACAATAAGACTGTGCACACAGCCCACAAAGGGATGCACCAAGAATGTCCACATCAGGTAACTGGGGAGGCTGAGTCACTGGGCCATATAGGACACCTAACAAACAAAGCCACTCTATCAACTCAGGGAAGCAGCCAAAATGTGGAGACAAAGAAACAGATCACAAATGGAAGAAATGGAGTAAAGCAAATGACTGGTTATAGAGTTCAAAACCATGGTTATAAGATTTTTCAAGAATATCCTAGAAAATATGGATAAATTTAGCAAGACCTTTGAGGATATGTAAAAGGACCAATTAGAAATTAAGCATACACTTACTGAAAAAAAAATATTATACAGAGATTGAACAGCAGACTAGAGGATCACAAGAATCAAGTCAAAGATTTGAAATACAAAGAAGCAAAAAACACTCAACCAGAAAAGCAAAAAGAAAAAAGAATCCAAAAATCTGAAGATAGTGTAAGGAGCCTCTGGGACAACTTCAAGCATACCAATATCCAAATTATGGGGGTGCCAGAAGAAGAGAGAGAGCAAGATACTGAAAGCCTATTTGAAGAAACAATGACTGAAAACTCCCTCCACCTGGTGAAAGAAATAGACTTATAAGTTCAGAAAGTGCACAGAACCCCAAACAAAAGGAATCTAAAGAGAACCACACCAAGACACACCATAATTAAAATGCCAAGAGCAAAAGACAAAGAGAGAATATTAAAAGCAGCAAGAGAAAAACAGTTAATTACCTACAAAGGAGCTCCCATACGATTGTCAGTTGATTTCTCAACAGAAACTATGCAGGCCAGATGGGAGTGACAAGTAATATTCAAAGTGATGAATAGCAAGAACCTATAACCTAGATTATCCAGCAAAGCTATCATTCAGAATTGATGGGCAGAAAAAGCTAAAGGAGTTCATCAGCACCAAACCAGTATTATATGAAATGCTGAAAGGTATTCTTTAAGAAGAGAAAGAAGAAGAAAAAGATAAAAATTATGAACAACAAATACATATCTATCAACAAGTGCATTTAAAAATCAAGTGAATTGAAAATCTGATGAACAGAATAAACTGGTGAATAGAATAGAACCAGGGACATAGAAAAGGAGTGGACTGATAATTCTCGGGAGGAAAGGGGTGTAGGAGGTGTGGGAAGAGACTGGACAAAAATTGGACACCTATGCATGAGGATGGAGGCGTAGGTAAGATTAGAGGGTAGGGTGGGAACTGATTGGAGGGGAGCTATGGGGGAAAAAAAGAGGAACAATTGTAGTAATATGTGTGGGAACCTCTTTCCACATCCCTCATGGTTCAGGGTTCCTGGTTCAGGATTCGGGTTCTGAAGGAGGCTACACGCAAACAAAAAGAGAGACTAGAAAATGTTAATTTGGCAATATTGGGGAGTCCAGGCCAGAGCCTTCCTCTAGTGCAGCGGTTCTCACCTGTGGGTCGCGACCCCTTTGGGGGTTGAATGACCCTTTCACAGGGGTCGCCTAAGACTATTGAAAAACACCTATTTCCCATGGTCTTAGGAACCAACACACCGCTCCTCGGTGTAGCAAAATGTAGCAATGTAGTTTACTGTTGTCATATTAATACTGTTACCCATGCTACACCACGATTCAAGACAAAATTTCATTTATTTGTAATTAGACATAAATATTTCACAATATATAATTACATATTGTTTTTTGTGATTAATCACTATGCTTTAATTATG
Source organism: Lasiurus cinereus (assembly GCA_011751065.1). Classification (NCBI taxonomy): domain Eukaryota; kingdom Metazoa; phylum Chordata; class Mammalia; order Chiroptera; family Vespertilionidae; genus Lasiurus; species Lasiurus cinereus. Next base: position 11,389,152 of record JAAGEH010000020.1, read on the forward strand.
TTCAATTTGTAACAATGAAAATACATCCTGCATATCAGATATTTACATTACAGTTCATAACAGTAGCAAAATTACAGTTATGAAGTAGCAACGGAAATAATTTTATGGTGGGGGGTCACCACCACACGAGGAGCTGTCTTAAAGGGTTGCGGCATTAGGAAGGTTGAGAACCACTGCTCTAGTGGAAAGGACTACCACGCGCTCTGGCCTTTTTCTCCCTTTTATTAAGGCTTTGGGACACACCCCTAGCCTTTAGGCAGGAAATAACAAAACAGAAATTAACATGAAACAAACAGGTAGAGGCTGCTTCAGCTAACAATGTTTTCATCTAAATAGTGAGTACTTAGTTCTGACCTTTCAGAGCAGTTAAGGTTGACCAGCCTTCTGGTCTCCTGTTTACATCCATTTAGTGAGAACAATATTTGGTTTCTGACAAATATGAACAGTAAAGATTTATTAAATTAAAAAATAAAGGAAAATGGAAGAGAAAGATGAAAAAAATTAATCTGTGTCTTACAGAAGGTCAGACAGAGGTTACAGAGTGTGTCTGCTCTAGAACAAAATGGGGATGAGTTACACATGAGGGGTATGGCAGGTTGTATAATGTATTGTAGCTGCAGGTGAAATGTTTTCATGGCCTGTAGAAGTTTAGGTCCTTAGTTTTTCAGGTCAAGGCAACTTGGGAAAGAAGTACTTGTTTGAGTGACTCTTACTGATGTTTGTCCAGAGAGGTTGGCACTTTGGGTACTAGAACAAGTGTTTTCTGGATCCTGCCCTCCTCTTACTCCAGATACCCCACACACATTCAAGGACAAATGTTCAGGCACTAGAGATGGAAACAAAAGACTGTAGAATCCACTTGTACTTGTTTATTCAACAGTATTTGTGGAATGAATCTTTGGTGCTGGTATAAAACGTGGGGTTCACAATGAATGAGCAGGGTGAGGTTGGTTTGAACATAAAGGCCATATGTTTGAAAGAGCTAGATATTAATTAAGGTGATAAAACATACACAAAAGAAAATATAATATTTTAAGACAACAGTATGCATGCTTGCCCCAGGTCTTACATGCTTAAGGTGAGACGAAAGCTGCTTTAAGATCAGTCCTACTACCTTTCCTTTTTGACTTTTTGGGAACCTGACTAAGTACCCCTTCCCACTCTTTTGCTTGTAGTCTCTTTAGCTCATCACCATGACACATGCTCAGACCTTTTTTCTGTTTATAGACTACACGAAGAAACCCTCTTTTAGTCCTTTTTTCTCCTCCAGTTGCTATTCTCTTTCCCTTATACCCAGACGTATCTAGGATTTGTCCTCATTCAGTCTTCATTTTAATGATTTCCTCTTATATCTTAACCAACTCCAAAATGAATTCTGTCTCAATCAGTCCACAAAAACAATTTTCATTGAATTTCTCAGTGACCTTTGTATTGGGCATTTTTAGTACTTATCTCACTTGACCTTTCTGTGACACTTAAGGCTTTTGTTTTACTTCTCTGGCAATTTTTCTCTCTCCTATATGGTATTCATCCTTCTTGACACACTGTTCAATGTTGAACCTCCTCAAGGATCAATCCAGGGCTCTCTTCTTTTCCTACTTTGTACTAACTCCCTGGACCACACATTTATATTTACAAGTTCAGTTATTTTCTACTTAGAGATAACTCACCAATTCAAAACCTGCTCTCTGAACTACAGACACATATATATCCATGTCCAATTCTCTACCTGGATATTACTTTCTTTTTGTTTTTTTTTTTTGTTAATCCTCACCTGAGGATATTTTTCCATTGATTTTATGGAGGTAGAGAAGGAGGGAGTGAGGGAGGGAGAGAGAGAGGGAAGGAGAGACAGAGAGAGAAAGAGGAGAGAAGAGGGGAGAGAGAGAGAGAGAGGGAAAAGGTGGGGGGGAGAGATTGGTGGCCTCCGCACGCACTTGACTGGGGCTCAGGCATGTACCCTTGACTGAGAATCAAACCAGTGATCCTTTGGTGCACAAGTCAATGCACCAACCACTGAGAAACACTGGCCAGGGCAGGATATTTCTTTTGGATATCTCTAAGGCATGTGAAATTCAATATATTTACAACCAAAATACTCATCTTTAACTCCAGATGGGGACCCTCATACAGTGACTTTAATTCAATGGACTTGTTCAACCTCAACTCAGAAAGGAAAATTGCCATAAAGATCATAATTTTCAAATAGATTTTAAGATCTTATTTCATAAGCAATATCTAACTAATTATATAACTTGGCTTTCTGTTTTTTGATATTTGAGACTATCTTGGTGGTCTAACATATGGTCAGTTTTTGCCCATGTTCCATGTGTAGTTGTAAAGAACACTGGTACATTGCATTTTCCAAAGGTGGTTGCAGGAACGCATGCAATCCATTCCTCCCACTGAGAGACATTCCTCCCACTTAGAGATGGAGTCTTTGTTCTCTTCCCTGGAATCTGGGTGGAGATTTGTGACTGCCCTGACCAGTGGAGTGTTGTATAAATGGTGATAATGTGACTTACAAGTCTATGTTATAAAAAATACAGCTTCTGCCTGCCCCTCTCTCTGGGAACTCTACCTTCGAACCTGCCACCATGTTTTGATGAGATTCAGGCTACATGAGAGGACACCTGTAGGTATTTCAACTGATAGTGTCAGCTAAGGTCTCAGTTAGCCCTCAGCAACAACTTGAATACATTTGAGGGAATGGGCCTTCAGGTGATTCCAGCCCCCAATTTTGAAATCTTATAAATGAGACACTGCGCAACGTAGCATACTGAAAAGCTGGCTCATTGTACTTTGTCAGAATTCCCATTTCATAGAAACCAGAAGAGATAATAATTTTTTATTTTTAAGTCACTAATTCTTGGGTAGTTTGTTATGTAGGAATAGCCAATGCAAATTCTTATTATATTATTGCTAGCTTCCATTTACTTAATATTAACTTATTTCCACCAGATTTCTTTTGATTCCTACTTTATGTATGGTTTTCTAACATTTCCTTTCAAATTCCCTGTCTGTTTTAGATGTGCTCCTTATAAACATCATATAGCAAGGTTTAAAAAAAAATCCATTTCTTCATGTTTTTCTTTCTAGAAAATTTACATTAATTATTTTTTCATATTGGTTGTCTTTCTTTGAGCTTGACTCTGTGTGTGTGTGTATATATATATATATATATATATTTAAAATTATTGCTATATTTTGTGTAGCACTTCTGTGTTTAAAGTGCAAAGGGCTATAGCTCAATCTTTATGTTGTCAGAGTATAAATTTGTCAGATTTCACAAAATGTAATGTTATACTATTTAATATTCCCCAATTATGTTTCCCCAACTCTATTGTAATTCACAGAACAAAGGAGGAAGGAGAAATTTCTGATGCTGTACCCTAAAGGGGCCCATCTCCTACATTGATATTCCAAGATTGACATCATTGTCCAGAAATCTGGCTTTACTCTTTGGTGGTCATGCATCAGTAGTAATGGGTCCCTGGCTGGGATAGGGGGATGTAAAGGGAACTAGGTCAGTAAGGGCTAAAGCAGTTACTTAGAACATTGAAGGGGAAAAAAAAAACATGGGAAGACCATGGAGTAGGCAGCCATTCCCAACTACTACACCTTTTGAAAATGTTAGGACTTAGGCAAAAATGAGGCATATTCCAAATATTTTTGACTATGGAGTTACCATATAAGTAATGTTGAACTGCTATAGAATCAGCCCCCTGAAACCTTGCTACTATGATTGCTTAGCAACTATGATTTACCATCTCTCCTATTATATTGACTTGTGTGTGGCCAGTGCATAGTATATTTTTGTTATAAGGAGATTAATTTTATATGTCAGGATTTGATTTGAAATGTCATGTGATTTGTGAGTTTCTCTCTACTGAGAGAAGGCTATGCTTGAGATTATAAACTTGCACACATATACAGTAGTTTCCCCTTATCCATGATTTTTCTTTCTGTGTTTTCAGTAACCTGTGGTTAACAGCAATCTGTCTGAACATATTAATTGAAAAATTTCCTAAGTAAACAAATCATAAGTTTTAAATTGCACACTTTTTGTGAGTAAGCATGATGAAATCTTGTGTCATCCTGCCCAAGATATAAATCATCCCCTTGTCCAATATCTCCACTCTGTATATGCTTTCCCTGTTTAGTAACTTAGCCATCTAGGTGATCAGAATATTTGTCACAGTATCACCATATTGTGTTCAGATCACCTGTATTTTACTTTATAATGGCTCTAAAGCACAAGGCTTGTGATGCTGGCAATTCAGAAGCTGTCCAGTGCTTCCTTTTAAGTGAGAAGGTTGAAATTCTCTACTTAATAAATAAGGAAAGAAAATAAATCATATTCTAGGTTGCTGAGATTTGTGGTAATAAAGAATCTTCCATGAAATTCTTTAGAAGGAAAAATAAATTTGTGCTAGTTTGCTGAAAGACCACATTTGTTGCAGAATTTACCACGTGACCAGAAAATATACGAATACTCGGAGATTCAGGAAAAATCCTTTATTTAAAGCAGCACTGCTGGCTCAGGAGATTCCAAGATCCAAAGCCTGAACCCCTTATACGATGCGTTACTCCTTATACATATTCCTAAGTTTATTTCCTATCTGTTACCTAACTACCGGGCTTTTGTGCAGGCTTTCACAGCCTCTCCTCAGTCAGTTAGAATGGGGAAGTTAGATTGTATCTAAATGCCAGGCCTGGGTGGAACCAACGACCCCGCCTCCAGCCAACCTGCCAGATTCCCGGCCTGTGGCCTCTGCAAACTGGGAGCACCCAGGAAAACAAACTACTGTATTGCCTAAGGAAGGGGCAGTGACTTAATTATAGGCTAACAAGAATGTGCACTAGGACACTGGTCACTTTGACACATGTTCAGATTGTTAGCCCTCCCCTCCCCAGGTCTCCTCACATTCACCTAAGTTTTATTATTGTATACTAAAGGCCTGATGCACAAAAATTGTGCAAGAGTAGGCCTTCCTTCTCCTGGCTGCCAGCACTGTCTTCCCTCTGGCACCGGGGATCCGGGTTTCCCTTTGGCTTCCAGCATGTACCCTGGACCTGGGTTTGTCTCAAGCCGCCGGCAGTCACAGCTTCATCTGTAAGGTTGTCCAGATGAACATCCGGTCTAATTAGAATATTACGCTTTTATTATTGTAGATTGCTCTAATTGTCCCATTTTAATATTAGTTATTGTTGCTAATCTCTTACTGTGCCTAACATAAATTAAACTTTATTAACGGGAAGTATGTATAGGAAAAATATAGCACATATAGGGTTTGGTACTACTCACCATTTTCAGGCATCCACTGGGGTGTTGGAACAAGTCTCCCAGGGATTAGGATAAGGGAGCCTGTATTCATGGGGCAAGTGCTGAGATCTGAATCAGAGGGACCATGTTCCACTTATAAATAAATAGGCTTCCTCAAGTAAAACTTTTGCAGGGATGTGGAAATAGAGTGTGCAGGAAAGGGGACACTAAAAGAAATGAGAAAATAACATGCTTGGTCAGATTGAGTGTGCTGCATAACGTTTGATTTTATGTTCATATCTGCACATCCCATTCTGTTGAGTTCACACCTTAAAAGATTTGACTGTAGATCTGGCTATGTTTGTGTGCTTCAATTCAGGGTAGAAGTGTGCCGTTTTCAGTTTATGACTGTGTCTGTTATTGCCTCTTGTATGGGAGGTATGAGGCACACAAGTTTTATCAACACTTTATTTGGCTAGTACCACATACCTTGGCATATGGAAATTCTACTTAGAGATATGGAGAGAAAACGTTTGGTGTTTTATGCAGATAACTCAGTGCTTTCATTTTTATCTCTTTATAGCTTTGAAGCACAGCAAAGAAGGGAATCCATTGAGAATAGCCTGTAAAGGTAAGTGTATTTATTACATGACCTTGACAAACATTACCTTTACAACATTGATTTTTCTTTTGTTCAGAGATTTAAACACTTGGATTAAAGATATAGCTGACAGGACAACTTCCTTAACCACCTGCTTGTCCTCCCTCATAGGCAAAACTGCTGAGCAATAGTTAGCAGAGCATAGGAGGAAATAAAATGATGTGATGAAGGTACCCAAATTCAATTGTATGCTTGCTGACTTTCGCTTTCTTCTCAGCATTTCAATGGGGCTAAGTTTACCAAGATTAATGCTGGATGGAAAATGAATGCACCTGTACCACTTCTGGTCAATAGTTAAATAAGACCAGTTGGCCAGATAAAGCATTTAAAATAAAATGCAGAGTGGCATTTCATTTGGGTTGGGTGAAATTTATCATGAAAGTCAGTTTGTGCAGTTGTGTGGGGAAGCTAGTTTTGTAGAAAGGAGAAAGCCAACCAGTTTGGTGTAGCTAATTTCATTGCACCCAGTCAAGGTGGATCCTAAGTGAGTTACAGGAAATGAACTTCCAAGCTCACAGCAATGGGAAAAATATTTACTCAGCCTCCTGGGAAGCATTGCAGTCAGTTGGTTTTTACTTGGAAAAAATGTAATTGTTTCCTTTTTGCTAGGTGTATTTATAAACATACCCGCTATACAGCATTTTTCTTTGATTCATTGTTTAATTTCTGTTCTGCATGAAGTGTTTTAATTTAAAGAATTCATTCTGGGGAATTATAGGGCTGCAGTTTCATCAAGAGTCTTTGGTGGCCAGAGTGAAATATGCCGTAATTTTACCTTTGTTTTCATCATCAATTATGTTTTTGACAATTTAAGGTTTTTTTAATGTCATTTTTATTATAGTAATCATGACTGTGACCACTTTAGTTAAAGTTGAAAAGCCATTTGATTTTCCTTATGTTTTAAGTTATTCCTAACTTTATGGCAAATCTACGTTTGGGGTTGAATTTTTACTGTTTATTTTGAGGGTGAAAAAGAATTTTATAGGGAAATAGGAGAAAACCATTTTTGAATAATCAAAACATGAGCTGTGAAAACACCGGGGATTTGCTTTGGGATGAATAAACTCTGGTCATGAAGCTGCTGGCTGGAACTTTTCTGTAATGGTTGGGTACTGGTGAAGGAAAAACAACTTAAAAGTAGATAATTCTTTTAAAAAAAATATTTTATTGATTTTTTAAAGAGGAATGGAGAGGGACAGAGAGTTAGAAACATCGATGAGAGAGGAACATGGATCAGCTGCTTCCTGCACACTCCCTACTGGGGATGTGCCTGCAATCAAGGTACATGCCCATGACCAGAATTGAACCTGGGGCCATTCAGCCCCCAGGCCTATGCTCTATCCACTGAGCCAAACCGGCTAGGGCAAAAGTAGATAATTCTTATTTTTAGCCATATAACCTGCATATATCTGGACCATTGAGCCACATCTTAGAATAAAGCAGTGCTTGAAAGCTTTCAGGAAAAAGTCTCATAAACTATTGGAATTAGTGATGAGAAGGCAATCTTCAGAACTTTGAGATCTTTAGTCTATTGATGGGGCTCACATTCCTCTTGGAGAAGTTTTTTTTCATACCCGTACAGCCCATTTTATCTCTCAATGAAAATTTCTCATTAAATTTGTGTTCAAGAGAAAGACATGGATCTCTTCCTGGTTTGGTTTGTATTAGCTATTGGACCATGGACATGTTATCTACCCGCCTTTGTGTCTCAGTTTCCTAATTTGTGAAATGGGGTAATAATATTGCTTTCCTAATAAGGCTGTGTGGAGATTAAATGAATTATGTCAGGGGCTTAGAACAGACAGGTCCTATATGATAATATAGTATTTAAGAAATTAGTGTTCTGCTAGCTAATTAGATTCTTAAGGAATTTTTAAAAGAAAGTCTTGGTAAGTAGAGAGGAACTTATTTTCCTCCCCTTTTTATTCTGTCTGATGTCACTTTTTCTTACCTTACTGCATCTTTATTTCCTTTTAAAGTAATTAGACTAGTGGAATTATAATTCAGGGGCCTATACTTAGCCTAGGAATGGGTGCATGACCACCAGCTTGGTTAAGTGGGTGCATTTGAATCTTGAGCTGAGGGATTTTTCTTTTTCCCCACAGGCATTCTGTCTGACAGTACATTCTATGAGGCCACTGTAGCCACTTCCATTCCCTAGCCTCCATGCCTCTCTTGGCCACTGATGGTCTCCAAGCCTTGTTTCACTGAGTCTGCCTTGGATTCAATGAGCCTCTAATTTCCTTCCAATGATCCTTCTTCAGTTAGCCAATTGGTTTCTGTTGCTTATAGGCATAGAACCCTATTTGATAGAGTAGTGAAGACATTACAGAGCTAGGTTTGGAATAAATGAGGTATGCTTGGAGGCTTACAGGTAAAATATCAGTCATTACTTTCTTCCATCAAGTATACTAGTAAGCAGCTGGACATTTTGCAGTAGATTACAAAAGTGCAAAATTCTCAATTAGCATTTCAAAAGTGGCTCTTTTACTGGACTCTCTAGTACTTCTGTGTTTGGCTACTTTCTCTAAGCTCTCAAGGATGTGTGTGTGTATGTGTGGATGGAGATGGAAATGAGAAGAGAATTTCTAGGCCTTAGTCTCCTTGTGGCCTGCGATTGTGAAGGGCTGAGGTTTCCTTCTACTTACCCCAGCATTCCAACACAAAACTCTTTAAATCTTTTTGTACTTTTCCCTGAATTTTTACTCCCCTTTTGAACACTTTTCTTGTCTTACCTAGCACCTTCTTTTCAATGATGTGTAAAATGTGATTGAAAACTCAATTACTTCGGTCTCTGGCATTGTTGTGGTTTCCTGAGAATGGATGGGCAAGTTTACTTTCTTTCCCCTTGTGTCTTTCTACTTGTTGATGACTTCTGTGTTTTGTGCAGTGCCTAGAACAAAGCTGGTTAATGACTTTCTCACAGGGACATCCATTTTGCACTCCTGTGAGTACAGAGCACAGCAGCATTGGATAGTGGCAGGAGCCTTAGTTGAGTGTTAGGATACCTGCCTTCTAGTTTGGGCCCTGATGCTTGCCACCTTCATGATTCTAGGAGACATACCTAACTTTCTTAAGGTTTCAGGATCCTCAACTGTAAAATCAGGATCAGCCTTGCCCCATCTCTACATAGGACTATTCTGAGGATAGCATAACGATAATGTGTGAAAACAAATTGTAAAGCTGCATAACATTCCTGCATTGTTATTAATTAGTATGATTCACATATATTTATTAAACTGATTGCAAACCTGAGGGCTTGTTTTATGGGGCTAAGAAGGGAAGGGAAGTAAATAAAAAACAAAAATAAAAACCACGTTGTATACTAGTATAGAGCCTGTGCTGGAAATTTTTTATTGATGCCTCCTCACTCCTCTGAAAGGCTCTGAGCCCCGGGAGGCAAACCTCTGTGGCCAGCATTCCCGGACTCCCTTGCTCTCTGGCTTGCCGTTGGGTTACCCAGTGGAAGACTCTAGGCAAAACTCTGAGAAGGTAAGGCTGGATATTATTCCCTGCCTTTCTTGCAGCTACTGGTTGGCAGTGGCTGTATTCCTCTAAGGAAGGTGACAGTTCGGGAGGGGCCTCTCTTCTGCAGCAACTGCCCTTTCCACATCTGGTAGGTGTTCCCTCCACCTTTAAGACTGGGTGGTGATGGTGGTATTTTTGCTAACTCCAGGGTACTAGGCTGCCCTCTTCATTTCCCATTAACCTTGCCCATACCCTTCATGAAATTCACCTCAGTGACCCCAGGTGCAGGTGCTGTCTCTTTCCTGCTGTGACCTTAACTGCACAAAGCACTTCTTTATATTTCTTCTTGCTTCAGTTTGGTTCAACAGATGTCTTTTTAAGACTTATAGTGTACCAGGGACATAGTAAGTGTTTATCATACACTTTCAAGAACTGGATATTTTGGTGATAGAGTTGGGGGTATTATATTAATCAGTTTTTTAAAAAAGCAAGTTTTGGTAAATTGAAAAACTTTTTAAACCCTAATATATAAAGATATCCAATATTACACTATTATACAGTAATAGCTTTATGACTTATCCTTTAAAATTCATGTTATTTTAATCAAAGTAACATATCTACATTATATGAATAAAACAGCACTAAAGAGCAAATGTTGAAAAACTGTAACACCGTCTCCCTCCTCCCTTTTCTCTTTTCTTCTGACCCTTCTCCAGAATCAGCAACTTTCAACTCCAATACTTCTGGTGTTTATATATTTCTAAGTAATGTACTTATTCTCTTTTTTCCTGATATATCAATTTTAGCAATATCTCTTTCATATGCCCACTTCCACCACTTCTGGTCTTCATAGCCTGCTAACATAATCACATGGTTATATCACAATTTTTGTTCGAATCCATATATAATATTTACATTATCATGCTGGCCTGATTGGCAGTTTTTTTTTTTTTTAACATGTAATTTTTTGTCATCCTTGGAAATAACATGCTTTTAAAAATTCACTTACTTTCCTAGGTATCAATCTTATGAGGTAGGTAGTAATAGCATTTCCATTGGATAGATGTGGAAACTGAGGCTTTAGATTGAGTATTTTACCTAGAGTCATACAGCTAATAAGTATTAGAATTGGGATTAGTCTCCAGCCCACTGGTTCTCAACCTTCCTAATGCCACGTCCCTTTAATGCAGTTCCTCATGTTGTGGTGACCCCAACCATAAAATTATTTTCGTTGCTACAGTTACTGGAGTCCAGCCAGTCTGTTTACAAAGCCTGAATTCTTAATCATGACATTATTTACAAAAACTGTCACTTCAATTTTTATCCTAATGGCTATATTAGGAATCAAAACAAAAACCAAACCAAACCCAAACTTGACTTCTATCTATATAGATTTAAAATCAGTAGTTTTGAGCTGGGGACCAAGGCTCTGTAGTTTAAGAATCTCTATGGTGACTCCATTGATCAGCAGGGTTTAAAAATTTCTGTTCTATGTTTTGTCATGACCATCTTTACCATTAACACCATCATCACCACCATCACCACCACCGCCACCTCCATCAGCACCACGAAGAGCCTTACACAGGGCTCTCAATAGCTGAGCAGAAATTCTGGTGTCCTTGAAAGCAGCTGTTTTTTGACCTCTGAGGTGAGCTCACACTTGTGGGTGATTCGGGTTATGATTTATCTGGCTATTTTTAAGTTTGGCAAAGTGCCCATAGAAGTTATTTTTTTCAGCTCAGCTGGTTGTTACTCTATCTGGTATAAAAGCAATGAGAACATTGCCCCTGTACTTAACCCTGCCCTTAAAGGAACTCATTTTTTTCCTAAGAGTCCCCTAAAATGACATCTAGGGGGAATGTAGCTCAAGTAAAAGGGAAACTTTGATGTCTTTGTCCTATTTGATTCCCGTCCTCCACTTTCCCCATGCTTGTGGCATTTCTTGTTTATCAGACAGGAGAAAAGCATAAAATTTGGCCTGGGGTTTTCTCATCCCTAGGTGTGAAATTATTTCAGAACTATAATAATAATACTTTGCATTTCTATAGTCCTTTTATTTGAAGATCTAAAACTGTTCTTTTGGTGTTAATAGAGTTTCCCAGTACCCTCTGAAGTAGGTAAGTATTATTAGAAATTTCCTCCAAGATCATTTTCACTTCAGATTTCATTTGTGACTTGAAAATGCTTTTGTATTATTTGGGAATCTCAATTATTTAAAGTACCATGCACATAGGGCACCTCTTTATATTCAATCTTCATTAATTCCCAGCACATTGAGGGAAATACTGTCATTTTTTATGAATGGATATGGCATTATTTAGAGATAATTAAATTAAAAGCATTCTGTTATCACCTTTTATTTGAATGTTTTGAAAATATTCAATAATATTTACCAGCTATGGACCGTTTACCTAAATTTATTAATTTCCTTTTTAGGTAGCAGGATATATATTTCTAAGTAATGTACTTATTTTCTTTTTTCCTGATATATCAATTTTAGCAATAAAATATTGACTGGAATATATTGACAGGAATATATTAACTGACTAGTAGGAGCTTGGCCTGGTAGTGTGATATCCTTTGGGAGCTCATGTCATGTCAATCCAATTAAAAATACAAACTGATTTTGCATTCAGATTTAAGGTTTAATAGAAAAATTGTGTTGAATGTTGCACCCATGAATTTTAATCATGCATGCATGCATATGTGATTATTATATTTTTTTCGGTAAATGTATCATTGGTCAGAAATGCTGCAGGTTTGCCAAACACAGCAGCACATCTATGCAAAGGCCCTCTGAGCCTGTCTCTGCTGGTTTTTAGAGGCTCCTTGTCCACGCAGTGTTGATGGCCCTGCTGTGTCTATGCAAAGGAAGATGGGAGTTTTTGCTGTGGCTTTAAGACACCAATTTTCATTTTCTCAGCATTCTCTTACTATTCCTATCAAAGGTCCTGCCACCTTACTAGAGTTCTGCCAGGTAGGAAGGTGCCAGCTCTAACTGTTTTCTGGAACTGGGAAACCTACAGCTTCTCCCCAGTATCAGGGAAGCCCAGTTCTACCAGGACAAGATCAAAGGAAACCAAACAGTTTTAAACAAAACAACCCAAACTTGTTTTTAACTCTGTCCTTTCTGCTGGTATCTAGCACACGCCTTTCCATGAATTTCAGCTTTTGAAAAAAAAAAAACTTTAGTGGAAACTAGGTTTGGGGGGTTAGAGATTGCGGTCAGCTTCTGGACAGGGCCCTGAAACAAAGGGAATGCGAGCTTTGTTGCAGTTCTTGAGATAAGAAAGGGAAAAATATACACAACAGGGATGACAAAAAAATACAAATTGATATCATTAAATTGTGCTGGCCCAAAGTTACCCACTGGGACAAGTATTGTGCATCAGTATTCTTGGGGTGCTTTATGACTGTCATTTTGGAGAGAGTGTTGGACGATCATATGCTTAATTATTTTTCTGGTATCACAATTGTCTTAACTTTTTTTGGGAAAATTCACTTAAGACCCATCATTTGAAGATTTGGGGGAATGTGGGCAGAATTAGGAATCTTTGTCATTTTCTCCTGAGTCTTGCTTGAAGGAGGTCACATAAATTTGCTACTAATTATGTGAAGATAGATTTATTAGTGAAGGTGCTTTTGGCTGCAAATAATAAGTCAATTCAAAATGGTTTAAATAAGAAAAGGGAATTAAGAAAAAAGCTTCCCACTCTCTGTGTGTCTACCTGCTGAGCACTGTGGATATCATGATTGATAGAAGGGCATTAGAGAACCCTGGCTCTGCATGGCTGGAATCCGACCTCAATCCACTTTTCCCTGGTGCCAAACAAATGGGGACCTTCCAGGGAGCCTTCGATGGTTGTCACTGTGCAGCAGGGAGAGGATTTTGAGCACTAAGCTATTGACAGATTGCTAAGTATTGTCAATTATTTTGTGATTTTTTTCTACCACATTTGAACACAAAATAAAACCTATTAGAATAAGGAAAATTAATTATCTCAAGGAGGAAGACATTCTGAGGGGTGGGGAGAGGGCAGCTCCAGGCTATGTTAATTCAGGGGCTCAACAATGCTATTAAAGTTTCCATTTCTTGCTCCTTTTCTTCTGCCATCTTCAGCGTGTTGACTTAGTCATCACAGTGGCTGCTTTCATGGTTCTAAAATCGCGGCTTCATTTTGGGGAGCTCCCTGCAGTATGGTAGTATTCACTGGCATAAGAGGCTGTCTATTCCTGTGTGTCCCTTTTAAGAGCAAGGGATGGTACCCATAACCCTTCCAGCAGGTTCTCCTAAGGTCCCATTTGGTTGATTGCAGACACATACTCCTTCCTATGTTAGTTAGACATTGGCACCTGGGATGGGATGACTTTAATTGGCTTAGATTGGTGCTATTCAATTTAAGTTTGTTTTTGTCATGGTACACTTAGAAAATGATAACATTTGGTCAGCACATTAGGTAAATAGAAAAGGCTGCTTACAGCGGAAGTGCCTGGTATGTATGTGTTTTGGGTGTATGTGTGTGTAGCCCTCTCTGTTTCTGCTTGGCTGCCCTAGGAATTAAAGGGATGGCCGTCTGAGCATGGCTAATCAGGATTTGCCCCTGAGCTGTGATAATCCCTGGGCACATGACTTTGTGGAGGGATATCCCACTTTAAAACTTAAGGCATAAGAGGCGATGCCTTTTTAGATAAGCCTTCAGCCATGTTTGTTGCGTGGATGTTTCTTGTCTTTGCATATACGTATACCTAATGTCCTCCATGGAGAAAGGACCAAATCTTGCAAATGTTAAGTATTCAGTGGTTATTCATATATAGAATGAATGAATACATACATACTCATGTACTTGACTAACTGATTCACGCAACACCATTGACCTCCTGCAATGTGCCAGGAACAAGCTGTGTGAGGTGCAAGCAACATGGGCCCTGCTGATGGCTTTATACTTTGGGAGGCAGACAAGAGCTAAACAGTTAAACAAGCAGTGCATATGTAATGAGAAGTTATGGTAAGTTCTATTCAGGAAACAAAGATCAGGCCTCCTCTTATGGGGTGGTCTGGGACAGCTTCTTTGAGTTAATAACAGTTTAGCTGAGATTGAAGGAAGGACAAGAGGGAGGAATCAGTTATGAAGAATAGGGAATGAAGGTCCATAGTTTTGACTGTTTTATCTATGACTTAGTTAGGAATCATTTGTTTTTAAGAAACAAACAAAACAAATAGCAACAAAAACTACAAAAGATGGGCAGTTGCCATAAGGCCAGAGCAGCTTACAGGCATACCTCTGAGATACTATGGGTTTGTTCCAGACCACTGAAAAAAGTATCACCAAAAAGCAAATTGTAATCTTTTTTGCTGGTGGAGGGTCTTGATGCCTTCAATTGATAAGAAATGCAACTTCTATGCAGTGCAGTAAAGTGAGATATGCTGTACTGATCTGAGGTCAGGTAGGACCCAGAGCCTCCTAAGGCATTGCACCAGGAAGGAAGTGGTTGGCCCTCAACAGCTAACAGAAGCAGGGCCGGTAAATGGATAAATGTGTCTGCTTCACATTGTCTCTCAGTGTCTTCATTCTAAAGTGCAGTGACTGTCTTGGAGCTGCGCAGCCTCTCAGCACTGCTTCTCCCTGGATTCTGCTCTGCTCTCTGTCACTGGGTCCACCCTGACTGCCCCTGCAGCTCTGCCCTTGCAAAGAGCTCGATAGACACTAATAGGAATCACCACAGTCCAATTCCTCTTTCCTGAGGAAATGTATCTGTATTGCTTGCTGTAGGTCAGGTGCCCACCCTTGCTGGAATCAGCTGTGGCCTGGGCACAGGGTCCATCAGGCTGGCTGCTACTTAATTCTACTCAATCTTTTGCAGCAAAAGAGGAGAGTCTCTGAGAGGGTGGCATACAAGATAGGAAGATTAACACCTTGTTAAATGCCTTTTCAGTTTCTCCAACTTTAATAACACTGGTGGGATCCCAACGATATAAATAACTTAGTTATGACCTTGTTTAGTTGGGTACTGATGAATACTGCAGGGCACTGCATTACAGCAGGTACTTTCTAGTAAGAAGTAGTGAGTGATGGTGATTAATGAAGTTGAATGTGAGATACATAGTAGTTCTTTCTCTGCTGCCGGTCAATTATATTATGTTAATGGAATGCTTATTTTGCAGATGAAAAATCCTTTTGTAAATGCCATTCTGTATCTTTAAATCCCTTTATAATTATGTTATTCACATTACAAAAATAATTTATTTGCATTTTAGAATATTTAGGAAAAATTAGCAAAGAAAACAGAAGTTGATTATAAGACTCCAGTCCAGAGATGATCATTTATGGCATTTTGAGTAATATTTTTCCAGACAGTTTGTTATCGGAGAATTGTGTGGATTGGCCTTCTCAGTTGCCACTGGGGGTGGGGTTCTTGGGGTGCTGCTGGAATAAGGATTTCTGGAGGTTCCCAGGCGAGGATGAGATATGACAGAAAACTATATTTGTGTGGAATTATATCCCTGAGTTTCAAAAGTCCCATTTCCCTTAAACCAGCCCTGGAAAAGGTGAAGCTGGGAATTCAGCAGAGCTTAAAGCAAAATCAGTGTCTAAAGTTTCCATCCCATGGTGGAGTTGAGTCTGGCACAGCATCATGCTAGTTTCAGTTCATTAGTCCATTATGTGTGGATTCACATAGATCTGGGCCATGTGGGCAAATGCAAAGGTTGAGAGCCTCACAAGCCAGAAGTCAGGTTGAGCAGCAAGAGCAAGAGAGCAAGAAAGAGGGAGGGGACTCATTTGTTCAGGAGCTTATGTATCTCAAGTCTTTTAGCGCTTGCAATGGCCATGCCTACTCTGGCCAGTGACCTGCTCCCAGGTGTGACCCACAGGCAGGCACCCTCCCTATGTCACCCAGATCCTACTGTGCATGCATCTATTTGGCCCTCTTTGTGCTTTTCTAGTTAATTAATAACTAGGTTAAATAGAACGATATCAAGTTCTCTATGTAGATATGTGTATTTTTTTTTTTAATGAAAGGGGATGGGAGGTTGGTAAAGAGTAAAGGGAGACAAATATATGGTGACAGAAGAAGATCTGACTTTGGGTGGTAAACACAATGCAATATACAGATGTGCCATAGAATTATACACTTGGAACCTATATAATTTTATTAACTAATGCCGCCTCAATAAATTTACTTAAACTATATTTTAAAAATGGCATGTACTTGGACAGACAATAGTGTGGAAAAGATCTGGGGAGAGGGCGGGAGTGGGGTGAAGTGGGCCAATGGGAGAAAAATGGGGGACATCTGTAACACTTTCAACAGTAAAGATAAAATTTAAGAAAATGGAATGACCTGCTTTTCCACCTAACAATGTACCTTGAATATTAGAAATTCTACACATCATCATTAGAGGCACACTATGTCCTGTGGTGTGGCTGTAGCCCTCGGAAGTGGATACGCAGGTCTGAAAAGCTCTTCTACAGCAGATGTGGCCCTCAGGCTGGAATTGATTAGAATGCTGACCCTGAGGTTCTGTCCCAGTGCAGATACTGCAGGGGGATTGTTAAAGTTGGTCAGAAATTAAGTTTGTGTGATAATGATCACTCTTGTCCCCTGGGCCACCACTTTCCTGAGGATGATTTGCATGAAGCTCATTTACTGTTTTGCAAGGAGTGTGGATGAGCTTGATCTTCCCTGGAAGGAAAATAATCAGCATCCCTCTCAGGGTTCTAGGAAGCTTCCATGTGCTCAGGTCAGGGTGGCCCCTGTAGACTGCACTTGCTTCTCCTGATAAAGAAATTGCAAGCATGCCAAATTGCTTTGCTCCGGCTTAACCCTACTCCAGAATGAATCCATAAATGCTACAAAAGGAAAGCTTATGAACATATGCTATACAGAACTCAGAAAGCGTCCTGCCTACTTAATCCTTTTCCTACTTCAGGGGAAAAAAGTCTGTTTATACTTGAACTGAGAATTGAGGGATCACAAAAATGAAGATTGGATGCCGTGCTAGAAATCACCAGTGTGTTTTCTCATTTCCCTTAGAGTCACAGGTTGATTTTTCAATACAGCTGCGTCAGTGGGGAAATGTGCACTCATTCTGGAGTCAGATTCACTCCCAATGATGTGACTGTCCACATTCCCCTTGTTTAAACACAGAGTCTTTATTGTATTGGGTTCTGAGGACTGGGACCATCTCTCCAAGGCCATTGTCCCCTCCCCAACGACTCTCCATTTAGATGACTGCAGATGGCGAAGGGCACTCTCCATTTTGTGTTCTTGGAGAGATTCGTGCATGGAGAGGTGAGTGGAGTCACAACAGATGTGTACTACCTCAGAGCCAGGAAATGCACGCACTGAGAATGCATACTGGTCGTTCTAGTTGAAGATGATTCCTCTGCAAAGCAGTTCATCATCTTCTTGCCAGCGTATTTGCTGGAAAACACCTACTGAAGCTGTTTGGGCAAGCTTTCTGACCCCGAAGCATCTCTGATTTCTGATCCCGCTCTGCTTGCTGTGGGCCTCCCCAGCTAGAGCTCTGGAGGCCCTTAGAGGTCTGCTAAGTCTCTCTCCGTCTTGAGGAAGTGAATGTAACTTTTCTGCCTGTGTCTTATTCAGTGTGTCTGTATCTCTGGCTGTCTAGGGGTCTACAAGGCCATTTGGTTTGACACCAAAGGCACTATCTGTGTATAGCCAGTCATAATGAATAATTGTAAACATGGTCAGATGTCTGCCCAGAGCGGGTGTTAGCCGAGAGGTGTGGGAATCTGCTTGGAGGGGTAACAGCTGAGATGTCAGAGTAATTTACCATCTCATGGGTAGAGGCATTGGGAGAGTGTTTTCTGTCTGAAAAAATACTACAGGCATCAGATCCTAAACTTTCTGTCCTGTGGCTGCAGGTGCTCATCCTACTGACTTAGAAATGAGGGAAGCTCTATGGATATTAAAAATTATAGGAGATTCAGAGTTAGTAAGAAGTGAAAATGCAGGGGCTTCAAAGTGGGAATGAACTGTGGTCACCATCAGCCCAGGATACATGAACTAAGATGTGTTTATGAACTGTTTGCGCATGACGCTGCGCCTGCTCATGCCTGCAAGACCTGCTAACCTGCTCCATCCACTCTGTAAACATTAAAAACTCTGATACCACTGATGTTTATCATGCCATTGTGATCTGGTCCAAAAAGGTACCTGGCATCTTTAGCTTACGATGTACTCCTGGCAATGTGGCAATTACTTTTCTTGGGGCAGATATTCTTCAGAATTTAACAGATGACGGAATGGAAGTTCAGAGAGGTTAAGTAACTTGACCAAGAATGCACAGTAATAAGGAGGCGCTTTAAAACAAGTTATTTTTTCACAGAGGGGAAGAGAGAGGGACAGAGAGCCAGAAACATCAATGAGAGAGAACCATCGATCAGCTGCCCCTTGCACACTCCCAACCGGGAATGTGTCCGCAACCAAGGCACATGCCCCCAACTGGAATTGAACCTGGAACCCTCTAGCCTGCAGCCTGACGCTCTATCCACTGAGCCAAACCAGTTTCTGCAAGAAGGAGGCACTTTTAAACAGAGAAAGCAGCAGATCTTTGTCCCCCTAGGGTAGTGGTCAGCAAACTGCAGCTGGCCTTGGTTTGCCACTCTGTTGACTAATGAGTTTGCTGACCACTGCCCTAGGGCAAAGGAAGAACTTGTCATTTCTCCACAGAGGCAGAGTGACACTGGTGGGATTTGTGCTGTGGTTCCTTGATAAAACTTTGGATGGGGTTGAGATAATTTGGGTGCATCCTTAGGCCCCCAGGTGCTCCTTTCTGCAAAGCTGATCTGTTTTCACTTATGGTTGATTCATTCAGATTCACTCACTTTTTCTGTAAATTGAATACCTGTTTTGCTGAGAGCCAGGTGCTAGAGCAGTGGAAAGGATCAGAGAGTTGAGAATCTCCTGGGGGTGGGTGATTGGGTGGGGTTGGGAATGGGGAGGCTATGCTGGGAGAGTCAGAACATATAGCACTTGGTGGTGAGTGTGGCAAGCAGCAGCAGAACCTCTAGGTAATGCATCTCCTCCCATTCAGAACCCCTGTTAGCATTCCAGATATTTGGTCTCAGGGCAGGGACTGGCGTTTATTCTGCACTGTCAGCCACAATGAAGAGACCTATTAATAGCATGTGATTTCTTTGTGATGGGTAATTTGTGAGTGCAGACGTGTATGTCTAAAAGAGATGGTGCATAGAAGTGGAGGAGGGACCTTCATATCAAACAGTGGGCTTCCTCTATGACACACATGCAGGGGCAGCACCAGATAGAAAGCCTGGGAGATGCGCAGCAGCTGCTCTGTTGTACCCTTACTTCTCAGAGCTTGTGACTTCCACCCCATCTGCCCCGAGCACCCAGCCTCACACATTCTTCTTCAAGTTCCAGTGCCCTTCCTACCTCTTTTCAGTGAAAGGACAGGATGGAGGGGTGTTGAGAATTCTGATGTCAATCATTTCCTCTACTGTAAATTTAAACTAATAATATTTTACAGCTTTTCATGTGGTACACGAGATGATCTTACATAGTGTGTGAGGCAACAATTTTTTGCTTAGTCATTAATTTTTTAGGTTTCCTTTTATAAATGGCAAACAATATTGGCTAAATTAAAGTGATCTTTGTAATTTGCAATGGTAATATAAAATGTTCTTTCCAAAGATAATTAATTCAACAAATTAATTTAGGCTGGCAAAACTGAGTTGATTAAAAGAAAATATTGTATTAATGATAGAACATTGGTTTGCAGATATAAGAATCATGAAAGAGGAATGTGAATGACTGAAGTTTTAGAATAATTCACCTGCATGTATTTGCATTCAAACCTCTGCTGTGGAATACTGAGCTTTGTCCCATAGGAAGATAATTTCATCAACCAGGGTGGCAAGAACACCTCTGAAATCTTACTTCATAGGTGGTCATCTCCTTCTCCCTGCAGAATTGGGATTCACTGATCTCAGATGATTCCTGTCACACCAGGCTTTCTCCTTGAGTTAATGGTCATACTTCAGAGAAAGTGATTCCTCTTAGCATTAAATTTGGAGTAACTCTGAAGTAGTTAGCTGCAGGGTTCTTCTTCATTAATGTGCTTGTGAGCTGGCCAGGGTGTATAAAGTAAACTTGATGTCTGAAGCAGCCAGACACTTAACCATACAATGACAGAATAGAAATGTAATAGAATACATTTTTATTTCATGTACCAAAAATAGCACCTGAATCTACCCATTCTCCCTCCTCTCCCCACTAGGGAACAGGACAAATTGTCAAAACAAAGAAAGATTTTTCTCTGAAATAGCAATTAGAATAGGGCAGAGAACACTTTGCTGCAATTTTCAGTGGCCTGATGTGGCAGGACTCGGGGGCTGGCTAGCACTTGGTAGGGCGTTTTGGTCTTTGAGTGGGCCTGTTATCAGGCAGAGCCAAACAGGGAACCCAGAGGAGTAAGAGCAGCCAATGACAGCAGAATCCTTTGTTCGTAGAGGTCTGTTTTAACATCTTTTCTAAAACATAGTGGAAAGGTTAATACTATACAAAGTAATTTCAGTCCTTTTTTTAGAGACAAACGTTGGTGTTTCCACAGACTGTGTGTGTTTGTTTGCTATAGCCTTCTGATAGTGGGTGAGCAAGAGACAGAAAAAAAGTAAATAGTTACTGTTATTGCTACTTTTGGTCATTACTTGGGGTTTTAATTTGGGGGCCAAATTCTTCCTTCTGTTGACCAAAAACAATTACTTTCAGATAATTTAGGCTGCTGTGTCCACCATAGGTGTTTTGTAAAGATAAGAATATAATTTTAACTTAATAATGTCCACTTTTCTTATATTTGGTATGAGGAAAGGAAAATAATCCAAACTTCTAAAAAAATGAAGATAAAACTTACTGGAAATATATATATCTTGTAAAACTATTACATTGTAACTTAAAGAAACTCAAGCTTAAAGTGCTGTCATTAACTGTTTTTCACTTGGCATCAAGATTGATGAAGTAGCCTATCCAGTGTAGCTCAGTGGTTGAGCATTGACCAATGAACCAGGAGTTACTGGTTTGATTCCCAGTCAGGGCACATGCCCAGTTGTAGGCTTGATCCCCAGTGCTGGGTGTGCAGGAGACAGCCTATTGATAATTCTCTCTCATCATTGTTGTTTCCCTTTCTCTCCCCCCCTCCCTTTCTGAAATCCATAAAAACATATTTAAAAAGAAAAAGGTAAGATTGGTGAAGTAAGTCATTCAGTAATCAGTTTTAATGCTAACTTTCTGAAACTGCTCAGTGAGGGTATACAGCAGTTAACATCTTTGATAAGGTCTCTGCCCCATAATTCTTGTGGTCTAGATTAAAGTAAAAACAGGGTAATCGAACCCATCAGTACATTGCTTGGTACTTTTTGTGACCAAAACAATTGTTATTTTTGGAAATAGCATCAGTTTTATTTAAGCAGTTTCACAAACACAACCTCAGTATTTAGTATTGGAACATATGCAAAACATTTCAAAACTGTGCACCCTAAAACAGTGGAAACTGATAGAGTTACTGAAGTAGGATTCCCATTGTCTTCACATTTTGTTTTTATGAAAACAGAAAACAAAACTAGATTTAAGCCCGAAACAGTTTGGCTCAGTGGCTAGAGCGTCGGCCTGAAGAATGAAGGGTCCCGGGTTCGATTCTGGTCAAGGGCATGTACCTCGGTTGCAGGCACATCCCCAATAGGGGGAGTGCAGGAGGGAGCTGACTGATGTTTCTCTCTCTAATTGATGTTTCTAACTCTATCTCTCTCTCTTCCTCTCTGTAAAAAAATATTAAAAAAAAAACTAGGTTTAACTTACTATTTAATATATTGATTGTTGAGAGGGAAAAAGTAAATAATCTACTTAACATATTATCTTCTTTTGAGGAAATGTCCTAAATGCCCATCAGCAGATGAATGGATTAGCAAACTGTGGTACATCTACACAATCAAATACTATGCTGCTGTAAAAAGGAAGGAACTTCTACCATTTGCAACAGCTTGGATGATGCTGGAGAGCATTGTGCTAAGCAAAATAAGTCAGAGAAAGATAAATATCACATGATCTCATTTATTTGTGGATTATAATGAACAACATAATCTGTGAACAAAAACAGATCCAGAGACAGAGAAGCATTGGTCAGATGCTCAAACCTCAGAGGGAAGGTAGGGGAGAGTGGGGGTAAGGGGGAGAGATTAAGCATAACCAATGGACACAGACATTACGGGAGTGAGGGCATGAGTGGGAGTAGGGTGGGAGGGCTATGGGGGGAGGTAAGAACACATATGTAATACCTTAATCAATAAAGGAAAATTTATTTTAATGATTTTATCAAGGAAGGGTAAGGGAGAGAGAGAGAGAAACATCAATGATGAGAGAAAAATCATTGATGGGCTGGCTGCCTCCTGCACCCACCCCCCTGCCCCTACTGGAGATTGAGCCTGTAATATGGCCACATGCTCCTGACTCGAATTGAACACAGTCCTTCTGTCCACTCTATCCACTGAGCCAAACCGGCTAGGGCCATGGTATCTTCTGATTCTGGTAAAGTGAAAGGCACATAATTAGTACTGTGTTTCAAAAAATGTATCAAGTGTTTATGTCTTAAATGCAATTATTGATGAGCCATTACTGTGAAGTCACTACATTGCTCTAAATTGCTCATTGAGCCACCAGAGATCTAAATCCCAGCAAACATTTTCCGGAATCTGTAGCACAATCATGATTGACTACAAACCTCCTTGCACTTTCATTACAGGAATTAATATAGTGAATTGCTACATGAATTGTTTGATGCTGTGAGGGAAAGAATGCTAAAAGGTTCTCCTAAGACTGTTAACAGTCCAGTAGTTTGTAAAGTCAAATTTCTTTGTGTTTCCAGGTTGCCCACCTCTTGCCCAGTACAGTGGTACCTCGAGATACGAGTGCCCTAACATACGAGATTTTTGAGATACGAGCCATCGAGCGAGCGATTTTTGCTTTGAAATACGAGCAACATTTGAGATAGGAGTAATCGCGAGGATCGGCTGGCTGCACACGACCCACCAGTTTACTGCGACTCGAGCGTCTCATAGTTTCCCACGCCTCAAGGTTACGGAACGAATTAAACTCGTATCTCGAGGTACCACTGTGTATCTTTTCTTTTTGGTCTAGCTGGCAGACTGCTGAAGGAAGAGAATGATTGTCCCATGTCAACCTAATGGAAGTATAACAAATTCACAGGGTTTATATACTTGCCAATCCAAAGTGTACATCTTGAGGAATTTTCACAAAGAGATCCCATGTCAAGAATCTGCATCCAGAATAAAATATAGAACATGACTTTGTCTTGCCATCTTCTAGTTGCCACTCTGCTCCCAGCTGAGGCCACCACTTATGACTTTGTCATCACAAATTGTTTTGCCATGGTTTTTGAATTTTATATAAATGCAGTCATACAGATGACCTCCTTTGTTTGGGCCATCTTTTGTTCAGTATTATGTTTGTAAATTTGGAATAATTTTTGTGTGTGTTTAATTTTAAGAAAGAATGTAGGCTCATGGGTGTCAAGTGAAATCATAAGATGGGAAAATATTTTGAATGCATTGAAGTTCCTTGCAACTGTAATACTAAGTTTGTAGCCTGGACATTTAAGTAGTCTGGAATATTTTTATGTATTCTGGACAAAAAAAAAATTGATGTCACTGAGTTATTACTGACTATTTCAGCCACACAATTTGTATTTGCAAATTTGACAGTGATTTACACTGGGCAAATCATTTATATCCTAATAGATAAAACTATAAGATTTTTGGATATAAAGGTTCTAAAGGTCAACTTAGAAATGTACTCCCTGAGGTTTATTCTTGTACAGGTTAGTGGGTAACTTCTTATAATTGACTAATTAAATGGAAGCAAAAGTATTTTTAAACCTAAGGCTATATCTTAATATTTATATCTTTTTGTATGTAATCCTATCTAATAAAAGAGTAATATGAAAAGTAACCATCACTCTGTGATGAATTGGCAGTACCCATAGACACAAGATGGCGATGCCCAGTCCTCTCAGGCCCGCCCGAGCCCCCCAGTCCTAGGGAGTGCTGCCAATGAGAGCTGGAAGCATGTGGCCCAGGCTGTCCTTTAGTTGTAATTTTGTGTTTCCAGGTTGCACTCCCCCCACCTTCTCAGTGCTATCCACTCCCAGCCCCGGCCCAGGCCCTCATCCTGTGAGGCGCCCGCGCACCACTGGCGCCATCTGCTCAAAGTCACAGCCCAGGCCGTTGGCCTGGGAAGCACCCACGCCCCTCTCCCACATGATCATCTCCCAGCCACAGCTGGGGGTGTAGGCCTGGGAGGCAGCCATGCCCCCCTAGAGGTATCCACTCCCAGTGGAAGCCTGGGGTGTCAGGCTTCAAAGGGCCTGTGCCCCGATGAAGTGATCCCCCCCCCCCCCCCCACACACACATACCTAAAGCCTTGGAATTTCCCTTGCCCCCACCGGAGTGATTGGACATGGGGAGGTGAGTATCTGGGCTTGCTGCCCATCAAACCTCTCCTATTGGGTAGAAACTTCTGACCAGCTTAGAGAGGTAAATGGATTTTGTTTAAAATCTTTAAAAACTGCAAATGAAATGTCTGAGGTAGGGTTTCACATAGGAAGTAACTTATAACTAATTTTGAAGGCAAATGGGGACATTGCAGTTACATTACTGGAGAGTACCCTGAGGTCTGGAGGTTGGCTCTGCAAGGGCTGTAGTGTGTGCTCCCCGCCCTGGTTCCTCAGCACCTTGGGCAGGGCTTGAGCCCACCCAGGAAGGCCATTTCCCCTACAGTTTTCACCAAAGCAGGGAGGTTTTATAGACATGAATAAGAAGTGCCCATGCACAAGTTTTGAAGATGCTGGGGCTGGCAGAAATGACAAACTGGGAAAAGAGCAAAACCAGAAACACTACTGATCCCAACATAGATCATCTTTTTCTTCAGATGATGGTGTGTTTCCCTCTTCTTCGTCTTCTGGAAGCAAGACAATTCAAGTACTGGCGATTCTACCAATGAAAAAGTTAAGAAAAGAGAGGACAGTACAGGAATAAAAGGAGAAAAGAAAGAAAGGACAGGGGAGAAACCAAGATGGTGGCATAGGTGAACACCTAAGCTGCTGCCTTGCACAACAATTTCAAAATTACACCTAAAAGATAGAACAGACACCATTCAGAACCACAGGAAAGCTGATTGAGTGAAAATTCTACAACTAGAAGTAAAGAGAGGGACTCACGAAGACTTAGAGGAGCTGTAAAAAGTTGAGGTAAGGAGACATACTAATGGAGAGGACCGATGGAGGAGGTTCTGGCTGGCTTACTCTAGCAGGATGGAGACAGAAAATCCTGACTGCACTGAGCCCCACTTCTGACTGTACTGAACTCCAGTTCTGGGAGAGACTCATACGGGGGAGTGTGGACTGTTGTAAAAAGGAAGGAGTGCAGGGAAA
The DNA here is from genome assembly GCA_011751065.1 of Lasiurus cinereus. Classification (NCBI taxonomy): domain Eukaryota; kingdom Metazoa; phylum Chordata; class Mammalia; order Chiroptera; family Vespertilionidae; genus Lasiurus; species Lasiurus cinereus. The sequence goes on from JAAGEH010000020.1 coordinate 11,415,030, forward strand.
CCTAGGGGAGCCATGAAAGACAGAAGCCTGGGGGCATGCGAAAGTTTGCACAAAAGTGCGCACACAGCAGTGACTGCTGATTGTGCTGCTGGCTTTCTTTAGTGGGAGGAAAACAGATCCTCCCAACAGCACTGAAATCCAGGTCCAACTGCACTGAACCCCAGTTTTGGATGAGTTCCTTGGGACCCAGAGTAATACGGGTCCCTAGAGCGCATGGAAACTCAAGAGAACCCAAAGAAAGGGGTCTGGAGGCCCACACGCGAATGAAAAGTAGAGGTCTGGAGGCAAGCATGCATGGAAAACCCAGCTGATCCTCACAACCAATTGGCTTGGAGGTCAATTCCCCCCAGTAATACCAACAACAATCAAGAATTAAATACAATAAGACTGTACACACAGTTCACAAAGGGGTGCACCAAGAGAGTCCACCTCAGGTAACTGGGGAGGCAGAGCTACTAGGCCACATAGGACACCTAGCACACAAAGCTACTCTACCAACTCAGGGAAGCAGCGAAATATGTGGAGACAAAAGAACATCACAAACGAAAGAAATGGAGGAAAACAAATGACTGGATATAGAGTTCAAAACCATGCTTATAAGGTTTTTAAGAATTTCTTAGAAAAAAATGGATAAATTTAACGAGACCAAAGAGGAGATGAAAAAGGAGCAACTAGAGATAAAAAAGGACCAACTAGAAATTAAACATACACTGACTGAAATAAAAAATATTATACTGAAACCTAACAGCAGACTAGAGGAATGCAAGAATCAAGTAAAAGATTTGAAATACAAAGAAGCAAAAAACACTTCACTGGAAAAGCAAAAAGCAAAAAGAATAAAAAAATGTGAAGATAGTGTAAGGAGCTTCTGGGACAACTTCAAGCGTACCAATATCAGAATTATGAGGGTGCCAGAGAAGAGAGAGAGCAAGATACTGAAAACGTATTTGAAGAAATAATGACTGAAAACTTCCCACATCTGGTAAAAGAAATAGACTTACAAATCCAGGAAGTGCACAGAACCCCAAACAAAAGGAATCCAAAGAGGACCACACCAAGACACATCATAATTAAAATGCCAAGAGCAAAAGAAAAAGAGAGAATATTAATAGCAGCAAGAGAAAACAGTGAATTGCCTACAAAGGAGCTCCCAATGGATTGTCAACTTATTTCTCAACAGGAACTATGCAGGCCAGACAGGAGTGGGAAGAAATATTCAAAGTGATGAATATCAAGAACCTACAACCAAGAGTGCTCTACCCCAGTAAAGCTATCATTCAGAATTGAAAGGCAGATAAAGAGTTTCACAGATAAGAAAAAAACTAAAGGAGTTCATCAACACCAAACCAGTATTATATGAAATGCTGAAAGGTATTCTTTAAGAAGAGGAAGAAGAAGAAAATGGTAAAGGTAAAAATTATGAACAACAAATACATATCTTTGAACAAGTGAATCTAAAAATCAAGTGAATTGAAAATTTAATGATCAGAATAAACTGATGAGTATGATACAATTAGGGGCATGGAAAGGGAGTGGACTGCTAATTCTCAGGGGGAAAGTGATGAGGGGGGTGCAGGGAGAGATTGGCCAAAAATCATACACCTATGGATGAGGACAATGTGGGGGAGGTAAGGGCAGAGGGTAGGGTGGGAACCGAGTGGAGGGGAGCTATGGGGGGAAAAAAGAGGAACAATTGTAATAATCTGAACAATAAATATTTATTAAAAAAAAAAAAGACAAGGTTAAAAAAAAAGTACAAAAAATGAAATATCAAGAAAAAGAAAGAGAAGGAAGAAATGAAAAAACAACTGTGGGAACCTCTTTCCACGTCCCTTGTGGTTCAGGGTTCCTGGTTCAGGGTTCGGGTTCTGAAGGAGGCCGCACGCAAACAAAATGAGAGACTGGAAAACATTAATTTGGCGATATTGGGGGGCCAGGCGGGAGCCTTCCTCTAATGGAAAGGACTGTCACTTGCTCTGGCCTTTTTCTCCCTTTTATTAAGGCTTTTGGGACACACCCTTAGCCTTTAGGCAGGAAATAACAAAACAGAAATTAACATGAAACAAACAGGTAGAGGTTGCTTCAGCCAACAATGTTTTAACTAAACAGTGAATAATTAGCTCTGACCTTTCAGAGCAGTTAAGGTTGACCAGACTTCTGGCTTCCTGTTTACATCCATTTAGTAAGAACAATGTTTGGTTTCCGACAAACAACCACATGATATCACCTTTCCAAGGTCTCATGAAATTCCTGTTTAAGGAGTTTATTTTATGACACTTTTAGTTTGGGTTTGCATTTCATTGGTTTGTCAAGAACACAGCAGGTACACTGTCCAATATGTTAAAGAAAGAACCCTGTCTGATAAAGAGGGAATATGCAAGGGAGGGGATTTGGGGGGTGTCCTGGGCTGTCAGGGAGAGCAGTTGGGACGATAGGGCCAGCAGGGGAACAGTTAAATGTCCATCAAGCTGGCAGGGTAGTGGTTAGGGGGTGATCACACTGGCAGGCAGAAGCAGTTAGGCAGGCAAGCAGTTGGGAGCCAGCAATCCCGGATTGTGAAAGGGATGTCTGACTGCCTGTTTAGGGATCGGGCCTAAACAGGCAGTCGGACATCCCCTGAGGGGGTCCCAGATTGGAGAGGGTGCAGGTTGGGCTGAGGGACACCCACCCTCCAGTGCACAAATTTCATGCACTGGGCCTTTAGGTGCATATATGTGTGAAGAATCTATAACATTTTCTCTTCCAATATCATACTATATGTAGGATTTGGCTTACAGATCTGACTGCACACTTGACTACCTTGTTTTTGGAGGCTGAATATGTAATTACTAGAGGTGTGGTACACGGATTTGTGGTCCATTGGGTTCCCTTGGCCTGGCCTGAACCCTCTTCCAATCCCAGACTCCTCAGGGTATGTTGGTGTACTGGTTTCGGTTCGATCCCTGCAGGCCAGGTGAGGGACCCCACTGGTACATGAATCCATGTACCGGACTTCTAGTATGCATGTAAGATCTTTGTTAATTTCTTCCTACTCTGCCCCCTCCCCTGTCCCTCTGAGATTCATTAGTCTGTTCCATGTTTCCATGCTTGTGCATTGAGCATCTGCTCCCTGGTGGTCAGAGTGTGTCATAGGTGCCGGTCGAATGGACAGACAGTCTCTTAGGCTTTTATATACACCGAGTGGCCAGATTATTATGATCTTTGAATGCATAATAATCTGGCCACTAAGTGTAGTCTGTCCACAGAGTTGGGATTTTAAAATAAGGTTTTTCTATGTATAAGAACTGCATTGTGGGTATTTAGAAAGAAGCAGAGGACTTACTATCCAGAGGCCGGGGGCCACAATCTCCTGGTCCCTTTACATATCAAGATTTGCAAGCTTTCCCTTATACATAAGTACACCAAGTGACCAGATTATTATGCATTCAGAGATCATAATAATCTGGCTACTCAGTGTATATACAGATTTTCTTGAAAAAAAACATCTTTCACTCCAATACCTCCCTCTCCCATCAAAACCAAATTAAACCATCTTCTTAGCAGCATAGTACAGTAGCTAAGAACATGAGGTTGCTGCTTTGGGATGTGCAAGTGGGCTCCTTAGCCTCTAAAAGCTTCTTTCCTCCTCAGAAAATGATAATAACATTAATAATAGCACCTCTTACTATGGTTGTTGGAAGGAGTCAAGTAACACAGAGAACTGAATACAGTGCCTGGAACAACCTAAATGCTCAGTGAATGCCATTAGTGTTGTTATAAGCACTCCTGTTTTAATTTCCTTTTTAAATCAAGTAGGCAATCCTTAGAAAAATTCTTTCTTGAGCTTTAAAAAAAACCCTTCCTCCATCCCTCGAGATGGAAAGACTCGTTTCAATACCAACCAGACCAAGGGATGCATCTCTGATAGATTTTTATTTTTACAAAACAAAAGACCCCAAGAAGCAGTGGTATTTTAATACTGGAATAAATGCTGCATCATTTTTCAATGTCTGTCTGATGACAATCTGGTTATTAGGTTGTCATGGTTTTTTGACAAAATGTGATGTTGGACTACCTAATTACATTGCTTCAGAGTCCAGTGGGGCTGCTGATCTGTTTCCTAATAATTTTGACCAGGGTTGTTTTTGTAAAAGCAGCTGTACCAGTCATGTGAGAAATGTTTACTTTTTATGTGCACTAGTCTAAACATAAAAAACCCACTTAGGCCTAATATTGTTGGGGGCAGTAATAACACAGAACCCACAAATCATATCCAACTGAAAGTTTTAGGTTGTTGGCAGAACTGTCAGCGAGCCAACAGTTCTGCAAGTTTTATTTTATTCAAATTTTGGTCTTAGAAAATACCTACTGAAATCATCAGTCTTAACTTTGTTCCTTTAAAATCACTTTCCCCTACCCCTTTGCCTTTGTGTTTAAAATTTTAAGACTATTTAGTGAAAACTGTGCAATGGACAGTACAACTAGAGAAGCACTTGTACACATCTTTGCCTGCATCAGGGCAGGTTCAGGTTTTGTTGGATGCTTATAAAATTTGGGGAGGGGGTTCTCTTTAAGAAGGAAAATAGAAAGTGGTGAATACAAAATTAGATATAAAGGTTAGTATTTATTTCATAGATTCAGTTAAATGTTTTGGTTCTCTTTCTTTCATGATCTCTTCGTCAGAAATGCTTACATAGGAATGCTGCCACCTAGGCTACTCCTGCCTACCTGCTCCCAGCACTGCTGGGGCCCTGCACTAGGAGGAGCCCTGAAGATTAGGCTTCATCACCATCATGTCAATCCTTCTCTTCCTATTTGAACATGCTGCTGAGTCAGTCAGAATAGAACTGTTAGATGATATATAGGAAATTATGATATGAAGAATTTCATATCATAATTCCAACTAGATGTCTTATTGGAATAAGCTGTGAAATCAAGTTTCAAGGAACCTTGAGGTAGATATTATAGATTCTTACAAGTGAACTGGAAAAAAGTTTTATAAGATTAAAAGCTTTAAATGTACTTCTTGAAAAGTAGAATAGTTATAGGATATAGCCTCTAAGAATAACTCACTGCTGTAGAAGTCCATTAGAAAATGTATTAATAAAAAGAAGAGGTGTTGCTGTTTTTTCAGAAAGATGTGTTTCCTGCAGTATTGACTCATTTGGTAGCTTTCCAGCAGCAGAGTGTCTTTGACATCTGTGTGAATCGTTATGCTGTCTTTGGAATAAGATGATTCAGCCTGATCTACCTTATGTGTTGTCTCTGTCACTATGGGCCTTAATGGCTCAAACTCTAAAGATAACTGTTCAGGTAGGAGTGTCAGTCCTTGGCCATGGGTGCTCTGAGACCCAAGGAAATCTAAGATTCAGATCAATCTTCCCATTCTGAATAGTACTCATTTATCTATACATTTATTGCCTGCCAGTCACTTTGTTGAATACTTTGAGATACCGGTATTTGCCAACTATAATTGGCTTATACAGAGATCAAGGGATCTTGGTTTTGTTTTATCTGTTTAGTTAGTTCCAAGGGAATGTCAGAAATCCACTAGTTTAGGAATGTAGATTAGTTACCTATGTTGTAAGATCAAAGCTGAGTCTCTAGTAGCTGTCATGTGCTGATCATTATTTGGTGGAAGATTTCCTAGAGCTCTTTGGTGACTTTGATGGAGAGGTCAGGCTGCTGTCTGGGTGGAGGATGATAAAAGTGACAGAGGTGGATAGAGAGATGTTTTAGGAGAGTTTGTGGTGGTTTAGGAATGTGTTTTTCCAATCTGACATTTCTTCAAGAGAGAACATACATTTAAATTACTTGAACTACTTTTAATTATTTTTGTTTGCTTCTTTAAAAATAGGTGCTTTGTGTGAAAGACTAAATCAAGCATGTCAAACTCATGGCCTGCAGGCCACATGCAGCCCACAATGAATATTTTTGGGGTCCAGCCCATATAACGGTATATAAGAAACGTTTTAATAAAAATTTGTAACTTAATTTTTATAATATCCTGTTATACATAACTATTAGTAATGAACTACAATAATAGTGCTCTGTTATTTTATTGTTTGCTAATGACTGATTACTATAATTGTGTTGCATTCATTTCCCTTATGAGCCTTATGCGCAGGCGCACCATTTTTTTCCCCAATAATACTAGCAGCGAATATTTTAGCAGCTGATTGCCACATAATTAGTCTTGCACTGACTTGTTTGGTGTGCACAACAGGAAATCATGTCTCTTTCAGAGAACAAGAGAAATAGGTTTATTTGGGTTACACTTATTAATTTGTGCAGTTATTCGGTGTCTGGTAAGTTAATGCTCAAGAAAAAATATTAGTTTTTATTAAAATGTTCTATTATTTTATGTTAATAATTACTCATTTATTTCAGCCCTTTATACTCAGCATGTCTATATTGAAATAAAACTACATTTTTATGAAAATTGAAACTTTTGCTTTTTTGTGGCCCACATAAACTTTAACCTTGTTTATTTGGCCCATGTTAGCCTTTGAGTTTGACATGCTTGAACTAAGGTTTTTTATATGCTTTGCTACATTTTCTTTTGGATTCTTTTCACAATTATACTAGGTCCTTTTGTCTTTGTCATGCTCTGTACTTTATTGTTTTGTCATTTTTGTGGGTTTCACAGAAACCCTTCTAGGATTATTTTTCTCCTTTTCATTTAACAAATAAGGAAAAGCAAATACATGAGGATGTGCTTTTGTGCTTTCTGCAAGATCATACAACACTTTCCATCTGGACTGGAACCTAGATGCCTGACTCCTACCTCTAATGCCCTAGAGATGAATAAATAGTCCAGTTGGATAATGGTATCCTCTCTAGAATTTTATTGCAAGTAGGTACCTAGAATTGAATGGCAACATCTTACTTGCCCACTTAACTTACATAGAAATGTGTTTCGAGAATACCCTGAGGAATATGCACAGATAATCTTCTGCAATTAATGAGTAGGGAAGTTTTGAAGATATATCAGTATCTAAACAACTGAAAACAAAGTTTGGCATGCCCATAGCATATGAACAATTCTTTTATTATTTTAAAAATACATATTTTTATTGATTTCAGAGAGATAGGAAAAGGGAGAGAATGAGAGAGAAACATCAATGATGACAAAGAATCATTCATTGGCTGCCTCCGGCACGCCCCTCACTGGGAATTGAGCCCACAACCCAGCATGTGCCCTTGACCAGAATTGAACCCAGGACCCTTCAGTCTGCAAGCCAATGCTCTGTCCAATAAGCTAAACCAGTTAAGGTAGAAAAATTCACTTTCTATAGAAAATACCTGCCAAATAAAGTGGTTTCATTTGGAAGCTAACTGGAGGTTAGGTTGTAAAGATGGAATCCTGAGCTTTCTCTCTCTGGAGTAGTCTCTCTGTATAGATTACATTCGACAATGTAGATGGATTGATCACACAAGAATTGCTTAACTGCTTGCCCTCTTATAAACTTTTTTAATCAGGTACTTGCTGACTGTATTATGACAGATTTATTTTAATTAAATCTTTATTATTCAGATTATTACATTTGTTTCTCATTTTTCCCCTCCATAGCTCCCCTCCACCTGGCTCCCACCCTTCCCTCTACCCTTATCTCCCTCCCATTGACCGCATCCATGATTTTTGTCCAGTCTCTCCCTGTACACCCCTCACTCCTTTCCCCCTGAGAATTATCAGTCCACTCCCTTTCTGTGCTCCTGATTCTATTATATTCACCAGTTTATTCTGTTCATCAAATTTTCAATTCACTTAATTTTTAGATTCACTTGTTGATAGATATGTATTTGTTGTTCATAATTTTTTATCTTTTACCTTTTTCTTCTTTCTCTTCTTAAAGAATATCTTTCAGCATTTCCTATAATACTGGTTTGGAGTTGATGAACTTCTTTAGCTTTTTCTTATCTGTGAAGCTCTTTATCTGCCCTTCAATTCTGAATGATAGCTTTGCTGGATAGAGTATTCTTGGTTGTAGGTTCTTGATATTCATCACGTTGAATATTTCTTCCCACTCCCATCTGGCCTGCATCGTTTCTGTTGAGAAATCAGCTGACAGTCGTATGGATGCTCCCTTGTAGGTAATGAACTGTTTTTCTCTTGCTGCTTTTAATATTCTCTCTTTGTTTTTTGACCTTGGTATTTTAATTATAATGTGTCTTGGTGTAGCCCTCTTTGGATTCCTTTTATATAGGATTCTGTGTGCTTCTTGGACTTGTAAGTTTATTTCTTTTACCAGATGTGGGAAGTTATCAGTCATTATTTTTTTAAATAGGTTTTCAGTATCTTGCTCTTTCTCTTCTTCTGGCACCCCCACAATTCTCATGTTGCTATGCTTGAGGCTGTCCCAGAGGCTCCTTACATTATCTTCACATTTTTGGATTCTTTTCTCTTCTTGCTTTTCCAGTTGAGTGTTTTCTGATTCGTTATATTTCAAATTTTTGACTTGATTCTTGCCTTCCTCTAGTCTGCTGTTAGGTCTCTGTACAATATTTTTTATTTCAGTCAGTGTATGTTTAATTTCTAGTTGGTCCTTTTCCATCTCTAGTTGGATCTTTTCCATCTCTAGTTGTTTTTTTTTCATCTCCTCTTGGGTCTCGCTAACTTTATCCTACTTTTCTAGGATATTCTTGAAAAACCTTATAACTGTGGTTTTGAAATCTATATCTAGTCGTTTTTTTCCCTCCATTTCTTTTGTTTGTGATCTCTTCCTTTGTCTTGGCATTTTTACTATGCTGGGAGAACTTCTGTGTTGGATTCAGCCTTATGATACAAGAGTTGCGAAACTGCAAAAGCCTCTCTGTTGAGCTTGGGATGGGTGGAGTCTCAGGGCTTAAGGGACTGCCTTACCATCCAGTTGGCCCCTCCCTCCACGGCCCCTGGGTCTCATGTGACTGGGTCATCGCTGGAACGGTCCCTGTGCACGTGCTTTCTCCCAGTGCCTCTAGACTGCTGCCTTTTCGGCTCCCCTGTGCTCCAGGACCATATGAGTCTGTGTCCCCAGGGTTTCGTCCGAAACTGGGGTTTAGTGGAGTCAGAAGTGGCACAGTTGGGAGGGTCTCTATCCTGCCCACTCGTGAAAGCCAGCGGCACAATCAGCAGTGGATCCTCTGCGCGCAGTGCTGTGCGCGCCACCACACTTTTGATCTTTTGCAACTCCCCTAAATTTCCGTGCACTTCTCCCTTTTCACAGTCCAAACTCCCCCAATATGAGTTTCGGCTGGATCTGGGGTTTAGTATTGCATGATAAGGGGTTCAGTGCCGTTGAGAGTCTCTGTCTCCCTCCCGCCAGTGAAAGCCAGCCAGGTTCTCCGGCACTCGCTCTCTCTATGCACGCGTCTCTGTACCTCAGCTTTTTGCAGCTCCTGTGGGTCTCTGTGAACCCTTCTTTTTCCTTCTAGTTGTAGAATTTCCACTCAGCCAGCTTTCCTGTGGTTCTGGATGATGTCTGTTCTGTCTTTTAGTTGTAGTTTTGAAATTGTTGTTCGAGGCAGCAGTGTAGGTGTTTACGTATGCTGCCATCTTGGGTTCTCCTTCTCCCTCCTATAAACTTGCTGTTGTCTGTGACAAAGACTCTTTCCTTGATCAAACTTGAGTTAGGCTCTCTGAGCCTTTTTCTTGATCTTGGTCCTCATTCTCTCTTTGGCCTACCTAATAATACCCTTTTGGAAAGAAATCTGCTAAGCGATAATCTGATCACCCTCGATATTTGATGATGGTCCTTGTGTCCCATCCTTGGTGTCTAAATCCTTGGCCAGCCTCTAGCACAGCTCCTTCCTGTTAAGCCAGTTTAGCAACAATATCCCTACTCTTGATGTTTCCTCTTAGTTATTTTCCACCCACTGACCCTCTCATTCTGTGCTGTATTTAGAGTCGAACCTAATTTTCCTCCACTATTACAGTAGTCCTGAATTAGGTCTCCTTTGCCATTTTAACCAGTGTCAGAATATTTTTTTCTTTAATACTTGTTTCTTGTCCCTCTGCACAATTTTTATTTTGCATCAATTCAAAAACATTAAAAGGAGACAAGAGTTTATTTTCATCCCATTTCATTTTTTATATGGTTTAAACTAATTTATTACTCAAAGTTAAATTCATATTAGGTGATGATCACTCCAAATTTAAAGTTTTTAAAAATAGCATTTGACATGTATCTATATCCTTACTCACATTTTAGGTTGTAAAAAGATAATTTTTTTGAGAAGGGTAACTTATATAGGTATAAAAATGAACATGTGCCAAAGGTTTTACTTTACTTGTGTGATATGAAGAAACCCAGCAGGTGTTGTAACTGGCTCAAAGGCCATGTCAAAATAGCACAAATATGTACAGAATAAACTAATATTGAGATGAATTGTAAATTGAGACTAAACTGGTTTCCTCACTGTGGGGTAGAAGTAAATTAAAATCACTATCAGTTTCTTGCAATTTACAAAGTGGTCCAAATTAGCTCAAAAACAGTGAACTGGGCTAGAATTGGACAGCTGGACAGCTGGGCAGGTCATGCTATAGATGATACATAGTTTCCTATTGAAATGCAACATTTTTTTTTTTACAAGGTGTAGGACATCTTTGAGTTAAGGTATATGCCTTAAATACTAACTTTCACCTTTTGAAAAGTGCAAAATGATCCAATATTTGAAGATGACCATATACAAATAAATGACAAAGAAGGCATAGAGACCAATATATTATGTACTAGAGCCCTCAGGTGGGAGGCTACCCAGTGATCAGGGGAAGGCAACTCACCATCACACTTCTGCTGCTGTCACTGCTGGCAGCTCAACCCTTGGCTGGCCCTGGTTACCTGAGCCTTGGGTGGCCCTGGTCATCTGGGCAGCCGCCATCTGAGGCTTGCCTGCACTTCAGGCATTGGCTGGACAGCCACCATCTCAGGCTTGCCTGCACCTCGGTTTGGTCCTGGGTGGCTGGGCAGCTACCATCTGAGGCTTGCCTGCACCTCAGGCCAGCCCTGGGCGGCTGGGGGGCTGAGGAGACTGGGGGACTCCAGAGGCAGGTGTGTGGAGCAGCCAGGCCAGCCTGGGGGTGAGCTCGGCCTTGCTGTGCAACTGCCACCCTGGCGGGGCTGAGGAGATTGGGCGCCACCATCTTGTGGCTGTGGGCACTGCTGTCTTTGAGGACGGGATAGTCAATTAGCATATTCCCTCCTTATTGGCTGTGGGTGCTACCATCTTTGAGGGTGGGAAGTTAATTAGCATATCCTCTTCTTATTGCCTATGGGCACTGCCATCTTTATGATGGTATGAGTGTCAATTAGCATATTCCCTCTTTATTAGATAGGATTGCCACAAAGCATTGGAAAAACTGGAGACATTATATAACAGATAGCCTCTAGTCTTTGACCTTATAGCCTGAAGACTGAGAAGAAAAAGTAATATTTTTCTTATACTTGAAAAATTAAACTTCATGCTGTGAATCCACTATGACCCAGATTGGACTGTTTATAAGATTTCATCTTTATAATTGAACATCCTCACTTGAACTATTAAATATTCAGAGGAGACAAGATAGTTGGAAAGCCACAAAACACAATTTGAAACCATTCATATTGTTTAGGAACCCAGCTGGGCTAGCAAATGTGGAGTGGAGACACTGTTGCTTCCCTTTTGGGAACACAAGTTGGACACAGCTGCTGCTCAAGTTGAAGTGATGAGTCCTCGGTAGGAGCTGACTTGATACTTCCTCCCTAGAACACAAGGGCCAGGAAAATGAGACCTCCAGGTGAACTTGGCAAGGAGCGCCTTAGGCAACTGTAACCAGGCCAGGTTCTTTCTGAGGCATCTTACAGCCATTCTTTGCATATGTGTTTGTCACTCATATTTGAAATAACATTTCCAAGAACGTTTTTTATTTCTATTTCTGTGAATTATTTTCTTTGCCTTAGAGGTTTGCAAACTTTTTCATTAAAGGGCCAGATAGTAAATATTTTAGGTTTTGTATTCTTTCACAGATGCTCAACTTTATTTTAACTTGAAAGCAGCCATGGACAATAGGTAATGTGGTTGTCCCAATGAGATTGTATTTATGGGCATTTACATTTGAGTTTTATATAACTTTCACATGGCATAAAGTATTACTATTTTTTTTAACAATTTAAAAATGTAAATATCATTCATAGTTTGAGGCTGTACAAAGAGGCAGCTGCCCAAATTTGGCTTTTGAGCCTTAGTGTACCAACCCTTTACTTTGTAGAAGATAGTTGCTACATCAGATTTCTGTTGTCACTTGTTGAGAGATCTCGGGCAAGTAAATCTAGATTAAATTCATTATGTTAAAGCAGATAATCTACTCCTAACTCACCAATTCTCATGGCTTATATTTGTACATATTGGATTTTCATATTAGACTTTCTGTCTCAAGACAAGCTTTAGAGTGTGTGTGTGTGTGTGTGTGTGTGTGTGTGTGTGTGTGTGATGAGAGAGAGGCTTTTCCTGACCACCATATCTACATTTGCTCCCCTGGGCTTCTGCAGCCCCTGCAGAGATGTAGGTGACCACCTCTTCTTTATCATTTCATGTTGCTTCTCTGCAGTGGCCACTATCCTTTCCTTGTCGGATTAGTGTCTGCTTTCCCCACTCTTGGGATGGCAAGGAGCACATCTGCCTGACTCATTGCTGGGTGACCAATGCCTGATCTCACAGTCCCAGTAAAGAGCACATGTTTTAGGAATACTAATTACCAGAAGGAATAGATAACATTTATGAGATGACCATATTTGAGGAGCAGGGAAGATGCTTCATAGCTTTCTGTATTACAAGTGTATATTTGGCAAATTGGGTAGTTAAAAGGCTGGTATCAAACATATTTGAGTTTAACATGAAATAAATGACTATACTAAAAATAAAGCAAACATAAAACAGACAGGATCAATTATTGCTAATAATTAGGAGTTTGCAAATATGGACTGCTCCTTTAAATATGAGGTTTATAAGTAAGGACAATCAGAAGAACCATATGCCAGAGTCCAAGGAGCTCTTCAAAGAAAGTCAGGCTTATTTTATTCTACAATGTGTCTAGTGAGTGTCCTTTTCCTTGTGTTATAAGCAAAAACAGAAGCATAGACAGTGAAGAGTAGAGGAGAAAGGCACTAAATTTGGGATAAAAATATTAGGGTTCAAGTTCTGGATCTTTAAATAACTTGGAAGGACCAGTATTGTGACATTGGGAAAATCCACTGAATTGTCCAAAATAACAGGTTAAATTTTTGTGTGACAATCAAACAGCATGTGTACCAAGTGCCTGTATAACCTCTTAAGCACTGTTTCCATTTACTAGTAAGTTCGTATATCTATATATATAAAAGGTTAAAATGCTAAGTGTCTGACCATCTGACTTGCTATGATGCACACTGACCACTAGGGGGCAGACACTCAATGCAGGAGCTGCTGTGATACACATTGGCCATTTACAGAAAAATGGCACTGCAGACCTAGTGCCAAAAAGGAAACAATCAGCTTCCCCCAAGTGGGACACATGCCCCACCACCCACCTGGAACGATACCCACCAAGTCTCAGCCACACTGTCAAGACCCCGTGGTGCAAAATGCGTCCCACAGCCCAGCCCAGCCTGAAAATGGTCACTGTGGGTGCCAGGTAATGACTCACTAGCAATGCCCAGCTTCCTCTCCCTAGCAACTAGCCTCCTTGCAGTTTCTTCAGACCAGAAACATGACTTGCTTTATAGCCACGTGGAAACATTTTATACTTTAACCAAACGTCTGTGAAGCATTTTCCTATGCCTTGTCTCATTTGATCTCACAGAAGTCCTAGAGTAGGTAGATAGGAGACTCATTGGAATCCTATTTTCTTTTCATTAGTTGGAATATTGAGATTTAGAAAGCTTAGAAACTTGGCATGACTGAAAAGAAGTAAGAAATGGTGGGCCTTGAAAATGACTTCAGGTTTTCTCACTGTGCAGTATATAGTCAAACACTGCTGCAGTTAAATATTTTACCCTTTGTTCTCCTTGCATGATATACAATAATAATCTGCTTCATGTTGATATTTACTGCTATCTTGCTGACAATTACCTGAAAGAGAAGTTGGGGAACTTCAGGGCTGGAAAAAGTTTCGCTAAATCAGAAAGCAGGTCTAATTAAGCAAGTTTATTCTATATATATATAAAAGGTTAAGTTGACTTGCCCATGTGAGATATACTGTATACAAAGCTCTCACTGGCGCCAATTGCATGGGTGTATTTCGAATTGTCATTGTCCATCATGAATTTGGTTGACACTTCTATTATAGAGAAAGGGCAAATAGTGATATTAAAATATTTCTTCTAATTAATTTTATTTCAATGTGCACAAATTTGTGCACCAGGCCACTAGTTTTATTATAAATCACTGACCAAAAAAAAATGGTGATATCAACCAGTTTTCTCCTACTCTGAGTTTCCAGGCCTTAAGAATCTAGATATGGTGATGATGATGGTGGTGATGGTGGTGGTGGTGGTGGTGTTAGTGGTGATGAAATAAATGAGAAATGCAATAGCAGATATAATTTAATATATTCATATTTTGTCAGTTGCTTTGCTAGGCAATTTATATACATTACTTAAACATTTTCATAACAATCCTATAAGATAGTGTTGTTATTATCCAGATGAGTAACTCAGGTGTAGAGAGCTTAAGTAATTTGCCCAGGGTCTCATAGCTATAGATGGCAGAGTCTGGGCTACTCTGAGCCTCATCTTTATTCTGTGAGAGTAGATTTTAACTTTGTCAAGTATCAGATTCACCTGTGGGGCTTGATACTACCCAGATGGCTGCCTCCTCTTCCAGAATTTCTGATTCAGTATGTCTGAGGTACAGTCAGAGTATTTCCAAAAGATAGTGTTGTTGTAGGAACCGCATTTTGAGGACCATTACTTTACACCAGGGGTAGGGAACCTTTTTCCTGCCAAGGGCCACTTGGATATTTATAATATCATTTGATTATATAATTTACTTAATATAAATTTATGTTGCCATGAAAAAAAGCTCCTTGATTTATTGAATTTAGAGTCCTGCCTTCAGTTGCCTTGGCAGGGCCAGACCAAGTGATTGCGCACACCTACACAGACAAATGTCCCCCACCCCTGCTCTAAACCATGCTGTTCCTGTTTCATAAAGGACTCAGGCTAATTCCTTTTTTTGCTTTGCCTTTGATCTGGTTCAAAATTCTTAGGAATTCCCAGGTTCTCTTGGATTTTTGAAGTCTGGAGGAGGGGAGAGGAATCTTAGAAAGCTTCTGTTCAACTAGATCCCTTCTAAAGTCTGAAGGAGTACGATTGTACCCTCCAATAGGTTATCATTGGCATTTATATCAGAGTATAGTGTCTCCTTTTCTTTCTTGGTTGGCTTTGGTCCAGATCTGTTCTTCTGATTTGTAACAGGAATCTTCATAGCCCAGTCCAATCATTGATCCCTGGATCTATTGCTTTATTGATGTATCAGCAAATTTGCTGCATATTATATTTGAACCCTCTGTGTGCCCAGTACCTTGGGACTACAATGGTGTGCACAACCAGATATGGTTCCTGCCATTAGAAAACGTTGATTCCGGTGAGGAAAGCAGATATTAGTCAGAACAGTTATACTGGTGTCAGTGGTAAGTGCCACAAAGGAGTGTTATATAACAGGGTGGTCTGGAGAGAAGGGATGATCAGGGAAAGCTTGTTTGTGGAAATAATGAGTGAGCACAAACTTAAAAGCAGACAAGGGATTGGTGGGTGCAGAGGCTCAAATGGGGAGGAGGCAGAGGAATGGTATGTGCAGAGGCTGTGACAAGAGGGAGCATGGCACAGTTTAAGATTAAATCAGATTTTCTCATATTATAGGATAATTCTTAAAAAAAACAAAATTGTGACTCATATTGAGATAAAATGAATATTATTAATATTATTCAAATCATAATGAGAACATCCAATTAGATGTTATAAACAGTCTAAAGAGAATCCAAAGAACATATTTGTAGATCAGGAATACTAAAATGAATGCTACAAAGGCAAATATGGTTTCTAGGTGTGAGGTGATAGTCAAAGGAATCTCCAATGGCCAGGATGTAATTTGCATGTCTATAGACGAGAATTATCCTGTATTACTATTAGTTATCTATAATTTACAGAGTAGTAAAATAACTCTCATAGAATCTGATAACCAGGAGGTTTCCTTTTCAGTCAAAACAATGCATAGTTTTCCAGCGATGCACGTTTCATTTTCCTATGAGTATTTTGATACTGACTTATTTTTATAGTTTGCAGCTAGTTGGATTTGATCTCAAGATGTACGTGGCTCATATGTTAGACACTTCAAAAAAATATGGGTACAGTTTACTGCTAGACCATTCTTACCCCACCTTGAGTATGACCCACTATGATGATTAAAATAACCAGCTGGACACCCTTTGCTAAATCCGTTTAAACACAAGTCTAATCCATGTACTTTGGCCAGTTCCTTCCTTCTCATGGCAGAAAGCAAGAAAAATATCTTTGAGGGAAGGCAATCAGAAAGTGAGAGTAGAACTTGGCCTTCTTCATTCAGGAGCCCCTCTGAGAACAAAGGGAGACACCTTTTCAATGAAGTGGAAAACCAAAGTAGTTTTGCCAAGTTGAGGTCTGGCACAGCCTCCAGAAGGTTTGCAACAAGGAAGGATTTGTTCAAGTGTGTCATGTTCCCTCTTAACTAAGAGAGGAGTAATCATTTGGTCAATTAACAGGATGATTGGTACTGGTGAGTTTGAACTGATGATTTGTTTTGTTGACTGTTAAACCAACATTGACAGGTTCTACAACACCTTAATTGGCAACCCACTCAGCAGCCATGTGTTAAACAGTTCCCTGATGTTTAAGAGAATGAATCACCCTCTTTTTTTTTCATTGTAAAGTGGGTGTGTAGTGCAGGCTCCCTGTTTTTTATGTCAATGCCATACTATACTCGGAGGCAGAATTAGAAAGGCCCCTTTTAATTCAATTTGTAGGGGATCATAACTGCAGTTTCACAAATGTTTGATAAAAATGTCACTGGTTTTTATTGAGTTTTATTATTAATCTCTAGCAAGTGTCTTTATTTTATTTATTTATTTTTTTGAATTAATGTGTCTGACTTCTCAGTAATGCATGCTGGCTCTAGTTTTGTTTCTGCTAGAAAATGCCATCCAGTGGAATAATGCATTTCATTGGCTGGTTCAGCACAAGACTTTACATAAAGAAATGGCGAGATAAATAAGTTACCTACAGGAGATAGTGTTCTTGGTATATTTTTTTCCTTCTCCAAATGTAGTAAAAGATATTAAAACTGTCTCTTAAAAATAGCAATTTGTTTCTTTCTGCTATAATCACAGGTGAAAGTGCTATGAAATGTGTATCATTTATTTGAACTGTAAGTGATTTAGTTAAAAGAGTAAAAAATTCACAACCCAGAAACAGCAGTCTTTTTGCTAAATCAGACCTCTAATAGTAAACAGCTCACAAAGCCTTCCATAATATTTATGAACAATTTCTCAATTTTATACCCAGACATTCCTGTCATACTCTGCACAGAAGTTAATCCTGGCTGAACAAAAGAGAAGAATCTTTTTTAGATACAATAGACTGGACAATTCGGTAGTGAAGGAAATGATTACCTATCTTTCAAGCAAAGCTTTTATGTAAGGCAACTTTATAACTTCATCTACTCCAAAGAGAAAAACATTAAAGTCCATAGGGAAAATAAAAGGCAAAAGAAAAATGTAGAAGAGTGTCGCATTCTTTACATCTCTATTGCCACTTGTTTCATAATCACACACACTGAGTTAACCTAATATAAAGGCACAATGTAACTTTTAAAAAGGCGTTTCATTGTTCCCATGGTAGTCAGTCCTCACAAATAAGGGAACACGACCACTATTATTTTTCTTTGCTGTGTTGTTTTAAAATATACTCATCTCTTCTGTGTTTTATTGTGTAGGAAAGGGTAATAAGAGTCATCAATAATAGCCATCTTAACATGCTGCAGGAACTGTCAAGAAAGTGATTACTGGGAAAAAAAAACAACCAAGAGATCTTTTTAATTTTTTTGTGGCTCATAGAGTAAATCTAAGTCAAGATTTCCAAGGTCCTACTTTTCCAAAGAAACAAATACAGTTATTTTTTTCCCGTGAGGAGCTAAATCCATGTACATCGATTCCTGCCTGCTGTCTGATCATGCATGTTTCCCAAAGCTCGCTTCTCCAACCATCTGCACTTGCAAAACATGCCGACTTCTGGGCCCTCTCCTGGGTTGGGGTAGGGTGGAGGTCAGGAAGACCCAGTTTTCTCAAGTTCCCCAGGTGACATGTTAGCACATTTAAAATTTGAACATTGCTTTATGTGAATGAAAAAAGCCGGGTGATTGGAATAAACTGTTGAAGGTGATTTGGGGAAAAAATATGCAGCAGTTACGTGTATAATAAAATATACTTTATTTTATTAATTCATTCATTTCCTGGTTTAAAAACTCAAGACATAGCCCTTTTAACCTGGCATCAAAGTTCTAGGGAGCCTCTTCTCATAGAACCAGGCATGTGCACACGAGATCTCACTTTGCACCCAGTTTCAGGGGTTAATGAATCCTTTGCACTCCATTCATGGGTATCTATGGATGTGCCTTATATCTCAGGAACCCTTCACCGGATGGGAATTATTTTAAGGGGAAAGGGGCAGCAAAAACACAAGTGACTAAGGAAGAACAGGGCATAGGTATCTAGACCACCCTTACAGTTGAACAAAGGTGAAAATTAGTGGATGTGGATGGGTTAAAAAGCTGCTATATGCTGCTGGACATGTTGTACACCCTGAGGTGGGACTTTGTCTCTGAAGGATGGGGAACCTTTCTATATTTGGCCCTGTATGTACAGATCTCATATAAAGCACAAGCCTAACATATGCTACCTGTCCATCAATGAGATAGGCTAATTTCCTTAGTGTCCCTCTCAGTGGATCAAAACCTTCAGGAAGACCAATAGAAAATATTAGCCCCATTTATTTCAAAAGCATTATCTCAGATCACATTGCAAAAGACACAATTATTTATAAGTATTATTAAAATAAACTAAAACTTTCAGTCTAGACCTTTTTTCTTCCAAGGGCCACTTGGATACTTATAACATCATTTGTGGGCCATACATCTTATATATGGTCAAACATTTAATTAAATCACTCCTAATGCCTTGACAGGACCAGACCCATGGGTCAGACATTTCCTCACCCCTGCTCTAGACCAAAGCCAGATAAAAATCAGATATTTATTAAAAGATCCTGAATTAATTTTTTTTAGGGGTAGTAATATTGGGTAATCACACTTGGGTCTAAAAAAAATAGCAGCAACCCTGGATCCTGAATCCGTGCCCAATATCATGAGACTTTACTCAGTCTATTTTCTTTTTTAATTTTATTGATTTTTTACAGAGAGGAAGGGAGGGAGAGAGAGAGAGTTAGAAACATCGATGAGAGAGAGACATCAATCAGCTGTCTCCTGCACACCCACTACTGGGGATGTGCCTGTAACCAAGGTACTTGCTCTTGACCCGAATCGAACTTGGGACCCTCAGTCAGCAGGCCAATGCTCTATCCACTGAGTCAAACTGGCTAGGGCCAGGCTACTTCTTTTAAGCCATCCAGTCATCACAACTGCTAGAAGGAGTTGTCACTGTGTCATATACTAGACTGCTAGGGTTAATTCTGGTGTCTGGCAATGTGATTCCCTTCCCTGATATAGTTTATAGAGCTTTTCAAAAATAAGGATCATGTAATTATGTGTTCTCATTTGCTGAAAAGCATTCATTCTTTTGGTTCTTATAGAACCCACTGCAGTAGTGAACTAGGACATGGTGTTGCTATTTTATAAAAATGTTCTCAAAAGCAAATATTGTTGATTATAAAGACATTTCCAAAGCAATTGATATGAAGAAGGTAAAAGGAGTGAACTCATGTGAAGATATGTATGTCAGAGATGAAGCCAAATATGAAGCTATATTTGAGGAAGTAGCAAGGACTGCCTTCATGAAAGAGTAAGCAATGAAATGCCCGTGTTAGTTAGCACTACACTTTTAATTAGACATCTCTCTTTAATTTATGGTTTCCTGAAAAGACTTGAGTTCTTCTGGCTGCTCATGGTTTTAGTTGGTTACCAATAATGGAAACTAGTTGTTTTTCAGGAAAGGTGTGTATGGATAATAAATCCTGTGCCTTGCTCGACATATTGATGGTTTTGATGATGAGAGGTTGCACAAAGTCAATACTTGATTCTGCTTTGTGGTGACATTTGCATTTAATAAAAAGTCATGTTTATTGCAGCTGCTGTATAAACACAACTGGCACTTAATGTGTTGTGGCTAAAAATACTCCGTGGAGAATGTGTGTCTGAGCATGAAACATAGGTAAGGATGATTATTGTTATTTTTTTGTTTTAAAACAATTTAGGCCTAACGTCACAGAGATAGATTAACTATAATCCTTGGTTCATGATGCATTGTCATCCTCGGTTCATGCATCAACCCCATTCTGTTTTATTTATTTACTTCATAGTATAACAAATAGTCATGAAGTTAAGAACAAAATATTACAGGTAACTCACATTCAGTGTGTGTCCTTTTAATTTCATGTCTGCCTTCTCCTAAGAAGTAATTATTAATCTTATGTTCATCATTTCTTGTTCTTATAAATTTAAATTTGTTATAGATATTCCCATCAATGGCCATTTGGTTTGTTTCTTTTTCTTTTCTTTTTTTTTTTTTAAGAATGGTGCCACTATGAAAGTTCTTACACACATTTCTGGTACCCATGTAAGAAAGTAAAACATTGCTGGGCAATTTAACATAACCAATGCTCAGAATAAGCCATAAACAAAGCCATTCTGTAGCCCTATAAAATTACTGACCATCCCTCTCTTTTGACCATTACTGCCTTTCTTTGTGTGATTACTACTTCTAGGCCAATTCCTATCTGCTTTGATCCCCCAATCCCTAGATAAAGCCCTTATGAAGATGATCCCAAGGTTCTTTTGGAGTAAGTTTCTCCTTTGCTGCCTGGAAAGTTGAAACACTTAACTTGGACTGCCTGTGTGTTCCTGATGGCCTTTCACTGATGGCCTTTGAAATACATGATAAACTTTATCTTGGCTATTAATATATATTTTTAGGAATAAACTTGTTGGATGATGGGGGAAGGTATGTGAATACTTGAATTTACAAGTTTCTCAAATATTGTTACCTTCCATCAAGTGTGTCCCATCGCATTTTATTTTCATCCACCATGAAAAAATTTCTACCTGATTCATTGCTGCACACAAATTAAGTGCACAGGATGATTTGTGTATCTATAGATGTATCCCTTCTAGCATATGGGAAGCTCACTCCTTTTCTTTAAAGAAATACATGTTTGTTCTATCTGTTGTCCTATGGTGTTTCAATAGTGGAATGTGATAAGCATAATTACTTTTGCATTTTAGCTTGTGGTGCATTCATATTTTTTAAAGTCAGCTGAAAAGTCAAATCTATGTGTTTTCTTAATAGTAGTTTTCTTTCTAATTTTGAAAGTGACCTAGATCAGTGGTTTACAAAGTTTATTAGACATATACTAGTATGAATCATTCCAAAGATCTCCATTTGAACAAGAAACTCCAGGAAATTGTAAGGTGGAGAAGAGGGTCCTCAATGAGCTGCAAATAGATCTATTAGTTTCCAGAGTGGAGGGGGAAGCCCCATCTCCCAGAAGATGAAGTATTGGATGATCTTGTGAATTATAAAATGGTGCTTATGAAGTAGATGTTAATCTGAATGAGCACATGTAAGCGTTACACAGTAAGTGTGTGGTATTTAGTGAATGAATGTGTGAAATTCAGGGGAAATTGTGGACATCGCACCTTTTAAACTGCAACTATACTTGGAGGGAAGGTATGGTATTCTCTTGGATCTTTAAAAAAAGTCATACCTTCAGGGAGCTTAGAGACTTGAGCGGGAATATAAACCATAAATAAATAGTTGCACATTATGCAGGGGCAGTTTTGATAAATGCTATGAAGGAGAAGTTCTGGGTGCTATGAGCGTGGGCAACAGGGACCTCCCCTAGTTTGGCATTTTTCCACGATCAGAGATGTTTTCATGAAAAAGTGAGGTTTAAGTTGAGGTAGTCAAATGGGTCAGAGATCCCAAGAGCACACCCAAGATCATGATTTGCTTGGAGTACTCATGGCTATAATTTATTACAGCAGAAGGTTTAAAAGCAAAATCAGTAAAGGTATGTGGCATATGGGGTGAAGTCCAGAGGAAACTGGGCAAAAGGCTCTGAAAGTTGTCTCACAGTGGAGTCACTCAGGGACTATGCTAATTGTGACAACATGAGTGAAAGGTTGTCTTAACAGGGAAGCTCCTTAAAGCTTCAGTGTCCAAGGATTTTATTGGGGCTGGTCACTTAGGCACCCTCTGTCCAATACATATCAAAACTCCAGACTCCCAAATAGAGTGGGTTTGGCATCAACCATATTGTTGTGAAAACAGTTTAGGCAAAGGGAGCCACTCTTCTCAGTTTGGGGAGTGGTGGGAAGCCCCTGAAATTCAAGTTCCCAGAGGCCAGCCAAGAATTGACTTTGTGAGCCAACCTTTTTTAGTGTAGCAGCTGTGTTAACTTCTTCTGTACAGCAGAATGCCTGAAGAAAGGAGGGATAAAATGACATGAGGTCTTGGCCTTGCTTTAAAATATTCACCAGAGAAAGAGAGGAGGGGGAAAATGAAGCAAATGTGGGAAAATCTTGATTGTTGTTGGCCTTGAGTGGATGAGTACTGGAGGTTTATTATATTGGTTTCTCATTCTGTTTGAGAATTTTCATAATAAAAAAAATAAAAAAACTCCAAAGCCCCCAAATCAAACTATAGAAATAAAGAGAAGAAAGATAGGTTAATGCTGGCCAGGAGGCTAGATTTTGCTTTAGTTCAATTTGGTTCAGGTTAATTATAAAAATTTAATAACTAATGCAGTATAATTCAATTAATTCCATTTTTTTTTTAAAATTTGAAGCCTATTATTTGGCAGTACTGTAGCTACCTCTTGTGAAAGGTGCAAAGATCAACAAGATACCTGTTCTTTGTGTCTCTGGGCTCATCTATGAAATGAGTGTGTTCATGAGTTCCCCTTCACTCGGGTGTTGCAAAGAATTGTTGGATAGTGAGAGAAACCAGCTGCTGCAAGTTTCCTTAGCAGCCATGAATGCTATAATACATGCAGATTGCCACCAAGGGGAGGCATGTGATTCTCTCATTGCCTTAGAAGAATATTCAGTGAGCAGAACCTTCCTGAGGGGAGAGGAAATGATGACAGAGCTATTGCCCTGGAGAATTGCCTTGGCAGTGGGGCTGACCGGGGAAGAGGGGCCTTGAAGGAGACCTGGATGTGGAAGCCAGATGATGGGCACTAGCTTTTATTTAAAAGGGAATAGAAAAGCTATTGAAGCACATCAGAAGTGGCTTTATTTGAAAATGCTTTCAAGAGCTGTTTTGACAAGATCAGGGAGGAGGCGATGGTATCATTAAATAAGCTGGCAACTTTTGTAACCAGCTTTTTGGTTTTCCACCTCAAGGGAGAGCCAATAAACTTTGATTCCCAGCGTTAATGTAATTATTTTGATTTTTCTGGCTCATTCCAAGTAAGGCAGCCGAACTGCAATATTAGATGGCCGAAAGCAATTCAGAAATCTCGTGTCCCCAAGGACACCCGCTGCCATTCAGAAGTAGCAGGAGAGGAGGTGGAATAAATTATTTCCTCTGATCTTGTTAGTGTTGAGCATATTATGGGGAAGCAAATGCGTTGCAGCACTAATGCCAGAAGGTTACTGCAGGCAGAGGAAAAAGAACAAAATTTCTATGCCTTTTCAAAGGTTTACTTTAAACATGATTTCCTCTTTATATATTTTAAAAATTATTGTGTGAGGGGTTTTCCTCTTCCCTTCTGATTCTGAAAGGTCTTCCTTCTATATCATCATGCTACCTGTCATCCAGGGATTCTCCCTGATACTGCCCCTGGCAGCTGTAATAGACTTTTTAATGCCTATTGTGACTCCAGCCTGTGTTCGGTTCATTTAGCGTAAATGGTCCTCTCATTCTGGGAGGTTTCCTTGGGCCCAGAGAGAAATGGCTTTTGTGAATAGACAGGCGTGCTTGGCTAGGCCAACCTGCCATGGTGAGCCTGATGATTCCCACCGCCCCTCCATCCCCTTGAAAATACACTGTATTTAATTTTTCCCTTCAAATATATATATAATTTCAGAGAGAAAGGGAGAGGGAGAGATAGAAACATCAATGATGAGAAAGAATCATTGATTTGCTGCCTCCTGCTGGGGATTGAGCCTGGAACCTGGGCATGTACCCTGACCAGGAATAGAACTCTGACCTCTTGGTTCATAGGTTGATGCTCAACCATCTGAGCCACACTAGCCAGGCTGTATTTAATTTTTTAAATACCAGCTGATTCAGGGTTTTTAAGATGATGGACAGTCACAAAAGGAATACAGTAATTGAAATTTCCTAATGATGGAGCAGAGGCAAAGAATATATTTATCTTGAGAAGTTATAACAACTTTGATCAGAGTATATGTTTATAGGTATAAAACTTGTCCCATAAGAAATAAAGTTAAAGATGATATGTATGCATTTATATAATTCTTTTTTTTTCCAGTTCAAGGGTTGTTAATAATTTAAGGTTGGACTCCTCTTACTGTAAACTGTAAACAAACCTTGAGGATTAGGCCACTGGCATTGGCTATAAGTCATCATCTTCACATCAGTAGTGACAACTAGGCCTTGACTTTCATTGCGCTGTGAATATTGTTTCCTGGAAGCAAATTTCACCTTGAAGTTTTAGGCTTTTGATTTTGGAAGGCCAGCAGGCCAGGCAACATTTCTTACTTAAATATATCTTTACTTAAGAAGGGATTTTCACTTTTATTTTCTCCAATGTCCTTCTCAATTTTATATCTACATCACCAAAATTATCTGTCATGGCAGTTAAAGACAAAAGAGCAACTAAAGCCAATTCACTAGATGCTTGGAATTTTGAGAACAGAGAACCTGGCAAATTCACTTATTTCCAACTGGTGTTCATTGTCATTGATCATTTAACTAGTCTCCATACCCTACTTTCTACGTACTAAATTTTTATTTCATCCATTCAAAGAACCATAGTTTTCCTGATTTTACTCTTTCTGAAATTGAGACCTTATAACTGATATGCTCAGTTAGTGTTGATACCAAACCCAGGTTCAGCTGTTTGCTTCTTCAAAAGACAGTACTCTAAGAGAAAGGTGCTGGTGTAAGAAAAGGCAGTTTATTCAAGAGCTGGACACCTGAGTACATGGGGCCTCTTGTAACAAAGACTCCTTTTGCATCTCAGTGATGGCCAGAGTTTTTATGAGTTGGGAAGGGGAAGGAAGAACAAAGGAACCTGGAGGGGGTTGTGGGCTCCATTGAGGGTGCTGTGTTTGAGGCAGCAGTTTGCTCCAATAACCACCTAGAGCTGGACAAGCAATCGTCTGGTTTTTGTCAGTCATAAGTGAGCAAATCTCTAGGAGCTGCAATGCCTGAAGGCTGAAGTCAGCTTACTTTCAGGTTAGGTCCTAGAATCCTTTGAGCAAACAGGCTATTTATTCATAGCTAAATGTGAACTTAGAAGTCATTTATAGAAACTGTGTTAAAAAACTGGCAGTGGCAGGGTAGGTTACAGTGTCATGTTGTCTGAAAAGAACATTAAGTCAATGTTCTTCCAATTTATGGCATCTTAGATTCCAGGATGTCTGTTATCTCTCAAATTCTTCTTCATTTTTGTTGTTGTCACCTGAGTCTGGGCCACTAATGTCTCTTATTTAGACAATTGGAACAGCTGTGCAACTGGCCTACCCACAGCTGTCTTACTTATTTCCAGTCCATTTCCCACATGGATGCCACTCTGGTCTTATAAAAAATGCAAATAAGATTTTGCCATTCCTCTGTTTAAAGTCCTTTAATGACCTTAAATTGACTGAAGATAGAGTCCTTTTTTTTTTCTAATCATCATCACCTGAGGATATTAATTTTGAGAGAGAGAGAGAGAGAGAGAGAGAGAGAGAGAGAGAGAGAGAGGTGTGTATGTGAGAGAGAGACACACACATGAGAGAGAAACATGGATCTGTTGCCTCCTGTATGTGTACCTACTAGGGATCAAACTTGCAACCTAAGTTTGTGCCCTGACTGGGAATTAAACATGCAACCCTTTTTGGGTGTATGGGATGATGCTCCAAGTCACTGAGCCATCCGGCCAGGGCAAAAGAAAGACCTTTTAAATAGAGGCTATTACACTGGCCTGCAGGACATTGGACTGCCAGGCTTTTGCTTTCTCATCCATCTCATTTCAAACTCTCTTCCCTCCCTCGACCTCCATACTGTAGTTCAGAGCATCCCCAAATACAGTCATCCAGGAGCCCTATATTTACCATATTGTTGTTTCACCTGTACTAATACTCACTTAAAAATTTTTTTTCACTTACTTTTTCTTAAATTTGTTTTAAAGGGAAACTTTATCTTACCACTCTAAGTGGAAAATAGTATTCCTTGAATATCTATTTTCAGACATTTTATTAACATTTAAAAGTTACCTTTTTTTTTTATCAACAACATCAGCTTTGTGCCTTTAGTATTTCTCCAGCTCAAATTCTCATTCTCTCTCTCTCTCTCTCTCTCTCTCTCTCTCTCTCTCTCTCTCTTTTTTATAAGATGAAGATTTTGGCTTAGAGGGTTTGGCCTTCCTTCCTGTCTCTCTTGATCCCTTCCTTCTCAACAGCTAATCTTACCCATCTTCCTAGTTTCAGTTTAAACAACCACAACTCCAAACTTGATTAGAGTGAACTATTTAATCCCATCAGATAGACTGCCTTCTTTTTATAAAGACATTTTTAAGAGAGAAATGAGAGAGAAACATTGATTGGCTGATCAATGGGATGGAACCCACAATCTTTTGGTGTACAGGAGGACGCTCCAACTACTGAGCCACCTGACCGGGGCAAGAATATTTTTTTATGTTTTCTTTATTATCATGAAATTCATAGACAATATTATCTATCTCTCCACATACTTTAAAAAATGTTATAATGGTTTAACTCTAATATAAAGAAAAAAAGGAAAGGAAGCAATTTACGATAAACTAAGTGTAAATGGTACAACTATATCTGAAGATACAATGTATTAATTAACTGCTTATGTCTTTTTGATCTGAATAAAATTGGATTAAAGAGATGATCAGAAGCCCTTCATTTGAAGGAATACTGAAACAAAAGAAGAGAAGTATTGGGACACTAGAATAAACAGTAGTCTTAGGATAAATAATAACATATATGATGAAATAAAGAAGGATATAATTTTAGTTGAAGTAGTGCTAACATAGTAAGTAAATGACAGTTTTGAGGTAGAAAACCTAACAAGTACAATATTCCTGGAAGTAAGTTAGACTTGTTTATAAGAGTAGTTGCAAAATAATTCCTTATGTTTCGTTAAGCGACTGCGTGGTGTTAAAGAATCACAAGAAGAATACCTCTTCTGGAAATCCTCCTTCAGGTTGAGGCATATATTTGGTTTCTAGTTCTTGAAAAGCTGTTCAGTAGGCACCTGGGAATAGGAAATGGATTGGAAAAAGAAACAGTAATATAAAAAATCATAAAGA
>JAAGEH010000020.1:11442728-11502297 GCA_011751065.1 Lasiurus cinereus
AAAAAATCATAAAGATGTTGTGTGTGCGATCTCTAGAGATAGTTTTAGTGTAAGGCTGAGAAACAAGAGACAACTTTAAATAAGTAAATAATTTTAATTAGTAATTTTTACAATATAGATTTCTTATCATGCTACAGGATTTTAAAAAGGCATATACTATGACAATAAAGTAAAAATATTTAAAGCACTTTCCATGAATGCAATTTGGTGGTATTCCTGTTTATCATGTATCATGGCCAATTATAATTATTTGTTGCTTAGTCTGTTTCTCTCTTTACATATTTGCATGTGATATATATGGATGCAGACTGATGTATGGTGTTTTATATTGGTAGACTGAGTGTCATATGCCCCATTGCTGTGAGTGATGTGATTTTTCTGAAATAGTGAACAACTGGTAAGATGAACACAATAAAGTACAGTCTTCGTTTGTTTTACAGGGTAGTTTCATTCCTGAAAATCATAAATGTGCAAAAATACTTTGGGTTGTACATAGAGCAGATAATTTTACATTGTGTTTATTTTTTTTCACCTCTTTGAATACCTGGTGCGATATTTGAGAGTTATGGGGATACAGGGCAGGTTTTCATTGGGTGGGCCTGTCCTGCATATTGCAGAGTACCTGTTGTACCTGAAACCCTTCTGCAAACACAGGTTTTCTCCCACTTGAAATTCCAGAAAGTCAGCTTTGGGGACAGTATCAGCTCTGTTGAGAAAAGTTCTAAACTGCCATGGAAAAGCCTTTCACAGGGCTTGCATCGTCCTCCTCACACTTTTCTTGGACAGATTGAAGGTTCTGTGAGCCCAGGGGTGACAGAGCTCATTTACCATTGCATTCCCCATGGCTGGGGCCATGGCAAACAACGAAGACTTTCAAAAATTATGTATTAAACGAATGAAAGGACAGAGGCTGCACCTTAGGTTCCATTTATTTAGTTACCTTATAAGTCCATTAAAAGGGTTGGCTACTCAACTAGCGTAGCCAGTGCTAGTGCTAGAGTTCTAGTTTGCTTAGGATAGTCCCAGTTTGTATCAGACTTCTCTGCATCTTGTCCAGTTTGGCATTTGTCCTGGGCATAGATCTAGTTATCTAGCTATGAAAAGAGTTCAGAAAGGTCACTTCCAGATATGCCCCTTTGGCATCTTAATTATTTTGAATTAAAGGTAATACTTAAGAAACAGCCAATGTAAGAAGGACACTCTGATCCTCCTTTGTCCTCCTGTGGGCAGGAGATACATCTATGTGGAGGGGGCCTGCCTGAACCAGAGGAGAGAAAACATTGCAGGGAGAGGGAATTTAACCCAGAAAGCGGTATAAACAAAAGATGTTAAATTGACCTGTATCATGATAGTTAACATCGTTACTATTTTCTTTACAAATTCATTGGTTTTCTGTGTGAAAGATATAAAAGCTTCTTGCTCTGGTCACTTCTTTGGGTCTTTTATTTTCTTGTGAAGGTTTCCCATGTACATATAGAAATTCAGTAAAATTCACATTGTATTGAAATTTGTATTTTCTCCTTTTAATCTATGTTATGTCAGTTTAATTCTTAGGCCCAGCCAGATACCCAAAGAGGGCAGAGAAGAATTTTTCCTGCCCTACAAGACACACATACACACACACACACACACTTTAAAAATAACTTTATTGTTGGAAACCATTTTGCAATAGGACTTTTTTTTATGCCTGTCAGTATAACAAAACCAATTTTCCAGTCATCCAGTCAACATGTGAATATTTTAATAATTAAATCATTGTATTAATTTTTAGAATCCTGTTTTAGTCTCAAAAGAGGGTGGGGTGGGGGGAGATAAATAATTAAAAAAAAAAAGATATCCAAATGTCCACCGATGGGTGAATGAGTTAACCAATTGGAATAATGCCAAATTGTTACCATCGTAACTAGCTAGTTATTAGTATTAATAATAGTAAGGGAGCAAAGAGAAGGCCAGACATTATAAGTAGGGTCATTTGGGCACATTCACCAGGAAGCTGCAAGTTCACATTCCCCAGGGAACCACCAGTCCATTCCCTGAAAAAATCACTGGGGGCAGCGGTCCAACAGAGAGGATGATAGGTGCAAGTGCTGTGAAGATGGGGTGTCTTAGGAAAGGTGCTTGCCGGTCTAACCTGGGGAACAAAGATAATAGGATAGAGGGGTTGGAGCCACTTCAAGTGCGTGAAATCTTAGAAGGTTAAAATCCTCAGACAAAGGAATTGTCTCTCTTGCTCCTCTTGTTTCACTCATGCCTAGAAGCTGCATGGCACATGACTATGTGGACCCCACACACAATGTACTGCAGCTGGGAACACAAGCTAAGGTAGCTTGATGCTGGACTGGACCGTGCCAATATGGAATGGAAACTCTGGACACTGGCTTTGATCTTAGTTCTGCTAAAGATGAAATGGGACATTTTACTTGGCAGGACAGCAGGAGATTGGACCTTGGAAACTCAGGGGTTTAATTAAAAAAAAATAAAGCTTTCCAAGATACCTCTTCCTCCTGTTGTGGCCTCCGTAAATTCTTATTCCAGTGGCATCCCAAGAAGCCCACTTCCACCAGCAACAAGGGGTGACACAAAAGACACCTACCGATAACAGTACTATAGGATACTACTTTCCCCACAAAAGAGCAACTTATGTATACAACAAAATAAGTGCATCTCAAAAGCATTATGTTGACAAAAGCCACAAAGCAAAGAGGACACACTGTATGATTCCATTATTTGCTGAGTCTTGACTTTTATATAAAAGACAAGACTCAGCAATATGAATCAATGGTGATAGAAGTCAGAAAAAGGGAGGGACGGGGAAACTATTGCCTGGAAAGGGTCACAAGAGAATTTTTTGGAAATTTTATATTTTGTTTTGAGTGGAGGATCATTGGGTTGATGAAGATGTTATGGATCTACACACTTAAGAATTGTATAATATATTGTATGTAATTATATATCTAAAGCAGGGGTGGGGCCCTAACTGGTTTGGCTCAGTGGATAGAGCCTTGGTCTGCAGACTGAAGGGTCCCCATTTAGATTCTGGTCAAGGGCACATGCCTGGGTTGCAGGCTTGATCCCCAGTAGACGGTGTGCAGGAGGCAGCCAATCAGTAATTCTCTCTTATCATTGATGTTTTTATCTCTCTCCCCCTCTCCTTTCCTCTCTAAAATCAAAAAAAATATATTTAAAAAATAAATAAAGCAGGTATGGGGAACATCTGGCCTATTGGCTATATACTAGTAAGGCTTGTGAAATCATTTGGTCTGGCCCTACCAAGGCATTAGGGGTGAGTTAAATATTTGGCCAAATATAGCAGGCTAATTTCTAGTTGATAATTTTGCCTACTTTTTTTTTTAATTTATTGATTTTTCACAGAGAGGAAGGGAGAGGGACAGAAAGTCAGAAACATCGATGAGAGAGAGACATCGATCAGCCGCCTCCTGCACACACCACACTGGAGATGTGCCCACAAGCAAGGTACATGTCTCTGATCGGAATCGAACCTGGAACCTTTCAGTCCGCAGGCTGACGCTCTATCTACTGAGCCAAATGGTCATTGATAGAAAAAAAGGTTCCTCACCCTGATCTAAAGCATAGAGGAGAAAAAAATACACGTAAAAAGTTTCTTTTTCATCAACAAGTGATGTGTGCTTGTTTAGAAATGAATAAAAATTCAAAGAAACTAAATCATTTAGAGTCTTATCACACAAATAATTTGACTAATTTTCTTCCAGCCTTTTGCCCAGGCATGGGTTATTTTATTCTCTCGTTTATTCTTCATTCTTTACTTCTCGTTTTGTGGTCTCTTTCTGACATCTTATTGTTTTTAACTGGACTTCTGAATCTGGGAATTATTCTTTCTGAAGAAAAATGATTTATAGAGAAAATTATTTTGTTTATGAAGTTACATACATGACAGAAAACCTTCACATTAAAAAAAAAAAACCATGAATATAATGGCCTTGAAAGAACTTAGGATTTATTTATTTATTTATTTATTTATTTCCAAAGAAAGAAAAAGAAATTGCTTTCCTGTAGCTGAATGATATATTTCGAGGATTCTTGTTAAATTTTTGTTTCTTTAATTTTAAAAATTTATTTATTTGTTACTTTTTTTTTTAAATCCTCATCCTAGGGTATGCTTAATTTATTTTTGGAGAGAGGAGACAGGAGAGAGAGAGAAAGAGAAACTTTGATATGAGGGAGAACATCAATTGGTTGCCTTCTGTACTTACCCCATCTGGGATGGAACCTGCAACCCAGATATGTCCCCTGACCAGAATCAAATCACAAGTTTTTGGTATATAGGCTAACACTCCAACCAACTGAATCACAGCAGCCAGGGCAGAATTTTTATCTTTTTATGTTCCCTGCTCTCCTATTGTACTTGTAAGCAGGGTTGCTGCTGTAGACAAATCATTCTAAACCCATGGATATGAATAGTATTTTGTTTATTTTAGTATATTCAAAGGTCTTCTGCAAATCTTGATCAGATATTTTCTTATCTTTAAGGAGTGGCTATGAAGGTTTTAGTATTGGGAAATTTGCAGGTATTGTGCAGCCTGATATTGCAGCTTATTAAAATTGGATCCCCAGATCCTTTATAGAAGAACCTTGGCATTTTCACTCACCTTCTACTGAGCCAACATGACAGAAAAATACATTATTTTTTCCTACCATGAAAGGAAAGAAGTGTGAAAATTAGTCTAAAATTGATTCCCAACGTGGGGCACATGCCCCACAGGGGGGCAATTTGATTTTTAAAAGGGGCAATTCGAGAAAGAGTTATTAACAGTGAAGTTTTTGCATTTCTTATGGTTCAGTGGACCTCATATACAATATATAAATATATATTGTGATATATTTATACATTTCAATTCCCTATTATATGTTTTGAAACTTTACTTGCTATTTTTTCATATCACTTAATATTATTATTTTTTTAAACAGTTTCTTAGGGATTTCTTTCTCATTACTTTAACTGTCTTTGGTTCTTTTATTTTTTTCTTTCTTGGATGCCATGTTCTTTGGAAGCTTGTTTAGACCAAGTTAATGACCTTTTAGTCCTCCATATGAACAGGAGTTCACTTTTTTTAATAGTAAGAATTATATGATATGGGGGGCGGGATATCAGGATTTTAGAGATGCTTAGGTGTGGTATGGCCAAAAAAGGTTGGGGGCCACTGGTCTAAAAGCAACATAATTTGCAGTGTGAGTTGCTTAATGTATTATACATTTATTATCTCACTTAAGCTCCCCAGGTAATATAATTGCTAATATTAAAAAATCTGTTTTGTTTTTTCACCTCAATAGAATGTTTTACCTTGGGACTTAATTAATGCATTTCTCTGTTAAGCATGTATTTTAGACACAATGGGGTACCCTTAAATAACCTTCAGGAACACCACACATTTCTGCACTGTTTCACAGAAAACAGCAATAAAAGGAACGTGGGACTGTATAATGCTTCCTGTAACAGGAAGAGAAGTATTTTGTTGGGAACATCTTTATTAGAGGCAGCTGTCTGTATGGGATTTCCCCCCAGGATGAAAACAAAAGGTGCTACATAGGAATGTACATAAAGATAGCACCCATGAGGCCTTAGGATAAATAAAAGTAGGCAATATTAATGATGCTCATTAGCAGATGTCACTGTTGGGGATGAAGTAAATTCCACACCAAAGTGTTTCATATATTACACTTTTCAAAACTGTCAACTTTTTGACTTTGATGTATGTCCACGTGAATAGTTTTAATAAGTTCTATAGCCCTTTCATTGCATATATCCTAAAAAATCCTGGGCACTTGCTGGCAGCAGTATCACAAAAACTTTTTTGCCTAATGATTGGTGCTTCACTTGCAAATGTGAAGGCTCAGATCATTACATTCCCACTTATTCATGGTGCAAATATTTGTCTAAGAATTAATTTAAAAATATTGTATGACCAAGCAGATTTATAGGTTAAAGCAATCTTCCACAGGCTATTGTCTGTATAACTAATAGAATTACATATGCATAAATTGGCTTTTACTGTAGAAGCCCAAATGTAGAATAATAGCTTGTCAACTGTCATTTGCAAGTGAGATCATAGATTTTATAGTCCAAATTAGGTTGTGTTCTTTTCCTTTTTGTCAGGTCATATTCTAATAACCATATTGTGCACTAAACCCTGTGATTATCCCAATACTTGACAGATGGTAGGTTGTTAATTTATGTGTAGGAGACAGTGATTGCCAGCACCCTAACAGCATTCAACAAAATGTGAAATGTCAAAATTCACTTCTGGTCACGTTTTGCTTGACTTTATCCTAGCAAGGTAAGAAGAGTTTCAGTAGCTTAGTTTATGTTTAATTTTATTAGTCGGAATCATTTTACTAACCAGTAGAAATGGAAGGAATTAAAGAAGAAGCAATTTTTCTCATTTATGTCATTCTTTCCACTTTCCTGTGGAGAATGGTCATCAAGGCTGATGGGTTAATTGATAGGGCTGCATGAGAGATGGGAGCAGGCAAGATTTAACTGGTGAAAATTGAAGATAATTGTTGTAAAATAGTAACAAACTGATGTTTAGAAATATGATAGGGATCAAAATAATTTAAATGTTAAACTGAAGAGTGCATTGGCAAATCCACTATAAACTTGTAGAATGAGCAAATGAGTTCAGTAACATGGCAAGATATAAGATCAATATACCATAATTATCCCTGACCAGTGTTGCTCATTGGTTGGGATGTCAACCCTCGTCCTGAAGTTGCAGATTCAATTCCACATTAAGGGCACATATCTGGATTGCAGGTTAAATCCCTGGCCCCAGTTAGGGTACCTGGGGATGTTTCTCTCTCTGTTCCTATCCCTCCCTACCTCCTTTACAACTCCATGTAAATATCAATGGAAAAAATATCCTCAGGTGAGGCTTAACAAAAAATATAGTAATAATAAAATAATTTTATACAGTTGCAAGAGCAATTTGAAAATAAGATTAGGAAAATCTCATTTACAATAGCAGCAGAAAATTCATAGGAATAAACTTAACAAAAAAAGTACAAGGCTCATACAATGAAAACTATAAAAATTGTTTGAAGATATTAAAGAAAAAAATAAATGAAAATATGTCCCATATTTATGGATCAGAAAACTTAACATTACTTAGATTCCAATACTTCTGCAAATGATCCAAATAGAAAATTCAATTCCTTTCAGAATCCTAGGTGGATTTTTTTTTTTTTTTGTAGAAATGAACAAGCTGATCCTAAAATTGATATGGAACTATGGAACAGACACAGAATAGCTAAGACAATCTTGAAAAAGAAGATAAAAATTGGAGGACTGATACTTTCTGATTTTAAAACTTATTACAAAGCTACAGTAATCCTGAATATGTGATGCTAACATAAGAATAGATCAGTAGATTTTAGGATCCAGAAAAAAATCCTCATTTTAACAGAAAGCCAAGACAATTTAGTGGTGGAAACATTAGTCTTGTCAACAAATGTTGTTGGGATAAATTGAGTTTCCACATGCAAAAAGAATGAATTTAACCTCTACCTCACACCATATACAACAATTTTAGCTCAAAATCAATTATAGTTCTAAATGTAAGAGCTCACACTATAAGGCTCCTAGCATAAAACAGGAATGTGTTTGTGTGTGTGTGTGTGTGTGTGTGTGTGTGTGTGTATATATATATATATATATATATATATATATATGAAGAAAAGACTGTATGAATACATAAAGAATGCTTACAACTCAATAATAAAGACAAATAATCCAATTGAAAATGGACAAAGGATCTGCCCTGGCATATTTCCAAAGAAGATAAACAAATGGTTAATAGGTTTATGAAAAGATCATCAGCACCATTCATTATTAGGGAAATGAAATAAAACCAAATCAAAACCACAAGATACCACTTTGCACCAGAATGGCTAAAATAAAACAATCAATGACAATTGTTGATGAGAATATAGAGAAACTGGAACCTTCATATGCTGTTGGTGGGATTATAAATGATATAGCCACTGTAGAAAACTGGTTGCCAGTTCCTTAAAATGTTAAACATAGAGTTATCATATAACCTAGCAATTCTCCTAGGTATATACCCAATAGAATTGAAAAATATATATAATTTATACATACTATATATATATATATATATATATATATATATATATATATATATATACAAAACCTTGTACATATTTATATTGATTGAAAAGCAGAAAAACCCAAACATCTGTCTATAGTTAAGAGAGAAACACAGGTGGTATAGCTATATAATGCAATATTACTCAACCTTACAAAGGAATTGAGTACTGATACATACTACAACATGAATGAAATTTGAAAACATTATGCTAAGTGAAAGAAGCCAGTTACAAAAGGCCACAGGCTTTAGGGGTTAAGGGAAATCAGGAGTGACTGCTAATTGATCCAGGTTTCTTTTTGGGGTGATGAAATATTATAAAATTAACTAGTGTTAGTTGCACAATTATAAATATAATAGAAACTAATGAGTTGTACATTAAATGGATGATTTTTATGGTATGTGAAAGATATCTCAATAAAGCTTTAACGAAAAAAAGCACATTGGCAATACCATCAGCAATAAAATAGAAAAGACAATTCATTTATTATGCTTGCATGATAATAATTCCCTGAACTGACAATATTGTGTTACTTAAAGAGAAAAGAATGCAATTAATCATTCAAAAAACCTCCAAAAACAGATCTGCAGAAAATTCTTTTTAGGTAATGATTTTCTTGCCATATCTGAATGCTAAATAATGACAAGACCAAGACTGGTCAGTTTCCATAACTGTTTAGAAATGTCAGCAATCAGTGGTTTTCTAATTCTAAGAGTGTGTTTCAAAGCCAATCAGTACATATAACACATACATGATGAGCATGCACTGTATATATTATAGGCCATGTATATTATACACAGTACATTATGTGTAAACATTAGAAACTTGTACTAAATTGGATTCATGACTGCTTTCTTCTTCTCAATAATTCTGCCCATGATCTGCATGATTATGTCATTTTTATAGAACTTTTCCCTGTTACTCATTGAATGATTTCTATTTATAAAGTATTTAGTTTATATAAAATGAATTGCCAAAAATTATGTATTATTATAATTTAAAAATCAGTTGGGATCATTCCCCTCAAACCTGAAACTTCATGATTGATTAGGCTATCATTAATTTTGTCATTTTGCAGGAAGTGATGCACAACAGTTTGTGCTATTGAGAAACATGAAATTTACTTGTTAAAAAAATTTCTTGAACCCCTTGGCAGTGGGCAAGGAGACACCTGATTGTTGGTGCTACTCTTATACCAGTTTATACCAGTTGAGGTCAAGCAGAGATACAGTCTCTCTCTTTTTTTTTTTAAATTGAAAATCTATAGATATTCTCTCTCTTTTTTTAAATTGAAAATCTATATATATTTTATTTTATTTTATTTTTTAAAATTTATTTATTTATTTATTTATTTATTTATTTATTATTTTTTCCCCTTATTGCCCTCCCCACTTCCCCACCCCATACATGCCCTCATTCATCCCCCTCTCCCCCGCCTTCCCCCATTGCCCTGTATACACTGGCTATCCCCACCCACACATACATACAAGTCCTTCGATTGATCTCCTATAGACCCCTCCTCCCCAACTTCCCCTGCCTTCCCACTGTAGCACGACAGTCTGTTCATTGCTTCTTTGCCTCTGCGTTTGCTTTCCCCGCGCCCGCTCCCCCGCCCCCGCGCCCTGATTCTTGTCTTTAAAAACATCTTTCCCTTGAAGGCTAGAAATAAACGCACCAGAGCAAAAGAAAAAATGATTGAGTCCCAATTTCAATGTCTGATAGCTTTGAGTCCCAGTTGCAATGTTAGACAGTTCCTTATGTGTACATGTCATCAATGGTATCTGGATATGGACAAATGGTGGCAATGCCCGTCCGACCCTCAGCAGAGATACAGTCTTAATTCATCCTACCTTGATGCCTGTGTTGGTGGCCAAAGCTGTTTTGTGCCTGGGGCACATAAAAAAAAAATTCCCTTGGTTCTGTAAAGAAATGAAAAGCTAAAATACATTATTAATCTTCAGTAAGTAGTGAAGAAAAAGCTTACATCCACATTTTTTAGGCTTTTAGGAAGTGAATACTTTGCCTTTTTTTGCAATGCCTCAGAGATCTAGTGTCCCCTCTTCCGCTCCCCCCAATATGGTCTTTAAAGGCTAATGGCTTAATTTTGTTATTTAAAAATGTTATAGTTTTTTTAACAACCTGATTTAATTTTTAAAAATTTTGATTCCTTATTGTTTGAAGTATTACATATCTCCTCCCCACCTCACCCCCATTGACCGACCTCTCTCCAGTTGCTCCTAGCCCTCAGCACATGCCCTCACCCCCTACTATCTGTCTCCATTGGTTATGCCTATATGCATGCATACAAGTCCTTTGGTTGATCTCTAACCGCCATGCTCCCCTGTCTTCCCTCTGATATTTGAAGGTCTGTTTGATGCTTCTTTCTCTGGATCTATTTAACAATCTAATTTTAAATGTTAGCAATTACTCTGATGTGTTTGGAATACCCCTTTTGATATAGTATGTTGTAAGAAAGTCCTAATGTAAAAAAGTTCATTTATAGAAAATTTGTGGAATAATTTTTCATTTTAAAGAGATTTAAATGTTATATCATAAATATTGTTTTTCCTTTCAATATCATTTTTAATGGTTGCATGACTTTTCATATTGTTGCTCCATGAGGTACCGAAGCACAGTACAAAATTTCAGAGAGGAACTAGAGACTCTCCAGTCCACTCTTTTAAGAGCAGGAAAGGTGATCCGATTGGGTTAGAATTCAAAGAGCTTCACATTCCCATTTACCATTGCCTTGCTTCATTTTGCATGCAGTTCTCAGGAGCATGAAATGATCCTTATTCCCATTGTTCTCAGATAGTGGGTGGGGAGGTAAAAGCTGGAAATGTAACACTAAAACTGCTTTTGACTCAGGGGACTAAGCTTTGGTATCAGGGAGAAAAAGGAGTTGGAGAAGAGGACAACCTGGTATTTTCTATACTTTAGAGTGAAACCAAAACGGGAGAAAAAAGATAGAATCAGAGCCCTCCATCATTCTAATTTAGCACAGCATGTAATTCTGAGTTCAAAAAAATTTTTTAAGAGAAAGCATTTTAAGATAATATCTCTATGAGCCATTTCTGTGAAAAGCTAGTGAGGCTTTGACTTCCCCCAGAGAAATTGCTGTGTGATTGGGCAGGTGCTGAGAGCCTGTGGCTGGGGAGGCAGATTGGTCCTTGTGATTGTGAGTGAGCTGTAGCCTGCATAGTGAGTGAGGCTAACCTAGAATCATGGTGATGCAGATTTGCCACCTAAGGAAGCCCTTGGTAATGAGCCTTGGCCAGGAACTGGATGTTTGTTAACATACCTGACTGCTTTTGACAACTGACATTGCCATTACAATCCTGAGAAACTGGAGTCTGCTAAGGGTCAATCATTGATGAAGCTGTAAATGACCTTTATTTTTGACCAAATCTGAGGAACACAAAGTAGAGAACAATAGTTCTTGATTCCTGCTTTATCCCCCCGGAAACTGTAAAAAGAGACTTAAAGCCACATATGAGTTATGATTTCTGTGTTCTGTTTCTGAGACATATTCTTGCTGCTTTGGAGTGGCTGGGCAGGGTGCTTGGTATTGACATTCAAATGAATGTACCCATCAGACTACAGAATTTCTTTATCTGATATTGCCACAACAGGCAGCTCAGATATATTTGTCAGTATCACCCTGGTCTTCCATATGCTGACTTGAATGAAAGGAACAGACAACTAAGACTTCTCTTTGAAAAGAAGTCCATTACCAGTGGCTTTGAAGCTAAAAAGAGTACTTTCTACTTGGATAAAGCACCACAATAGGTGGAAGGAAGCAAAGACAGCCTTATAAATTTCCCTGTGAACAAGCAGGCTTTTTGTTGTCTTTATTAAAAGTATGTCTCCTCGCAGGTAGTCCTGTGCCCCAGGATACCTCCCAGAGAACCTGCTTGAAAGTCATCACTGGGAACTTCTCATGTCCCTACAACATCTTAGGCTATTTTGAGAAATATGAAAGGAGATCACATTGCTGTGCCCAGTGCTTGGTGTGTTGAACAAATTTTTTCTCAATTTTTAAAACTTATAACTTTGCCAATTATATTAATACAGATAAGTAAGCTAGTTGACATCAACACATGCATTCTGCTTGTTCTCTGAATATCCCTGTACCTCCCAGAGAGGGCTATGGCCCAGATTCCATATGCATTCAAGACTTACATTAGATAAGAATGACATATACTTATCATTAGAGCACACTAATTAAAGCAGAGAGTGACATTTCAAAGTAATGATGCTCCCTTGTGTCTCAAAGTAAAATATTCTCTATTTTTAATGATCTAGTATGTTTAAAATCTTATTTTGGTTATGAACTTGTGTTTTCATTATTGTCAACCAGCTTACTTATCTGTATTAATATAATTGCCAAAGTTTTAAGGTTGGACCTTTTTGTACATCAGTGATTTTTAACCTGTGTACTGCAAGAATTTTCAAAGCATGCAATACCTAACTATTTGGTCAGGACCACTGACCTCTTTTCCCTTAGATTGTCAAATTTAAAAAAAATGATGACAACGAACACAATAATAGTTGTCTGGTGTGAATGTATAAAATTATATCTCTTTGTTTTTGTCAGATGTGCAAAGAATATGTTTTGGTGTGCTGCAGATTTTTAGTAATTACTTTATGTGTGTCATGAGAGGAAATTAGGTGTTCTAGATGAATAAGGAAGGACACCAGTTAGACCTACCAAGGGCTTCGATTGCATTCATATCCAGGTTGCAACCATGCATTCTTGCATTCATTCAGCACTTTGTCAGCATGCTTTCTACTTGCTAACCTCTTTATTAGGGGCTGGGGATACATTCGTTACTAGGACACAGATGGTTCTTGCCCTCAAGGAGCCTCCTTCCCTTGATTATTGTCAGAGCCATTTTTTTGTATGTCCTCTTCTGCATGCTCAGTAGTGGCAGAGTGGATGATGTGTGTACAGCTGCTTATACATATATACACTCTTATCTGCTCTTGCAAACTTTTAGACATTCTTGATTAATAAGGATAATGGAAGAAAATGTCTCCTTATTAATTCTATAGTTTTTTCACATTTGTGTCTTGTTTGCCAGCTAAATTTGGATTATAACTTCAATGCCTAGAATTATGTCTAATGCTTTAGTGTTCTGCCTGGTATACTATTGATGCTTTCAGAATGCTTGTTCCCTTCCCTCATCTCCCCTATGCCCCTCCTCCATGTAATAAGTCTGAACTAGATGGTTCCAGTATCTACACTGTGAATGAGCAATTCTCTCAAATGTCAGTAGGTCTTGTATTTTGGGCGCTGTTGTGAAAATTGGCAAACTAAGCCAGCTATCCTTGGCTACAATAATATACTAGTATAGAAAGCAGAATCTGCTCACATTAAGTTTATTAATTTCGAATAGCTTTTTGCTTCAGAGAAAGCCAAGAAGTGGCAAATTTCTCTGCACTCACCTGGTTGGGAAGAGATGAAACATGCCCTTTCTGTTAACAGAAGCTGTAAGGAGCTCTCAAGAGATGATCAGGATTTGAACATAGATGAACATTGAAAAGAGTTTCCAAACAAAAGCTGGGAAGAGAAAAGAAAGATGCCGTCCTGTCTACTCATGTTCTCAGTAGCAAAAGCAGACATACCATTTTTGTTGGGTTGGTCATCTTCATTGTGGTCACTATTATCTCAGTCATCATAGTTGTTGTTTCTTAAGTATAGAAATCCTATCAAATAGGTGCCTCTATTGTTCAGATGTTATGGATGACCAAACCTGTTAGTTTTTAGATAACTGTCTTGAAGCCACAGAGCTGGTAAGTGATGTAGGACTCCCATCCAGACATAGCTTTCTCTAAAGTGCTCTTGACAACTATATTCTGCCATTTCTCTCTCTCTCTGTTTTTTTTAATTCTTCTCTATGTTCTTTCTTGTACAAACAGTTGTTAAAAGGTCTTTAACCTCATAGATAGTGATGAGTTAAATATTCATGTTGCCTTTGATCTGTGAGTAAACATTACCACTTTAATTTTTAATTTTTTATTAACTTTATTGGGGTGACAATAGTTAGTAAAATTATATAAGTTCCAGGTGTACAATTCTTTAACGTTGCCATTTTCTGGTGTTTTTTCAGATGAATTTTCTAAAAGTGAAGTCCAGGCCTTCCAATGACTGCTCAAGGGTGATGACTGACTGAAGGCTGCTCTTGTTACATTTATACAAAAGTGCCTACCATCCTGAGAGTGGTGGACTGTAAACACTCCTTGGATAATTATAGTGCCACACACACATGAGCCAGGATTCACCATTTGAAAATGAGGTTTCTCTTCATGTTGCAGCGAAATTTATTGAAGTGTATATTAAAATTCTTAAAATAATTCCTGGCTATTTATTTATTTTCCTTCCTGTTTCTAGAAAGGATTTGAGATAGTGACTAGTATATTTTACTTATCATGGAGAGCTAAACATTCAAAGGCAAAATATTTTTACAAAAGAGAGCAGTGAAGAGCTTGATACTGGTTCTGGGATTGGTTTTTCTCAGCACCGCTAATGGTGATTTAGAGTCTGGACTTAGATACTTCTTGCCATGTAACCGTGGGCAAGGCTAATGGCTTTGGGCCTCAATTTCTTGATTTGTAAAAAAGGAGGGTTGGTAGTAAAAGTACCTCATCACTGTATGGGTCACCTGAGATAATTCTTGTAAAGCACTCAGTACAGTGTCTGTTTCCCAGAAAGTGATAAATAAATGGTGACAATGAGTAGTGATGGTAAAAGGAGTAAGGTAACACACTGCTTCATTTCTCCAAAGAAAGTCTTACTTGGAAGCTAAATATATGAGTCTATGAACCGTTTTGGTTGGGTGAGTACAGATCCTGCCACAGAACACAGCTGCTAAAATACATCCACACAGGTAGTTGAGAGATGATGATCTCTGCTTCAAAATTAGGGAAAGCAAGTACAGCAGGCAGTGGTCTGGTAGAGAAAGCTCCATGGGCAAGACACTAACTGATTTGGGTTTAATTAGGGTCTGCTGCTTTCAGCTCAACTGTCTTAAACTTTCCCAGCCTCAGTTTTCTCCTTTGTGAAAAGATGATAGCAATATCCACCCACCAGGGCTGTTTTGAGAAACTTTCCCAGCCTCAGTTTTCTCCTTTGTGAAAAGATGATAGCAATACCCACCCACCAGGGCTGTTTTGCGATAATGTGTTGTGAATGGACTTTGAAGAGTCCCTACCTACAAATGTTGCTTTTTGTTGAGGAGATTATACTAGGATGAAAACAAGTTTGATATAAAGTTGCAAATGGAACTTTATTTATGGGCCAGGCTAGAGCCTTAGGCTGCAGTAGCTTTATTTTCAAGATGCAACTCACCCAGCTGATCTCATTTAGTTGGAAATTCTATAACAGAACATAACACTTTGAAGACCAATGGTTAATTTTCTTTGGAGGCTTTTCTTCTTCTGGTTGTCAGATGCTGTGCCTGTGTTTTTTAAAACTGGCAGTGAGAAGGACATTCTGTGTGAGAATGGATTATATAAGTAGCAGCTGGATGGGAGCTGATCAAGGTCTGCTGCAGAGCCAGGCCACATTAGCTGAGTTAGAGAGATGAGCTGACTTCTGTTTCGAGCCACGGGGCCCAGCAGCAAACTGCAGGGAAGCAATGGCAGCCATGGGTGTGCTACAGTCCTTATCAGCGTCACCATTATCACCATTAGACCTTTATGAAGTGCCAGTGTGTGGAGCTCCCCTAGGTGCCACTGTGTGGGAAACTTGTTGTGCTTGACAGGAACCTTGTCTTGTCTCCATTCCTTGTGTCTCTTGTCCCTTTCATCCCTACTCCCCCTCTAGGGTCCTCGTTGACTTACCCGCGGTTCGGGACACCACTGCAGGCAGATAGGTAGCTGTGTGCTTTAAATAAGAGCTTTATGTGGGGGCTCTGAGCTAGGGGGCCCATCTGTGATCAAAGGCAGGCCCACAAGTATGGGTGGCAAGAGGATAGTTGGTGGTTAGAGTAGGTTTTTGTCTGTGGTGCCATCTTAGTCCATGACCCATTTCTCTGAGAACTGCCCCCAACTCTCATTTCTGGGGTGGACAGTCATGTTTGTAAGGTGTAATTTGTTTCTATGGCCATGCCTGAGTGGACCAAGGATGTATAGATGACTGAAATTGGGCCAGTCAGATGACCTTCCCAGAAGTTGGACTTAGGATTAAGACACTATAGATAGACTAGGTAAATAGGTAAACGTGGGAGCTGTGGAAAACAATGTGTTAGTTTTATTTGCTAATCCTCATAAGTTCTATGATAGTTCCTATTCTTATTTCCATTTTGTAGAAGAGGAAATGGAGTCACAGAGAAATAAAGCAATTCACCCAAGATCATCTAGTTGGGGAGTGGCAGAGCCAGGAATGAACCCAAGTATCATGAACTCATGACTCTAGCCAATATACAACTGTCTTTCTGAGAAAGAGGAAGGAAGATAACAGGC
Organism: Lasiurus cinereus; assembly: GCA_011751065.1. Taxonomy (NCBI): domain Eukaryota; kingdom Metazoa; phylum Chordata; class Mammalia; order Chiroptera; family Vespertilionidae; genus Lasiurus; species Lasiurus cinereus. Next base: position 11,459,340 of record JAAGEH010000020.1, read on the forward strand.
CTATGGAGAAATGCAGATTAAAGACTGTGATTGCAAAGAGGGAGGAAGGGAAGGAAGAATAAGACTGATTGTAGGTGCCTTGATTCTGTAGCTTTCTGACTCCAGGGTCCAGACCTTAGTGACTGCACTTTCTACTGTTGGGCTTTTGAAAAGTACAGTATCTCTATGTCTTTATAAATTTTGTGCACAAAATAGTTTCAATGAATGTTCATTAATTATAATAAAAAATGTTGAGGAACCGAATACACCATTACAACTTATTTAAAAAGACTGTAGGTGATCCATTAGTCTTTGTATTTCCAGGTATCTTCACATTATGTGTAGGTAGCCTCTAGGCTGGTGGAGGAGAAAGGCAAGTAAACCATTGATGGTAGCATACTGTGACAAGCTTTTTGAGAGGTAAGCATAAGTTGCTATAGAAACAGAGATATGGGGGGAAAAAGAATGGGGTAGGTGGGAGGAATCAGAGATGATGACTTCTCATAAAGGGCTGTTTGAGCAGTTTTTGGAAAATAAGTAGGATTTTGCTATATGAAGAATGGAGGGAAGGAAGGGTGTTCCAGATAGTGAGAATGTTGTGTGGGGAAAAAAAGAAAATCTATGATCAGTTTTGGAAAGGATGAGCAATTAAGTGTGATGGAGAAGAGGAGGGAAATGAGATAGATTATGCAGCTGGAGTTCTTGGGTGGAGCAGATCATATGGGTTTCCAATGCTAAACTGTGGAGTTTGAACCTTATTCTATAAACTAGCAGTTCATTTATTACCAGGCTCCTTCTCCTTCTCCAACTTAAAAACATTTAGATTTTCAAATGGGAAAGATCGCATTCTGACAATGTTAAAGATAGTTTTAGAAAAAAAAAATACCAAATGCGGAATCCCAACACCCAACACTACTGTTTTCATTTTTGCACGTTATCTTCTAGTTGTTCTCAAACATGCCTATTTTTGTACATGGTAGCAATCCATCCACATATCATTTTCATTCCCCAAAAGATCAAAAAGGTTTTCTATGTTTCTATGTTGTCCTTTCCTAATTATTATAACATCATGATAAGGACACAAGCTTTCTGAGGGGCCATACTACTCCAGGCAGAGAGTTCTGATCAAGCAGAGATGGCTTGACCTGAACATCCTGCTTTTGAGTAACTCTGGATCTGGTATGATACTTCTGCTGAAGATTTAACGATGCACATTTTAAAGCATGTGGCTTTCCTATAATTTTATGAAAAATGTATTCAGTTCTTTAAAGATTCATTGAGTAATTTTTTATCCCTTCTAAATTCAGTCTCCTTGGCCCTGTCCCCACTATAATTGATCTATGCCTAGAAATGGCCATATCTTCATGTGCTTCTTGTATGTTCATGCACTAGTACTTACCTAGTGTCCTTTTTAATATCTTAGGCTCCAAGTACCCTGGAAGCCATTTGATGTTTAACCATAAACAGGCTCTGAATCAAGCTCCTGAGCTGGGTTAATTTGATTATGAATCATTATCTTGATTGTGGCAAGTGTCCAGTTGTCATCTTTTTAATGATGCAGGCCTCCACAGCCTAAACTAATTACAAACCAGCTCCAGCCCAGGGAGAGTTGCATTGCCTAACCAGCCTCCTCAAGCCAGCCCCCAGTGTGTTGGTGATCTGATCACATTTTCTTTTCCTTCCTCTGGCCTGTGGATATTGTCAATGTCATTCTCTTTCCCTTCCTGCTCTTGTGTTAAAGAAAATAGGGGTGATTGGCCAAAATTCTTCCTTAAATTAAATTTTGCCTCCTACCTCCAGCATGACCATGAGTCTTCCAATGAAAAATGCAGATAATTGTGCAATAAGATTTACATTTTGGTCTATAATGAGTTTAGCTTATCACGTTTTAGTTTCTCCCCTTTATGAGGCTTTCTTGACTTAGTTTAGCTCTGTGGTTTGGGTGGCATTTTGTTGTTGGGTTTTGTTCCAGTCTTCATATGTAAAAGACCTTATTTTTTTTATTCCCAGTTTTATTGGTATAAATAAAAAACTTAAAGAAGTATGTTCATTAAAGAGTTTAGAAGTGCTCCATTATCCTTGTAATGAAGAAATGGTAAGGAAGCAAAGTAAACTTTATTCTTTTGAAATCCTCATATCTGATTTAAGAGTGTGTGTGTGTATGTGTGTGTGTTTAGACACAAGTATGCAAGTCTGGATTATTGACACATACTCAAAATGGTGTAGATTGTTACCCCATAGTGATGCAGGCATTCTCTGGGTCTAAGGACCTGAGCATCTGAAACCCACTGTGGGTTATTGGCTTCGTGCAGGAAAGAATGCAAAGACAAGCCAGCACATAGTCTAAAGTGAAAGTGAGTTTATTAGTAAAGCAGTGAGACAGAGAATGGGCTATTCCACAGACAGAGCAGCACCTTTTTAATGGAATGTTCTTTCTTTATTGAAATTAATTTAATTGGGGGTAGGGTATTCAGTGAGGGGGAGGAATTTAGGATCTTCCTAGGAGAGGTGTAAAGATTTCTCAGGGGAGCTTTGTTGCCCTTTTTGTGTCATTGTATGGTCTTTCCCATCATGGTGTAGGGTGTTTTGGGGTTGTGTGGTTTAGCATGTATTACAATGAGACTAGAAGTGAAATTAGTCATCTTGTTGGATCAAGCTGGTCTGCTAGTTTTAAGCCATAAATCTGTTGGGGGTTGCTCTTACTCTCTCCTTTGACAGCTCCTGGAGCTTTTATTGATTGCAGCTGTCTTTACAGTTACCTATGTCAATAGTCCTTATACATTTAAAAAACTCTTTTAGCCTCAGTTTTCTCCCTTTAAAATGGGAAAATTACTATATACAGTTGCAGAGATAATTTACTTTATTATGTTGCAAAGACCTGGCACATAATAAATACTCAATAAATATCTATAGGTAATATCATGGCTCTTGTCCTGCAGGAATGCACAGGTTTTTTTATGCTCTTAACTTCACACTACTAATAAATCCTAAGTTAGTATCTTTATAAAGAGGCCAAAAGCAATGTGAGAAAGTTAAACCTTCACAAAATTTTCAAGCCGTTTTTCTCCTAGCCTCCCTTCTGTTCTTACTCAGCCTAGGCTGAATGCTTAGTCATTTCCACCTAGTTCTCACCAATACCACCTTTGTGGCAGATTCCCCTGGTGGCCACGGTCCCTGTCTATGATTTCAGTTGCATCTGTGGTAACAAGATTTGTCATTTTCTAACTCTAGCACCTGCTCTTTATCTCCTTTCTTCCCTAGGACTATCTCTCAGGCTGGAAGCTTGCTTGGCCTGGAAGAGTAGGGGAATAAATATCCTCAGGGGCCTCATCACCCACTGGTCATTGGACATGTGAATAAATGCTCCTGCCTTCCATTCTTCTGGTGCATAATTCTGGATGTGTTCTGAACAGTTCTTAGGAGGTCCTGGCCAATCAAGCCCCTTGCTTTCAGTGGGCTTGATACTGCACCCTTCTATTGCATTTTATCCCCTTCCTGTCTTGCTCTGTATTCCCTTATCCCTGCTTCCTGGAACCACTTCCCAAATAAACTCATGCACTTAAGCCTGTGTCTCAGGCTATGCCTTCAAGGGAACCCAACCCATGCCAAACCTGGAATCTCCTTCCTCCTGATATTTCTAGGCCCTGCCAATGTTACTTTTAGCCCTATATTATTTCTGTTTCCCTTCTAGCTTACAGGGAAGAGATATGCCATGGATTTTCATGGTCCAACTCTTCTCTGATATTGAGCTTATCTCCTCTTTAGGGGGCCCTTAGACTGTTGAAATTTGTTTACACCTACTCCTCCAAGGTAGAGCTCACGGCTCATAGTCGGAGCTCAACAACTACTTACTAAATGAGTGAAAAATGAATTATTCCCTTTCTCCTGCATGTTTTTAGTCTCCTTCTGTCCACACATGCTGTTTTCATCATTGGTTGTTCTTTTAGACTTTATTTCTGAAAATCCAGAGAGATCTTTTGCTTTGGAAGTAAACATCATCGCCTGAGTCACAAAGCCCACCTCTTTTTTAGGCCCACCAGCCAACTCACCTCTTGACAATATTGGAGCTTGCTGAATACTTTCTCTTTTTGGAACTCTCTTGGTCTATTGAAATCTAAATTTCCTGGTACTTCTCTGAACTTTCCCACTTCTCCTTCCTAAGTGTTTACTGGCTTGTTAGCTGATGCTACACTTGGCTTCTTCAGAGCTCTTTCTTTGATTCTTACTTGCTCTCTCTCTTTTTTGGAGTTATATGTTTAGCCTGAGGAAAATAGATGATTCCTAAATCTGCAATTTCCAGATTGACTCTCCTGGGTTCAAAGCTTTTGGAAATCTCCACCTGGAATTCTTGCAGTTATACAAGCTAGAATATATTTCCTTCTTATTTTCATCTATTCCTCTCTTCTATATCCTGGCTTAGTCAATAGGCTCACCATTTACCTGGTATTTCAGTATAACAGCCTTCCTGGGTCCTTAACTGCCTCCCATTGTTTTCAAGAAATAATTTTTGAGTTTCTGTTTTGGGCCAAACACTGTGCAGGGTCCTGCGGATACATGAACAACCATATAAACTCTCAAGAGGCTTATAGTCTGGTAGCAAATAAATATATTAACCTGATTTCTCTTACAAATATAGTTTTACAAACTAAGTTAAGTATGGTGGAAGTGAAAAGAAAATGAGGGGATCTTGCAACCTAGTTCAGTGTCTAGTTAAAACTATAGTCTTACTTCTCCACTCTGACTGTCTTGGGCAGAGCTGCAGAGCCTAACCCCAGGGCCCCGTCACAGCTGACTCAGGCAGAGTTGCAGGGACCATCAGGGGCCGCCACAGGAGGAGATATATAGGTCAGAGTCTATCCATGAGTTCAATTCAGGCTTTGGATCTGGAATTCCCCTGGACAGGCAGATCTGCAAAATAAAGGTTTAAACTTTCCTCCCTCAGAGTGCTGGCTGATCGTTCTCCCATGCATTCTGCTGGCTGATCACTCTTCCGTGCGTTCTGCCACAACAGAAGAAAAGTCCAATGTTCTTTGAGAGCATGTCGCAGAAAGGCCTAATTTATTCCTGAAGTTTGCACAACTTCCTTTAGGAAGAGTAGCATTTGCTCTGAGATCTAAAGGATGAATAGGAATTAATTAAGAGAGAGTAACTCTTCCCTCTTTATCACTATGCACTGTAGTCACCAAGTCCCTTCATTGTGCCTGTGAAATGCTTCAGTTGTTCTATTTTCTGTTCTCAACCTGGTCTATTGCCATTCTACCTCCACATCCCCTTTCTATGCATTAGTTTTCATGTTGCTGCCAAAGTGTTTTTACCAAATACAAATCTGACCACAGATTTACTTTAAGCTAAAAACCACTATGGCTCCCCATGTGCTTCCAGGGTAAAACCACAACCATCTGGCATTGCAGTCAAAGACTTTCCAAATCTGACTTTTGTTTCATCTCCTGCCACTTCTCAGCACATGGCCACTATAGACTTTCAGTTTCCTGGAGACACCATGTCTGTGAGGCTTTCCTGTCTCAGCTCATTCCTTTGTCAGCTTTGAGTTCCTCTATTCTTTGCACCTGATCAGCTCCCACTGATATTCCTCTCCCCCTCCCAAGTGTACGAATTTTGTGCTCTGAGCCTCTAGTATGCATATAAGTTCTTTGGTTAATCCCTTCTCACCCTGTCCCCACCCCAGTCTCACCTCTGAGATTCCTCAGTCTGCTCCATGCCTCTGTATATTTGTATTTGTACATTGCTCTCATGAGCTATGAACCTAGAGCTGTGTTCCTCTGGGGTCAAGACTGTGCTGTGCTCATCTCTCCTTCCCAGGTGTTCAGTAAATATTTGTGATTGAATTATCCAGGTGTGAATAGAGGAAGGGAGGCAAAGACATTGGTGGATGGGAAGAGAGCTGAAAGAAAAAAGCCAGACCTTTCCTAATTATATTAGAGGCCCAGTGCACAAAATTTGAGCACTCATGGGGAGGGGTCACTCAGCCCAGCCTGCGCCCTCTCACAGTCCAGGAGCCCCACAATCAAACGCCTCAAAGAGGTAAGCTCTGCCCACCCAGGGGCGGCTCCATGATTGATTGCACCCTGCAAAGGGAGGCCCTGCCCACCGGCCGCAGCGCCACTGGTTGGTGGCCTGGGCCTCCCTTTTTGGGGCCATTGGTGATCACCCCTGATTGATCACCCACAACTGGGGGCCTGGGCCTCCCTCTGTGGGGCGATCATGGGAGAAGTATTGCCAGTCTGGTTGGGCCCCCGATCAATTGCATCTCACCTCTCTTGGCTGGTCTGGCACCAGTGGGTGTGATAGCATGGTCATCTGGACAGCCATTATGCTATTTGTCCATTTGGTCTATTTGAATATTACTCTTTTATTATTATAGATGAACTGATGATCCCAAGCAGAGCTTGACCAAGACATACATGTAGGCTCCAGCCAGAGTGGCTCACTTGGTTGAGCTCTCTTGGTTGAGCATCGCCTTGTGCACCAAAAAGTTGCCAGTTGGATTCACCGGTCAAGGCACATACCTGGGTTGTGGGTTCTATTCCTGTTCAGAGCACATATGGAAGGTAACAGATTGATGTTTCTCTCACATCAATGTTCCCCTCTCTCCTTTTCCTCCTTCCCGCCTTCCCTTCCCCTTATCTAAGAATCAATGGAAAAAAAATCCTTGGGTGATAATTAACAACAAATAATGAAAGGGTCAGGGGGAACTTAACATTTGTCCTTTCTCAGTCTTACTATTTTTTTATTTTCCTTGATTTCTGTGAATAATGATAATGGGAAGTGACTAGTGATAAAATAATTTCTTCCATATTTGCCTTGTTTGGAGGTGTGCTGTAAATTCAGTACTTCTGACTCTTTGGGGAAATGGTAAGAAAGCAGCATTGGGAATTTTATATGAAAGCTCTTAGATCTTTGTGGAGGAAGTACAGCACAGAGCAGCAGAGCTCGTGAGTAACACGACACATGGAGTTATAGGAAGTGGCGGGAACAGGTCTTTTTTGCAGAGGAAGAAGCTTTACTTGGACATACTTTGCTAGAAATAACATCTCCCTTCTCTGATTTCCTGTAGCATTTCTTTATATCTTTCTTATGGCTTGCATTGCTTCTTATACTATATTGTGGTTATTTTTATAGTTAGCATCTTTCTTCCTAGACTGTGGTTTTTTTGAGGAAAGGAATATTGTCTCATGGCACCTTGGATAGAGCCTAAATGCAGTAATTAAAAAATATTCATGTTTCTGGAGTTTCCAGATACTCTCTCATTTATGCAATACTGTTTCATTTGAATATTTTACAGTAAGCATGATTTACCATGCAATCAGGGGGAAAAAGATATAAAAATTTTCTGAATGATTAAATGGATAAGTGAATGATTAAGAATTCAAGGCTGCTAAGGCAATTTGGAAGCAAGATATCATTTACTGAATATCTAAAGCACTGGTTTTCCAAGAAGTATAACATTTTTTATGCTTATTATCCTAATTACTTTTGCAGTATTTTGATGAAATGGAGGGGCATTGGTGTATAGAGTAGCTGAGATAGCCAAAGTGGAAGTCTTCCCCTTCTTGATTCTATACAGTTTCTCTAAGCTTCAAAGATTTTGCTTTGGATTTTTTTTTTTTGTCCAGATATTCACAAAGTTTTAAGGCAGCAGAAAGATTATTATTTACATTTATCCATGTGGTGTGAAAAAGTGAATTTATCATTTCTCTTGGGCTCCAGAGCAGAGTCAGTTCACTGAGAGAATCTGGTTCATTCATTCCTGAGCTCAAACATGCTCTCAAGTTCTCATCCACTTGAGGTCCTTCATCTCTATGTAGGAGTCACAAGGAGCCACAAATGGAGCCAGATCAAAAATCATGCTGGAGAAGAACATGCTGGTGTTCATTTTATTTTTAATTGAATTGGGGTGACATTGGTTAATAAAATCACATAGGTTTCAGGCATACAATTCTATATTACATCATCTGTATATAGTATTGTGTGTTCATCACCCCAAGTCAAGTCACCACGTATTCCCTTTGCTGTTTTCAGTCTCACCTCTTCCTTATGGCAATCACCATGCTGTTGTCTGTGCCCTTCTGTTTTTTTTTTCTTTGCTTAATCCCTTCACCCTTCTCACCCAGTCCCAACTGCCTCCCTTCTGACAGCTGTCAGACTTTTCTCTGTATCTATGAGTGTATCTCCACTTTGTTTGTTAGTTTATTTTATTGATTTTATTCCACATATAGTGAAATCATATGGCATTTGTCTTTCTCCAACTGGCTTATTTCACTTAGCATAATGTTCTCCAGGTCCATCCATGTTGTTGCAAAGGGTAAAATTTCCTTCTTTTTTATGGCTGAGTAGCATTCCATTATATAAAGGTACCACAGCTTTTTTTATCCACTCATCTACTGTAAATAAAACTGCAATGAACATAGAGGTGCATATATTCTTTCAAATTAGTGTTTTGATTTTCTTTGGATACCAGAGGCCGGGTGCATGAAATTTGTGCCTGGTAGGGGGCAGTCCCTCAGCCTGGCCTGCACTTTCTCCAATCCAAAACCCCTTAGGGGATGTCTGACTGCTTTTCACAATCTGGGACTGCTAGCTCCTACCTGCTCACCTGACTGCCTGCCTGATCGCCCCTTAACCCTATGCCTGCCTGTCTGATCATCCCTAATCACCTCTGCCTGCCTGCCTGATCGCCACTAATTGCTCCTCTACTGGCCTGATCACTCTTTCAGGGGTGTTTTGCTCTTGTGTTCTTTCGTCAACCCAATATGCTATGCTATATTCCCTTGAACTTGTAAGGTAGGACTTACTCCTCTCCTTCTTGAGATATTTAAGACTCATCCAAGGTCTATCCTGACCAGCCCATTCAAGTTGCAGCCTCTCTTACTGCCCACCTCAGATTCCCCACTAGAATTTTTCTTTATAGCCCTGATCACCATCTAACATGGTATATATTTTACTATTTATTTTGTTTTATTGTTTATCTCCTCTAACTAGAAATGAGACCCAGAAGGTATGAAGATAAGTATTTTGGTTTGGTTTTTCTTTTCTGTCTTGTTTATTGCTGGACCCTAGTGCTTAGTAAAGTGTCTGAACAGAATAGATGCTTGATAAATATTTGACTGAAGAATGAGTGAAAATGTAGCTGTGAAGCGGTTCAGCCTTTGAGCCTGTCCTGTGGAAGTAGCATCTTTCAATGGTGGTAAAATGATGTTTGCTAAGACTGATTGGAAATTAGAAGCTGAAACATAAAAACAAGTGGCCACTTACTTCAGCCACAGCAGCCGTTCCCCCTGGCTCTACTCCTTGAGGTAAGACTTAGCTTAACACTGAATTGGTCATTTATTTAATACTATGAGTGGTAACTGTCGGTCCAGTTACTTTTTCTGTAAAATAGGATCAGTGATAGCTAATTCACAGTGTACTGTGGTAGAAGATGATTGTGTATGTCAAAGGACTACTATATTACTTGAGACCCTATAAATATTAATCATTGCTATTATTTTTTTTAAAAATACCCTTCAAAGATGATCACTGTTTCTATCCATGTCCCTCTTTCTCCATTTCCCAAAATTCTGATTGCTCTACTATCCTTCCTTTTCCCAATCAACTCTGGTCTAAAACAGGGAACATTAGACTACATAGTTTAAAAGAATTTTAATCTCATAGTTTTATTGTTCATCTCTTGAGGAAAATATAATTGTCAGAATGATTTTTATAAACTTTTGAAAAAATTTTAAGCCACAATTAGAGTCGTGTGGTTTGATTTTCAGTGTTTTGGGATCATTTACTTCTAGGTTCTTCCTACCTGCTTGGGAATTTGCAGAATGTTCATTGCATTATTCATGAATTATTTATGGAGGATGATTACATATTTATAAGAAAAATATAATTAGAGTGAACAAGAATCTTTTTTTTTTAGTCTTTTACTTCATTTTTGACTAATAATTTTGGAGGCCCATTGTATTCTACATTTTCAAGCATTTGTATTTCCTACCATGAGGTAGTTTCAGCTACCTGTTCTTGTAGTAAAAATATTTTGATTGAATAGGTTAAAATATCAACTTGTTCATGCATTCAAATGTATTAATTTTTTGCTTCTTGTTCAGTTAAAAATCCCAATTGTAATGGTACTTCTTAAATGCAAGTGATTTCTTATTTCTGTGTATAAACTAGTCTTCCATGAATCAAAGGTGTTTTTTTCTTCTTTGTCAACTTCAAGGGAAAAATCTTTCTTTTGTACTACATTAACCTCATTCTGTATTTATATTAAACAATATTCTTTGGAGAAAGAAAGGTTTGGTATACTTAGTGAATTATGTTTTCTCCTAGAGGCACTACAGACTGTTAATGCTTAGAGGAACCCAGCGGTTGTAACTGATGAAACATCAGCATGTAGGCTATAAAATAAAAAAGAAGTAATTGGGGACATGTTGGGAGCTGGCAAATGGAAAACACTAGCAGATGTAGAACTGAAAAGAGAAAAGAAAATTTAAAAAAATCACATTTACTAGAAGAGGAACTGCGCAGATGGATGATAGAAGTCAACACTTCATTCAGATAGGAAGTGGATTAGAAATTATAGTTTCCTTTCTAGTATTTAAAGGAATACTTGAACTCTCACAAATAGCCATTAAAAATTGCTTTTACATTAACCACATATGCCTGAGATGAATGTTTGTAAGTATGCTTTTCGTCTCCTTAAAATATAGTTTAGATTTTGCTGGAGTCAACTTGTACCTCTTTGCAAGAGGTGATTATATGCATCTCTTTTCAACCCCCTTTTCATTGAAAGCATACTGAAACCAGCCATGGTGATAGTATTTACACCATAGAAATTCGCAAACACTATGATAAATGTATCTCCCAAACCCCTGGCCAATTGTTAAACCTTTACCGCCATACTACCATATATGGGGTAGAGGAGCTGGGCTTGAGGAGAGATGGAACATTCAAAGAAGGATTCTCTGCCTGGTTAGTATGATGGGAAATCCTAGACCACAGGTCTCTTCTTAATGCTGAATGCCTTCTAATATATAGGACAGTGTTATGCCAGTGGGTTTTTTAAATATAAAATTCTGATCCTAAACACATTTGACCCAGTAGTTACCCCCGACCCAGACTTGATATGTCCATACATTATGTTGTCTATTGTGTAGGAGAAAATTCAACTATCTTTCTTCAGTTGTATGCTCCTGTTTTTTTCATTCTATCTTTCTAACTTTGTTTTTCTATTCACATAGTTCTGTATGCTCTAGATTGTAAACTTGGCAAGAATGGGCTGGTGGTTCAAGAAGAAATTAGATCCTATTGATTGTACATTCTTAACATATTTCTTTACACATTCTTCATATAACCTATTTTAGGAAGAAGTAGGTTAAAGAGACCCTACACCATGATTACCTTCTGTTCCCGCTTCTTAATGTATTTGGTGAGTTCTTACCAAGTTTCATGTTTATATCTTGCTATTTTAAAAATTGTTGAAAAAAAATCTATTTTGAAGAATGAATCCTGAGACCTACTCAGAGTTAGTGACTTCTAGAAACATCTCTGTAAATGAGAAGAGGCTCTGACATTTTAGGTGGAGTTGGTTTGCTGAGAAAGATGAGGGAGATTTTACTCCCCAACCAGTGATTTCTGATTTGCTGTTAAGTAAACATTTCTCTGTACCCTTTTGAAGTCAAGACTGTGAATTCAAATATGGTAATTTTTGCTCCATTGGAGGGCATGTTCTATAAATTACCTTTCTATAGTGACCATCTAATAAAAACAGACTTCTGGGATTTACATACCCAAAACATCTATAATTCTAGAGTATTTGAAAAACAAATGGGGAAACTTATTTCCTACTCTAAGTAGGTTATTTTATTGTTTCTACTGATTTTCATTTTCATTGCTCAAGTTCAAGGATGCCCAAATCCAAGGTCTATATTTGTAACCATTGATTGTGCTTCAAGTAATCAATGACCAAATTACCAAACCTAATCAGAAGATCTGTGGAGGTGTAGGCAGAAATAAAGGAAGTACTTTGGGAAATAGTATGCTCTTATTGGCAAGAACAACAACAATAATGACCAACACTTATTGTTAGATACTTTGATCTAGTCATTGTCCTTCCCAGAAGTCCATTGGACTGTGGGTAGTTTTTATAAGAAACTAAGCTCTCTTGAATGATCTGGCTGGTCATCTAGGGACATTGCTGACATGAGGAGAACCCACTGGGAGAGAAGGCTGCTAGTAGGATCACTGCTGTGGAGATAGGTAAATTGCAACTATCAGACAAGTAAATTCAAAAACAGGTTTAGATTTAGGACTGGTGACTTCAGCATCCTCTAAGAGGGGGGCTATGCCACTCTTTCCTGCCAAACTGAAAGAAAGATGCCCAATAAAAGGGTATTCCCTGGTTAGCATTCACCCTTTATTGGGCCATCCTATCTACTAAAAGAACAATATGCAAATTAGCCATCACTCCGCCACACTCACAAGCCATGCCCACGGTCAATCAGGAGCGTGTATGTAAATTAACCCAACCAAGATGGCTGTGGCCACTGAGTGGGCAGGAGGATTGGATCGTCCCAGCAATGGAGGAAGTTAAGCTTTCTGCACACCCTGGTGGGCCCAGGCATCTACTCAAGGCTACAAAGTTTTAATTATAGAAGATAAATAAATCCCAACAAAAATGGTGGCAGCCGTGGAGCTTGGCTTTCTCTGGCGATGAGGAAGCCAAGCTACCGCAGCCCTGGCCTGCCTTGGTCTCTGCTACAAAGTTTCAATTATAGAAGATAAATAAATCTCAGATACCGAGGCCTCTGCTTGGGTTGCCAGGAATGTGTGGCCGGCTTGAAAAACCACCATAGGCCTCTTGCCCAGGCCACCCCATGCCCCAAGGGAACCCCCACCCTGAGACAGGATACCTTCCGGGGCAAACCAGCTAACCCCACCCCCACTTGTGCACCAGGCCTCCATCCTATTTAATCTAATAAAATAATAATATGTAAATTGACCATCACTCCAACATACAAGATGGCTGCTCCCATGTGGTCAAAGATGGCTGCCCTCATGTGGACACAAGATGATCGCTACAAGATGGCCAGCAGTGGAGGGCAGTTGGGAGGGACCCAGCCTGCAAGGGAGGGCAGTGAGGGCGATCAAGCCTGGAGGGGAGGGCAATTGGAGGGGACCAGGCCTGCAGGGGAGGGCAGTTAGTTGTGACCAGGCCTGCAGGGGAGGGCAGTTAGGGGAAAACAGGCTGGCAGGGGAGCAGGTAGGCAGCAATCAGTCTGTCAAGGGAGTGGTTACAGGGTGATCAGGCTGGCAGGCAGAAGTAGTTAGGGGCAATCATGAAGGCAGGCAGGCGAGCAGTTGGGAGCCAGCAGTTCTGGATTGTGAGAGGGATCCCAGATTGGAAAGGGTGCAGGCTGGGCTGAGGGACACCCTCCATCCTTGTGCATGAATTTTGTGCACTGGGCCTTTAGTTTCCATTGATGGAACCAGTGGAAGTAGGATCAGATTGATCATAAATAATAGGGATAAGTCCTGCTTATAATTAGAATGTCATAGATTATAATAATTAATAAATAAATAGCATTATTGATCACTTAGCATATGCAAGATTGTTTGCATGCACTTTACATTTAATTATCACAATGACATTACAGTAGGCACAGTGAGTCCTATTTTATGTGTAAGGAAACTGAAACACAGAGAATCTAAGTTATTTGCCCAGAGTTACACACTGGCAAGTGATGGAGATGAGGGTTGAGCCCAGGTAACTTGGAGTGTGAAACAGATTACAGGTGATGTAAAAAGTAGTACATGTAATATGTAGACAGCATCCAATTTGCATGCCAGGAACTTGTCTCTCTTGGCTTTGTTTTTGAAGATAGAGTGACTTGTAGATGATCTAAGTTTAAATTAAAGAATTGTCATTCCTTAGTCACAGTTTTAAAAGATCCTCTGGTAAACATGGGCCCTTCTTGCCATGCTCATAGCTCAGACTTAGGTAGTGTCCACTGCAGCCAACCTCCCTGGGAATCTTCAGGAAATGGCAATAACTAGGGAAAATGAACAGTAATTACCTGGCATTAAGTTGAGACCTTTTGTGTGAAAGGCATGTGAAGATAGGCCTTTCAGCGACTTAATGAGCCTTATCACGAGCCTTCAGCTTTTCTGGATGAATTTGGAGGTAATAAAATGTTGGACTTTACTTGCAAACCAAATTATCTACACTATCATTTTAAAAGACCTTTGGAACAACTAAGAGTTGTTTTCCTCCTCTTCCCTGAAAATAGGATTAGTTTCTCCTTATTAATTAGAAACCAGAGTAATTTCAGTGGATGGCCAGTAAAGAAAAGTATTTAATGAAATGAAACAGAATATGATTTGTAAAATGAACTCAAAGGAGCACTGCATCCTGTTTGTCATCCAGAGCTTTGTTCCTTCAGAAATGTAGCACCTTCTGACTGATGCCAGGCAATGAGCTGGGCATTGAGTGGCACAGGTGATGCTGTAAGGAACTTGAAGGCACAGCTCATAGACAGCAGGTGGACAAATGAAAGGAAATAATCAGAGCTTTTGAAAAGTTCTAGGAATGAACGATCAGGGAGCTTCCCTCACTCGGTCAAGACATAAGCTCAGCAAATTGACATTTTGCTGAGGCCATCTCTGAGCCACTCATCAGATAACATGAACAATTAGTCAGTGCACATGTTTGTAGAAGAATGTGTTCTTTTCAGTGATGATGCACTCAGCCTTTCTGTATAGTTCTGTCCCTGTGGTATCCCTATGGCCCCTTACACATTCTCCTTGGTATCTAGGGCCATCCAGGGACCTTTTTATACAAAATATGTAGGCACTTTTTCAGACTATATACTCACTCTTCCAAACCAATTTCTGGCATTGTATCTCATGGCTCATTTGCTGCAAAAGTAGGGTGATTTTAGTTAACATAGGAAGAATTTCAGGACAGAAATATGCCCCATTTCTTTCTATAGTACATTTGATTGAGTAAACTGAATTTAAACAGAAAGTGCCTGCCTCTCAAGCAAGGTGATCTCTCCTGGGAGAATTAAATCATATCTTCTGTTGCTTAAAAGATGTTGCTGCTCTAGACAAATGTTGAGAGGGATAGACAGCATCATTGGAGTCTACTCTCCCATTGTACTCATCTTTTAAAATAATATGAGATAATTCATTACCATATAGGCTTTAAGAATAAAATGCTGGAAGTTTTCTTTAATGTTTGCTAATTATGGTTTTTGTACTGTAAACTATCTGATAAATTTAATTTGTATGCAGTTTTATTTAGTGACTAGTGTTGATATTCTGACTCATCACTCATTTATTTAACTAGTAACACAAGTTTATGTATCAAAAATGTCCAATTTGCAATCTGATTTATTCAGTTAAATAAAATTATGTTGTAGAAGATAAACTCTTCCACTCCTTCCTATCTTCTGCCACCCCCTTAGATTTAAAGCATGCCTTTTAGTTTTTGTTCTTGAAAACTACCAAACATAAACCGGTCAGAGTAGCAAGGTGAACACGTGCTAATATACAGCAGAGAAGGCGTTCATTCTCACAGGCACCACACATACTGTAGTAACTACCTCTCATGAGAGAGAATGCATTTAAAGACCACTTAATGTGATTTTAATATTAACATTATTATTAAGATACAGAATTTGGAGGAATGAAGAGTGACTTCCAGAGGTCACAACTCCTATTCCTGCTCTCAGGAAAAACCTCCCTAGTACATCTCAGATTAATTTCATGGTTCTCAACTTGGATAATGAATTTCACCCTGTATGCAGAGCTCCGGTCAAGGGCATCCCCAAAGTCAGAGGCTAATTGAGGCACATTCATAGCACATAATTTGTCCTTCAATATTTGGGGGAATTAAGCATATATGTATTTGTATTAAAATCAGCCCAATTACATTACACAGTAGCATGCAAAACTTGCATGAATTTTTAAGATCCTAGACTAGGCTTCAAAAATTGTTTTCATTTGTAGAGATAAGCTTAAATTTGCATCCCATCAGGATCTTAGGATCATTCTCTTCCGTTATTCTGAGCACTTCACTGGAAATATTTTAAAAACACTAGAAAAATTGATGGGCCCTTTACGAGTTGCAAATATTTTTTCTGAAGCGAAATTCTAAGATTTTCTTCAATCATTCTTTTATCTTTGTTAGCATGTTAAGATGGGTGGGAAAGAGTGAATGATATTACCCAACTGATTTTGTGCAGCTGATAAAATTCTAAAGTGATTATAAGTTGGCTTGATGTATAAAGTCCTTTAGCTGTTTAGAAGGTGGTCTTATCCTGGACAAAAATGCCTGTCTCTTGGCTTATGGAATTCTGTTATTGTTTCATTCATGTGTCTCTCATATTAACACATTGCCTTTTCCTATATTCATTCCTCTTTTTCCCATGCTCTTTTCTTTCCCACACGTCACAGTGATCAGCCCAGACTTTTCCTCTGAGCTATATGCACTTATATATGGTTGTCTCCTTATTCTCTCATCTCAGCTGTCTCAAGGCATTTTGAAGAATGAATTCTTAGTTAGTGAATGGTACCTCCACCCATCTGTTACACATGCCACAAATCTAGAAGTCACTCTAGGTCCCTTCATTGCCCTCCCTCCCCAATCCATTCTATCATTGGGATATTTTTATTTCATTCTCTGAATATCTCTGGAATCTATTAGTTTCTTTTCCTCATGTCTACTGTTGCCCCTCCTTGTCTGGCCACCATCATCATCTTCTTCCTTTCACTAAATAACAGGCCTCTGCCTTCTTTTTTGGCCTCATGGCATACTCCTCTCCTTGACTCTGCACCCAGCCTCCTGTCAGGCTTTCAGTGCCGCTGTTGGGCCAGTTTCTCTGTAGATATAGCACCTCCCCTTCAACTACCTGGTGAACTCCTAGCCCACTGCAAGGTTTTTGCTTTTTGCAAGGTTATCTGGTTTTCCAATTGTGATTATATGGGTACATTTATTATACACAGTAGTCAAGTATTCTTTCTAATGGTTATATCCCCAGTACCTTGAGCAAGCACTCAATCATTACTTTTTTAATCTTTACTTGAGGATATGTTTTTATTGATGAGGAGAGAGAGAAAGAGAGAGAGAGAGAGAGAGAGAGAGAGAGAGAGAGAGAGAGAAACTTTGATGTGAAGGAGACACATGGATTGATTGTCTTCTGAAAGTGCCCCAACTGGAATGGAATCTGCATCTTAGGTATGTGTTCTGATAGGGAATTAAACCCGCAAACTTTTGGTGTATAGGAGGACATTCCAATGAACTGGTCAGGGTTCAATAGTTATTATTATTATTTTTAATTTAAATTCTTTATTGTTGAAAGTATTACATTCAATAGTTATTTTTTTAATGAATGAGAAGATAATTTGCCACATTACTGTCATGATAGGTTCACATGTGGATGGGAAAGGAAGTGATATGTTGGCATATCCATCATGAGTCTACTAGATTGAATTGCTGTTCTTAAGGGGAAAATCATCTTTTAGCCCTGGTGTCAAATACAATTTGTTTGGACCAAGTGATGTTGAGTCTGGAATGGCAGGCTACGTTTAAACTATATTAGATGCGTTGGGGAGCTGCTGTAGGTGATGAGTCCCTGGCCTAGTGATCTCACACCTGGATATCCTGGCAAGATAGAGATGAATATATGCTCCATGCTTTGCCAAGACCAGGACCACTGGGTTCTTGAGAGAGTAATGGGACTATGTGGGGGGGTGGGGTGGAGAAACACTTGAAATAAAACCCACTCCCTACAACTTTGCATTAACAAGGCATCAGGATCAGAGTTCCAGGTTCTAAGGCAAGCTTCTTTTCACTCATAGCTGACGCTATGATGAGTAAGATGATGAAAATAGATACCATTGGTGGGTTTCTTTTTCTCTGTGCCAGCACTCATGTGAAGTAGGTAACATTATTATTCATATTTAATGGGTGAGGAAACAGGTTGAAGTTACATAACTTGGCCAATGCCTCACAGAAACCTATGTGGTTGAGCTGGGATTAGAATCCAGTTTGGATTGACTCCAAAGCTTAGGCTCCTAGCTGCCAATAATCACAGTAAGACAAATATTAATAAGAGCAAATGTTATTAGCAATAATAGCATCCTTATTATCTGCCAGACACCAGCTCAGGGATGCACATTTATTTTCTCTTTTTACTCTGATAAGCCATGTGAGAAAATACTTGTTGCTACATTCCTTGGAGTATTGATAATTCAGTATGTTCCACTAGCCAACATTCCTTACGTCCTGAGTATTCAGTAATAACAATAATAAACTTAAAACAGTATAAGTAGAAAATGGAGAGAGACCCTAACAAAAGACTAAGTATGATTTCACATACTCCTAAAACTTCTCTAATATACTTTTGTGCCCACTAGTTTTTATTCTGTAATTATTCTTTAATATACCTTAATAGCCATGGAGAAAGCTTCTTTTATTTCTAATGTCTATAAAAGACCATGGTGATAATAAGAGTTGCTCTTGTTTGTTGATCATTTGATGTGTTTTGATGCAAAATATTGCCAAGCCCAGAGAGAGACCATGTGCTGCAGGTTAGGAGCTTTGGAGTCTGAGTTCAAATGCTGACTTTGCTACTTACTGGTTGTATTAACCTGGCATGTGTTTAACCTCTACACACTGCCTTCAAATGTTTATCAAGGATCTACTATTTGTCAAATGTTTATCAAGGATCTACTATTAAGTAAGTACTACATTAGCAGCAGGGGTTACAATGGGGAACAAAAATGGACCTGATTCTGGCTCTTGTGATACTTATAGTTCAGTGCAAGACATGTCAAATACACAAATGAGTTTGTGATAAGCTTAATGACAGAAAGTATTAAATGCTGTGAGAATACAGAACAATAAAATGACCAGCAGAGAAAATTTTTTCAGGCCACCTCAGGCTGTATAACTCTGTCAGTCCATTTATGCAAAGCTCTCAGCATGGTGCCTAGTTCATAGTAAGTGCTCAATAAATAGTCTGGAATGTGTGGCTCAAGGAGGTTTTGGGCTCAGTCCCCAAGTTGATCAATGATTTTCTCTCATCATTGCTATTTCTCTCTCTTCCTTCCTTTCTGAAATCAATAAAAATATATTAAAAAATAAATAGTAGCTATTGTTATATCCTATATAATAAAATCAACCAAACTGCAGAACAACGGGTCACTATACCATGCACTGACCACCAGGGGGCAGACGCTCAATGGAGGAGCTGCCCCCTGGTGGTCAGTGCGCTCATCCTGCTGGCAAGTACAGCAGTGGTGGTGGGAGCCTCTCCTGCTTCCCTGGCAGCACTAAGGACCCTTTGGGGTCCCCAACTGTGAGAGGGCTCAGGCCAGGCTGAGGATACTCCCCCCAACCCCCTGCCTCAATGCACAAATGTCGTGCATCAGGCCTCTAGTATTAAAAAAATAAATAGTAGCTATTGTTAATATGTGGTTCACTTTCCCAGGGAAAGAACCATAGAAACAAATACATTAGTAGAAAGCAATTAATATAGTTGCTTTTTGTCAGTATCTGAACTTTATAATATAATCCTTTGAACCTCTTTTTTAAAAAATTTTTTTCTAGACAGAAATAAGGTTGGGATGGTTGCTTGGGAGAATTGTTCAAGAATAGGCCACTAATGAAGATATCTAAAGAGTCATCTTTAGTTCTGAGATAAAGTCAGACAGAAATAACTAGAAGCCAAGGCATTCTGGGGCATTGTTTGTTTGGTAAATTTTGATTCATGGTATCATTAATGTTTCATCAGCCTCTTGACCACTAGTCTGGGCAGGTGGGGACATTTCTGCTCTGGCGGTTAAGACATAGTTGTCCTAATGATGATTGGTTTCAGTGTCTCAGAGCCACTGGTTCCCGAATATGAAGCACTGTGCGTATCTAAACAGATTCTCATTGTTTTTCATCCTGTGTGTAATTTAGCAGCAAGAGGTTTTGTATCTAACAGCTTTCAATAGTCCTACTTAATTAGGGACTGCTTATGACTGGCCAGCTAATGGCCATAACTGCTGAAGTGGACATGTTTGCCCTGAAAAAGGTGGAGAAATGAAAAGAAATTTCAGTAATCCTTGTGTAAGAGAGAAATGATCAGAATTGACAGGGGCACATTGGCCATCCTGATCTCAAAACTACCTTCCAGGTCATGACAACACAATTGGGAGGACACCATATGAAAGGCCAATGTGAGGAATACGATCTCAAATCTACACCTGCCTATCTTCACTGCGGGTTATCTCTTGTTTCATTGTTAGTTTTTCTCCTTATTCCCAGGCATATATTTTCACTTAGGGGAAAAAAATAATAGGGTAGTGCCCATAGAGTCTAAAGCAGCTCCTCCTTGAATAAAAAGAAAAGCACCAAAATTACTTAGCACACATTCCATGTTAAATTTACATGAATGTGCTGTGGATTATGCACTGGTGAGGAGCATGGGCTTTGAATAAGATAGTCAGAGCTTTATCCTGCCACTTATTAATTGTGGACTTGGAGCAAGTTACTTAACTTCTGAGTCTCTGTTTGTTTATCTATAAAATGGGATATGTAGCTGTAGTTACCTTAAAGAATCTACATTAAAAAATTAAATGAAATTACTAGTATATCTATAAAACTGCATGTATAGAGGCTGGCAAGTACTTCGTGCTAAATGACTGTTGACTGATTTGTGAGTTCAGTTTTGTTTCAGTTTATGACTTCTGCTGGCTAAAAGTTAGGACTAAACTAAGACAGTAGGGTTTCAAAGTTAGAAGACCCAAATTATACACACACACCACACACACACACACACACACACACACACACACACCTGTAACATAGGAAGCCTTCAGTAAATATTAGTTTCTTTCCATGTTGGCATTAAATTAATAAGACATCCAATTTGAATTGGGCAAATGTGAAGATAATCTATGATGGTAACTGTTGACATTGTATTTCTTTAGTATTTTAAAAGCTCTTTTAAAATACATTGCTTTAGTAAGTCCTTACAACATACGTTATTATATTTAATCCATACAATCAGGGAGGTAGGGAAGTATTTTTCATCTACTTGTTCATATAATCTTTTCTTCATTCAGCCAATGGGAATGGTGACTGGAGTGTATCAGGTACTTTACTCATTCTGGTGAACCATACAGATGGGATCCTTGTCCTCACAGTTCGAAGTGTCTTGAGTGACACTGCAAATGCATGTCGTAAGGAAGTAAGAAGTGAAATAGGTAATGCTGGTATTTCTAGTGATTAATGTTTTATAGATGAAAAATCTAAGATTCAGCCAGGCTGATAAGTGACAAAGATCTCAGACTCCAAATTCCAAGTCTTTCCCATTGGATCCTACTACCTACCTCATAGTTTATATATTTTGGAACAAATGCTAGAGATAGCCTGGTATAACCATTCATTTTACAGATTAAAGGCACTGAGGCTTAAAATGGGTAAATGATGTGCTCAAGACCATCTCTACTTTAGGAGTAGCTATCAGTTCCAATGAGGAAACCTTGTGACAGCATGCTAAATCTTCCCAGGCATACAGCCTATTCTGCAATAACATAATAGCTACATTTTAATAAATACTGTGTTACCAAAAATTGAGTTAAAATGTTTGTTTCAGGGGACACACTTAAGGGGCACTGGAGAGTTTCAGACTGGCAAATCAAAGGTGTTTTTTTTTCCCCCTAAAAAATAAGTATATTGCTTTATAGTCATATAATCTAAATGTCACTGAACAAATCCTGCATTTGATAACATTCAGCTTTCCTTCAAGAGTAAAGAACTTTCACTTCCTGTCACACAGCACTATCATTAAGTGTTTAAACCTTGATCACACACTGTTCCGGGAGATTGAGTACAAGTCACTCAAGCAAAGCAGTTGTATTTTGTAGATGCAGTGGTTTCTTCTCTCTGTGCTGACTGAGTTTTAATCAAAGCAGTTGGAGAGCCTGCTCTAGGCCACACCCCACAAAAAATGACAGAGCAGATCATGCCCTCACTCTGATGGAGCTTATATTCTACTAGGGGAGAGATAATGATTAAAGGAAGGGAGGGATGGGTGGAGGGAGGGAGGTGAAATTGTGTCAGGTACCATAAGAGCCAGCAGGAATTATGAAGCAGGGTAAGGTGAAATAGAGTGAAGGGTGGATGTGGGGGCTGGTGCATCACTATTTTAGATAGTGTGATCTAGGAGAGCTTCTCAGGGCCATGTCAGAGATGTGATTGTAGTGAGGGTGCAGCCATGTAGCTCCCTGAAGGAAAAGTGTCAGAGGGAGCAGCACATGCAAAGATCTGGAAGTAGTAACATTCCAGGCCTGTTGGGTTGGAAAAACAGTGGTCAGCAAACTCATTAGTCAACAGAGTCAAATATCAACAGTAAAACAATTGAAATTTCTTTTGAGAGCCAAATTTTTTAAACCTAAACTTCTTCTAATGCCACTTCTTCAAAATAGACTCACCCAGGCTGTGGTATTTTGTGGAAGAGCCACACTCAAGGGGCCAAAGACCCACAGTTTGCTGACCACAGGGCTGGAGGGAAGAGTGTAAGGAGACAAAGAAGAGACCCAGAAGAGTTGAGGTCAAGGGCCGAAAGGACCTGGTAGGATTTTGCTGTGATGAGGAGGAAGTACAGGAAGTTTTTACCAGAGGAGACACGTGATCTGACTTAGGTCTTAGGGGCGTCCTGAGTGGGAAATAGGCTCTATAGGTGCATAGGATGAAACTGATATCCTTAAGGAATGATTGCAGCCATCCAACTAAGACATGGTGGTGGCTGGTGACTTGATTTGGGAAGTGGAGGTGGAGATGGCAAGAAATGGTTGAACTCTGTTAATCTCTTGAAAGTCTGCCTGAAAGGATACACTGATGAGCTCCATGGTGTTTGGCCTGTATAACTGGGAGAGTAGAACTGCCATTTGGGAGCACTGTGTTTTGTGGGCCCAGTTGTGTATCTATGTGAAAGACATAAGGTACACTAATAGAGGTTATTCTGTTTTAGGCAGTGGGGCAACACCAGATGTTAGACTGGTGGGGTTGGACTAGACCTGGATTCAGCAACCTGGCACTTGAGTTCTTTCTAGGAAAGAATTCAGAGCCAAGATTCAAAACTTAAGAAAACATTTATTTAGAAAATCACAGAGGTAGAAATAATTTATAGAACAAATGGGCTGAAGAAACAAATTATAGAGGTAAAGGAAGGGCCCTTGGTGCTTGGGAGTAAGGAAGATAAGAGTAATGTGTATGGGGGGTGGTGGGGAGGAGGGAATTGGGAAGGGAGGGGATGTTTCCTGGAGGTAGAGTGCATTAGGTCCTCTGTCCTAAAGGTTTATTTGTGTATGTTTTTAATTCTCATTGGAGGATATATATGTATTTTTTAAGTATATTTTTTTATTGATTTCAGAGGAGAAGGGAGAAGGAGAAAGAGAGAAGCATCAATGATGAGAGAGAACCATTAATTAGCTGCCTCCTCCCCCTCCCTCCCCTTCCCCTCTCGCCACACACACACACACACACACACACTCGGGGATCGAGCCCCTCAACTCGAGCATGTGCCCTGACAAGGAATGGAACCATGACCTGCTGGTTCATAGGTCAAACTCAGCCACTGAGCCACCTGGCCGGGCACCAGAGGATATTTCCCCATTGATTTTTAGAGAGTTTAAGGGATGTGGAGAGACATAGAGAGAGAAACATCGATGTGAGAGAGATACCTTGATTGGTTGCCTCTTGCACATGCCCAACCGGGCCTACATTCACACCTACAACAGAGGTATGTGCCCTTGACTGGAATCGAACCCGTGACTCTTCAGTCCCAGAGCCAACGCTCTATTCACTGAGCCAAAGGGTATTTTTTAAAAAAAAATATGTTTTATTGATTTTTTTACAGAGAGGAAGGGAGAGGGATAGAAAGTCAGAAACATTGATGAGAGAGAGACATCAATCAGCCGCCTCCTGCACGCCCCCTACTGGAGTTGTGCCCGCAAGCAAGGTACATGCCCCTGACCGGAATCGAACCTGGGACCCTTCAGTCCGCAGGCTGATGCTCTATCCACTGAGCCAAACCGGTCTCGGCCAAAGGGTATTAAAAAACAAATATATAAAGATATATATATATATTTAAAATGGGTAAATGATGATTAAATGGGTAAATGATTAAAATTATATATATATATATATATATATGTTGATTTCAGAGAGGAAGGAAGAGGGAGAGAGAGATAGAAACATCAATGATGAAAATAATTGATCGGCTGCCTTCTGCACGCCCTCTGCTGGGGATTGAGCCTACAACCCAGGCATGTGCCCTTGGCTGGAATTGAACGTGGGACAGGTTAGTCCACAGGCTGACACTCTATCCACTGAGGCAAACTGGCTAGGACTGCCCTACGGGTTTTAAGGGATAGGGATTCTACAGGAGATCCCATGGGGGAAGATTTTAATAGAATACTTACTAGCTTTCCAGATGTGTCCTTTCAGGCTCATGGTCTCCATTGATTGATTGGTTGGGCTAGGGCAGGGAGTCATTATTCAATGCTGCTGGTCCTGAGGTCAGCAGTGGTGTCACTTGTCTGCTGCTTTTCTGGACCTGGAGCTAAAATACAACCAAGGCCTAGATGTTATCTCTAGGGAGGAAAAGTCAGTGGTTCCAAACTACATGAACAACAATTGGTTAGGGGAGGAAAGGTCCCCTGGGGGTGAGGTCCCACTCTTTGGTTGTCCTTTGCTGGGGACCCAGAACCTTCTGCCCTGGTGACCTTTGTATCTGGCCCTTTGTCCTTGCTCTGCTCGTGTCTATCTAACTGCCTACCACAGTTCCTTCAAATCAGAGGTTGTATGGACATGCTTTATGACAACTTTTGGACGTGAATGTAGGTGGGATTGTAAAGTATGTCCTCTCCTCCTTTGTATGCATCTCCCAGCTCCATGCATTTATGGCATTTCTCTTAGTTATTTACTACCCTGATAAAATGTACTCTTGGGAAAGGATCACTCATTTAGTACTTAGTGTGATTTTAAGTCAGTATGATACCTTTCCTGGATGTATTTACATTTAAACTTTACTTCAAACTCTGTGGTGACACATAGATTACATCTGTTATGCTAACATGAGTCACTGACAGTGGTTACCTAGAGAATAATACTGAGACAGTTTGTGCAGCTAGTTCCAGGCTCAGCAGAGAAGAGAAAAACTCAATAATATCTGCCGTTATAGGACTAGGCAATGCATATATATTTGTGCCTAGTGTTTGATAGCCTAGTGTTGGCTGCCACAAAAAATGCCCTTTTATCTCTTCTCTCCCCTCATGTAGGGAATGTATACATTAGCAAGTAGGTAGAGGAAATATATTTCTTTTCACTATTTAAGGCCCACCTGCCTCTGGAATCACAGCAAGATCATTGGCCCAAAGATAAGACTGTAATAGCCAAAGATCTTGATGAGGTAATTACAGGTAAAATTCAAGTGCTCCAGAAGAGATAGGTCCTTTGCCTTAATAGGCAAGGCTTGCCAGGTCAAAATACATTTTCTTCTGTGGTACTCATTACTGCCAAATGTGCTATAATTAATACTCATTCATTATATGTACAGTTTCTTGCCTCCACCAGATGGAGAGCCACAGGGCAAGGCTTTCTCTGCTATAGTTCAATGTGGTTTCCCTAGTATCCGGAACAGGGGCTCTAGGAAGGATGTGTTGAATGAATGTTGAATGAAAAGATGCCTGAAGGAGCCTGAAGTTGTAGCCCAGAATTAAGGTAAATTATTACTAAGGCATCAGTACTTTTTTGAAAATGGAAAGCTCTCGTTAGAATAATAATCACTATACCTATGTGGTTTAATGAATGTAATTAATAATTACAATCATCATCATCATCATCATAAACAATAATAATAATAGCTCCTCTTGAGCATTTCTGTGTGCCTAACACTAGGCTAAGTGCCTGATGCTCATTATCTCTCTTGGGAAGTAGGTCCTCGTTTGTTAGGTGAAGAAATTCAGGCTCTGGGTGAGTTGCCCAAGGATACAATGCTAATAAACAGAGGGTTCCAAAGATGAAGAGAAAACACTAAGACTTCTTTGTGTAAGAAATCTTGCCTTCCATATGATAAATTGGAACATTCTGTCATAGAGCCATTCAAGACCATTGGAAAAGGCAGAAGAAAAAAACTTGTGGGTATGTGGGAGATTTGGCTCCATCTGCCATTTTGAAAACCCCAAAGTTGTAGGAATCTGGAAAGACCTTTGGATCCTTCCTTCCTTCTTTCCTTTCTTCTTCCCTTTCTTTTTTCTGCCAATCTCCAATAAAAGAGAACCTGGCTTTCTCAGCACAGATAATCTTTTTCCAAATGAGTTTCAAGGTAAAGAGGAAAAGTGGGTGGTTAGTGGAGTGAGAGGAGCTGGGCATAGGGAGAGCAGGTCCCACACATTGTTGCTTGGAGTAAGGGTATAGACATCTTGATCATTGTTATTGTAATAGCTCTCCTTAAATTCCACTTCTGTTTATGTATATTTATTTACATGAAGCAGAATTTATGAACTCCATTAATGGAAAACCAGTATTGCTTGCCATAAATAAAGTAATAATATGTAGATAGATAGTGATAACATACATAATCCCATTTAATAAAGAGGGAATATGCTAATTGACTGTCATGCCCTCACAAAGATGGTGGTGACCATAGCCAATAAGAAAGAAATATGCTAATTGACTGCCATGCTCTTAAAGATGGTGGCACCCAGTCCCCTCAGCCCCACTAGGGTGGCAGGTGTACAGTATGGTCAGGCTTGCCCCCAGATGGCTGCTTTGTGCACCTACCTCTGGATTCCCTCAATTCCCTCAGCCCTCTAGCCACCCAGAGCTGGCCTGAGGCACAGGCAAGCCTTGGATGGCGGTTGCCCAGCTGCCCAGGGCTGCCCGAGGCTCAGGTAACTAGGGCCCACTGAGGCTTGTGCTGTAGGCAGTGGCAGCAGCAGAGGTGTGATGGCGGCATCAACTTCCCCTGATTGCCAGGTCACCTCTTGCCCCTGAGGGCTCCTGGACTGTGAGAGGGGGCAGACTGGGCTGAGGGAACTTCCCTCCAGTGCGTGAATTTTCATACACCAGGCCTCTAGTAATGATTATAAAGTACAACACAATATATAGTGAAAATAAGGCAATGTATTTCATGTTTAAAAGTTAAAGAAAAAAAAATAGTACATATTGGGAAGTAGGTTTCCCTAAGAGCAGAGCAAAACTCTTTACTATCAATTACCAATAAAGGCATGTTTAGTTCCTTATTACTTAGTTTAAAGAAAAACATGAAAAGATGATTTTTTTCTCCTAGACTTATTATTATTTAATACCCAAATCCTACCATATATGCATATCCATGTATTATATATATATATGACATGAATATGTTGTATATATAGAAATATACATGTATGGAATATTTAATTTAGTAATTTAAAAGAAAACAGGTTATAATTTAACTTTTTAATAGTGATCTGTGATTATAGGGATCTGGGGAGTGAACTAAGTCACAAATTTCCACTTGGATCAGATCCAAGAAAAGATAGTTTAGGAGGCTTGTGAAATCAAAGCTGCTTTTCATACCTTGCTCTTCCAAGCCCTTTACTTCAGATCTGAGGTCTGCCATTGTAGAAAACAGAGTGATCAGGAAGGCCTAAGCCCTGCAAACACCAGCACATGGACTTGTGCAGATATTGTCACCTCACCATGCATGACATGCCTTCTCTGAAATAAAGCCTCCTAGCTTGACACTGCTCTCCCTCCACAGGAACCCAAACAGGTCTATGCACACTGCCTAAGGCATCTTCTGTTCCAGCAGTGAGGAACACTGTCCTGCACATACTCCTGACTCCCCGCTCTCTGTGTGCCCCAGCTTGCCATTGCTCTAAGGAACTATAATAAAGTGAATTGGTTCAATCTTGTCCACCTTTGTCCCAGGGCTCCTCTCATTCTGCCACTAGAAAATTCATATGCTCAAAATTGGCTCCTTGGAGCACTGACCTTAGTCCCTTCCTCTGCAAAGGAATAATTTAGGAATAATCCTTGTTAGGTTATGGCAGGTTCTCTGTGCTTCGGTCGCACAATCAATTAGACACTTTGCAAGGTGTAGGCATTATTATTATCCCAGACAGATGGTGAAATGTTACTCCATTCTTCTGTGCCTACTTTAACTTCCATACACATCATTTAAGGATTTTCTTTACAAATTGCTGTTTGCTTGGAAAAGATTTAAAGCCCTGAGGGTTTGGCAAGAAGCTCTTGGTTATGAGTGTATCTACTTCGTCTGTCATTAGCAAAAAGGGCACCTCTGATTCACGCTGACTTTGCCCTGCAAGTCAGGTAAAGAGCAACCAAGGTCTTTGCTTCTTCAGTACTGTTCTGTGGGAAGAGGACTTTGGGGGGTCATTTACCTGTGGCCCCTGGCTGGAGATTTAAGTGGACATGAAACCAAGGACAGAGGAAATTTTTTGGAGGGCTTCCCTGTGGAATGAGATGGAGAGTTTATTAAGCTGAATTCCCGGGGCTGCTTCAGAGAAGAGAAAATAACATGCAGTTCAGGCTCTACTTTGCAGAAGCTATACCCTGAAGAAAGGGGGCAGGTGTCAAAGGTGGCAGGAAGGAATTGTATGACATGCAGGGGATATGGGGGTGAGGGCGAAGTCAAATGAGATGCAGAGAGAGATGAGGTTGTATTTAATTAATTTTTAAGCAGCTGCTTGAAAGTTGGGGATATGGGTGGATGAGGAGGAATTTTAGGCTATTTTATGCACAGGCAAATCTCTATAGCCATTCTTTGTGGATATATTGTTGGGCAGAGACAAGCTCAAGCAGGTCGCTTTCTTCAGTCTACCTGTACATAAAGTTTTGCTTGCATAGGTACCAGGAAGGATGAATGCTACAGAAAAGAGTCCTTGAGGAAAGTATCTCCTATATGCATGTGAGATAGGCTTAGAATTGTCCCGCGGCACTGGAAAACCAAGAACCTCATTATGTTTTGGGAGTTCCCTGAGACTTACTAGAGAACAAAAGTTTATATGAGGCTCTGTATAAAGAGGTTTTGTGATCACATTCGCATCTATTTCTCCTGCCCACTTTTTGATGTAGTATAGATAGTATTATAGTGAGGAAGCTTCAGAATCAGTGATTCTTCTGGCTGAGCTGGTAGCAGGTGGATGGGATAATTGGAATTCCTGCAGTTTCTCTGATAGTGTACATCATATGGAGGTAGAGAAGGCTCAAGGTGTCTCCCACCATCTGGACATATAACAATCCATGCAACAACCATCCTCATGGAAGCTAATTCTTAGTGAGCATGTGCTACGTATGGCTAGCCTCATGCTAAATACCTTACAGGGTTTGTCTCATTTTATTTTCAACAAGACCCATTTTAGGCAGATACTGTGAGCATTCCAACTATACAGGTGAGACTCAAAGAGGTTCTAGTTCAGTCAAGATTGCACAGCCAGTAAGTGGCAGAGGCAGAATTCAAACTCCCCCATCTGAGTTCTTAAACAATAAGTAAGGTTCCTTTCATATCATATCGATCTCTTTAGACATTCTACTGCAACTTCATTATTACTTTTCAGTGAAACAACTGGGGCCCAGTGGTCTTTAACCATTTTTAGTTTCTCTTCAAGAAAAAAAAGATGTCTTTATAAGAGTTTCAGATGTTCTGAGGATCCCAGGTGAGAGCACCTGCCCTGTGGGAAGGACTCTTTAGGGCTCTCATCTGGTTGTTGGTGACTTATTTATCAGAGGGAACAAAGTCCTGCTGACCTCACTTGTCCAAATGTTTCCAGCATAGCCCTGTTAAACTTCACACCTGGCTGTGGGTCTCCCATGTAAAAAAATAATCACTAACTGATTAAGTATCTAACAATTAGAGTTGGCAGACAATGGGGACAGACACTGGTATAGTCCTATTGGTTATATGGTGGGCATCCATAATGATTTAGTTAAGGGTGAATATACTAACAACCTTTGGAGGTAGTTGGTATTGTGCCCATTACAAATGAGTCCTGAGGTTCTGAGCACTTAAGAACTTGTGCACCACATATATCCAGGCAGAGCCTAAATCCAGTAAATCACACTGCTTCTCTGTGTCTGTCTATCTTTCTCATTTCTCAACCCCAGCATTGTCGACATTAATAATAATGTTGTGGGTCCTGTCCTGTGCAGAGTAGAATGTTTAACTGTGTGGGGGAAGAAAAATAATTTTCCCTTTACCGTTCAAGGTTCTTGGTTGAGACACCCCAATAATAAAAGACAGATGAAGAGGAGAAAAACAAACAACTTTAATAACATGTAGACCTCCTGCATACTTGGGAGAGACCCAGAAAAATTGACCCAAATCCATCACTTAAAGGCAGAAGATGTTGTTGGGAAGAGGTGCGGCCAGTTGTAGGAGGTGACAAGAGTAAGGTTATTTTGCAGATTTAAATTTTTGCCTTCTCCACTAAAACAGTTTCTAGAGATTAAAATCACACTTCTATTTCTGGCACAAAGAGGGAAACACCTTTACAGATTGAGAATTTCCTTATATAACTTTGAATACTTCTTGGGAAAAGGTACTTCATAATTATTTTTAGCTGTTTTTTAAAAATAATCAGTCTAACATATGCCAAAGAGGCATATTTTGGGGTGACAACCATAAGTGTTCACAGACATTGCCAAATGTCCTTTGGGGAGCAAAATCACGGCCTGTTTATTTATTTATTTTAAAATATACTTTATTTATTTATTTATTTATTTATTTATTTATTTATTTATTTATTTATTACAGAGAGGAAGGGAAAGGGATAGAGAGTCAGAAGCATCAATGAGAGAGAAACATCTATCAGCTGCCTCCTGCACACCCTCTACTGGGGATGTGCCTGCAACCAGAGTACATCCCCTTGACTGGAATTGAACCCGGAACACTTCAGTCCGCAGGCCAACGCTCTATCCACTGAGCCAAGCCAATCAGGGCATCACTGCCTGTTGAAATCCATTTCTCTCTCTCTCTTCCTCCCATACATATAAATATTAACATTTATCATTGAGGTTTACAATGTGCCTCGTAAAGTGTTAAACGCCTTCCATGCATTATCTCAGTAAGTCTTTAAAACATCTCATCATATTATTTACTTCATTTTATGGGGGCGGCCAGGCCTGGATGTTTCAGCAGATTGGTAACTTGTCAGGAGTCACACAGCTGCAAAGGGCGGAGCTAGGATTTGTCTCAGCTTTGTGTGCCTCCAGAGCCCTGGGATTTCTGAGAAATGTTTTCACTAAACTACTGAGTTGTTTGGGGCTCCAAATTAATCAGGCTCTGTATATTTTCTTTGTTTGGGATTTATTCAGCTGGTGAGCTGGAAGAACAGTTTAATGGAATTGTAGGTCCTATATTTTATTATGTTTACACCATTGGTTTTATTGTTAACCTTTTCTTTCTAAAATATCTTCAACAAAAAAGTATTGAAACAAAATCTTGCTTCTTAGACTAATTTCTGAGGATAAATTTCATCTTATTAAACAAAAAAATAAAATAATTTTTTTGTAAGAGAACAACTACTTCTCTAAGTCATCTTCAGACAGTGTTTTTCTATGTGTATTTAACAGTACAAATCATTGCTGAATAACTTGACTATAAAGACAATTAATTTCCTAGAAATTCTAATAGGAAAATTTTCAACAAAGTTCCTTTTTTCCTCCCTCCCTCCCTTCTTCCCTCCTTTCCTTCCTTTTCTTCTTTCTTTCTGTTGAGAGAGAGAGAAAGAGAGAGAGAAAACGCAAGAAAAACATAGATGTGAGAGAGAAACATGGACCGGTTGCCTACTGTATGTGCCCCAACCAGAGATCGAACCCGCAACCTTAAGGCATATAGGAGGATGTTCCAAACAATTGAGCCAGCTGGTTAGGGCCAAAATTTCTTTTTGACAGACAGCATGTTTTTTTAAAAAGGTACATATATATTTCAGAGCTCTGGAGGCTTGTTATTTTCCTCAAAATGAGTTTCAACAACTTTAAAAATTAATAACATTAAAATAACTTATCTTTTAAAGGAGGCTGATAAAGATATAAAAGTATGCAGTGTTAACTGAGCTTAATATACAGGTTCTTGGGATGAGGTGGGCTTCAGTCAAACACCTTGTTTTTCCATGGCAAAGTGGTGGTCAAGACCAAGGCAGGTTTTTCTGGCTCACTTTCTAGGGATCCTAGATCTTGAGTACATTACACTGGCCCCAGGATGGACAGTTGCAGTTTCTTCTTCCTGATGGTGGTAGCCTGAAGAATTAACTGCCTAAAAGTTGCTGGGGTCCTGGTTTCTGTTGCTTGATTTAGTTTTATTTTGAATTCTAGGAGTTAATTTGTACACAGAAACTTTTTTTTTTCCGTTTTGCTAAAGTTAGTCAGGATAATTTGTAATACTTATCACCAAAGAATCTTTACTAATACATTGGTTTGATGATGGTGATGGTGATGAGGAGAAGAAAGAGGAGGGGAGGAGGGTAGTAGTAATCGTCACCATACTGACAACCAGTAACATGTAATGGCTATCTGATTTAATCTTATGAGGTTGATATTGATACATGCCTCCATTTTATAGGTGAAGAATATGAGACTTCCCTAGTACAGTGGTGGGCAAACTCATAGTCAACAGACTGCAAACTGCGGCTCGTGAGCCACATATGGCTCGCGTGCCACAGTTTGCCTACCACTGACATAGTATAAAGGTTACCTTCTTGCCTAAAGTTAAATAAGCAGCAAAGCCAGGATTTGAATCCAAGTGTGACTTGAGACCCAAACTCCTAACCACTGCTCTGACTGAAACAGAGAGAATGTACAAAAAAGCATACATTCATGTTAGGTCCACTTTTTGACTTAATAATTTATTTATTTATTTTTAATTCCAAGAGAGGAACATGCAATATAGGCTGCAAAACGTAAGTGCTTTTTCCTTGGCTTTATGTGGTAAATTGTAATGGTTTTTGTTAGTTAAGAAATGTGAATGAAACGTCTTTATCAACCACCAAATTAAATGGAGTTTGTGTTCTTAAGCCATAGGAGATAATGCTGTCTTGACAGGTTGTGAGTGACAGGAAGAGAAGTGTTTCTACCAGCATCTACACTAAGATGTGACAGGAGAAAGCAGGGCTAATAAAAGCAGGAAGCTCTGGGGGTTTGGCATGGAGTGATGTCATCAATGCATCTTTAATCTTTTGGTTCCTGACAATAAAACAACTGGATGCCTTCACATTTTCTTCTATTAACTTGAAAATAAGTGACAAAAACAAACAAAGAATGAAATACCCACAAACCATTGTTGTTGGTGGTAGTAGATACCAAAAGTAATGAATTCCAAACCCTACTTTTGTTTATCATTAAATGGTTGTTAAATGTAGTTCTTAATATATATCATCCTTTTCCTTCTCATGACTGTTGGTACCTATTCCATTCATTCATATCTCCCCATCTTTATCTCTGCTTTCTCTCTCTCTCTCTCTCTCTCTCTCTCTCTCTCTCTCTCTCTCTCATCTCCCACATACACACACAATCAAAAACTCATAATAATATATACACATACACTTTCTCTCCTGAGCATACCTGCCACAGTAAAATGTACTTATTTGTTGTGGGGCCAATGGTGTCTAGAATTTGGCCCACTGCCTCAATGATGAATTTGGATAAACAATTCTAAAAAAAAAGCTCTCTCTTTTTTCATGGGATAGAAACCCCCAAAAGACTGGAAATCCTCTCAATTTTTACAGTTTCAGACCATCCCTATTAAAGCAGACACCTTTGAGAAGATTCCCCTGGGAGGGGCTCTAACTCTTGCACACCATTGAAATATGGTGAAAGTGAATAATGAAAGCAGTTTAACAACAACCCTTGGTCATAAACATGGGTTCTTGGAATTTCAAAAAGGTCTTAAAGCAGTTACCTGTCCAAGTGATTCTCAGACTCTGAGACTAACAAAGTTTTTCCTCCTAAAGCAAAGAGTGACTTTACTTTGTCAACTTCTGGTTTTGCCCCCAAAAGGACATTAATGAAAAACTATTATTCACTCTTCCTTTGGAAGAGATTGGTCATTTTAATACTAAGAGTTGAAGGCATAATCTTAGAATTAAAATGCTCAAATATATTTAACTTTATAAAACCTCACAATTTTGTCGTTGTCATTTTGCCACCAATGAATGGATGTTTCATCCTGGATTGGTGTCAGCTACTTAACTAGTTTTAGGAGGTACTGATTTAGTCCAACATTCATCCTATATTTGCTTCTCTAAATATTTCTGTCAAGGGAATATTTCATTTATACTTTTAGAAAAGAACAACTTATTATTTATTAAAAAAACCAATTCATTCTATCTTTGGACAACACTGTTGAAAGTTCTTTTTTTATGTCAAATTGAAATATATCTCCTGTAGATATTCAGTGGTTATGTGGGGATAACTTGGGGCTGAATAGAACAAGTTTGATCCCTTAACACACAATGATTTTTTGAATTGACAATTACTGTCGTAGTCCCCCTTTTCATATTTCTTTGTTTCAGAGCTCCAGTCCTTTCTACTCTCTGCCCTCTGTTTATTCTATGTTTATCTGGTTATGTGCTTAACAAAAGATTTTAAAAATTTATTAAAAATTTATATTGTGGTAAAATATACATAAAATTTACTATTTTAACCATTTTTTAGTGTGCAGATCTTTGTTATTAAGTAATGCACATTATTGTGAAACCATCATCAACATCGATCTCCATAATCTTTGCCTTTTTGTGACTGGCTTATTTCTATTGGTATATCATCTTCAAGGTTCTTTCAGGTTGTGGCATGTGTCAGATTCCTTCCTTTTTGAAGTGGCACAATATTCCATTGTATGTGTACCACATTATATGTACCTTTTTATCTGTTGATTCATAGATGACTAGGTGCTGGGTTGCCTGGTTACGTGCTTTTGAAAGTGCACACTCCTTTCTTACATAATCCATTTCATATTGCTGGATTTGGAGCTATACAAACCGTTTCAGGAATGGTTTGCTGACTCAAGGTAACAAATCTTATATTCAGAATCAATTTATAGGCCTATGTCAGTTGAATGTTATAAGTGCAGCCCCACCAGACACTGTGTGGCCTGCTGCAGTGAGTCGGCTTTGGATCTACTTCTTAGTTTAAACCTTAAGTGCAGTGGATGGATAAGATATACACATTTCAAGTTGCAAAGTAGACAATGGCAGTGCAATCAGAGAGCCAGAGATGGACTTGATGGGACAACTGGGAGGAAGCACTCCAGCTGAGGGGATCAGGTGGCTCTCAGGGAAGCCCTGGGCCTGGCACTCAAAACAGAACAGCACTGTGGATATGTAGATATGTAGGGACGGTATTCCTGATGGAGGAAGTAGCATGAGTCAAAGAGTGGGGTATGAATGTCGTGTTCCACATGCTTGCTTTATTTATTTGCTTAGGCTGCCACATAAGTTACAGGTACAGTGGTACCTCAGAGTCAGTCCATGAGACTTACCTTGCCTTGGTCTGTCTATAGCCCAATAAGCTACCTTTTTTTCTGAGATTAGGTGCTTCCTATCATTTGAGGGAATTTAAATGCTTTCTTTTCCCTTTAAAATGATGAAAATATAGTTTTATTTGTTTTATGTCCTGACTGGTCAAATAGAAATCTCATGATTCATAGTGCTGTCTGTGTTTTTAATGTAATTTTTCTGGAGTGTTAAAAGTAAATATTAAGAGTTGAAGGCATAATCTTAGAATTAAATACTAAAAACAATGAGTGTAGCCAATATATATTAAAGAATGAAAGAAGGGGAATAGCAACACTAGTAGCAAATGTTCATAAAGTACTTACTATGTGGCAGCACAATGATAAGCCTTTTATAGTTGTTGACTCATTTTACACTTAGAGCAATTTAAGGGAAGTGTAGCTAAATATACTTATTTTAGATGAAGAAACTGAGGTTCAAAGATAAAGTAACTGCCAAATGTCACCCAGCTGATAAATCATTGAGCTAGAAATGAACCCACTAATCTGAGCCAAGAACCTTTCCCACCATACTATCTTTCTCTCCTTGGAAGCCAGATGTCAGCCTTCTAAGTATTGAATAAATTTTTTTTCCAGGTAAGAAAATGTTCAGTAAATATTTCCATTGGAAAATCAGGCATTAGTAGGGTAGGGGCATATACAATGATGCCAATTATATTAAACATGGGAATAATCTCCCACCCCCATCCCAAATTTACTTTTCTTTCTCTGTTGCTGATATTCCCCAATTCCTGACTCTCCATTATTGCCCAAATTTTCAATATAATTCAGCCCTTTCCAGCCCATCCATATCTGTAGTTTCCTCTGTATCTTTTTGGCAAGTATACTAGGATAAAGCTCATTTTTGCTGTAGGATGCATTCATTACATTTTGTAGTTCTTTCCTACCCTTTTGTGTGTCTAACACTTTGAGTTAGGAGAACAAAATTTTAAAATCAGGGATTTTTATTATCATTTTGAGTAACTACATCATATGAAGTTTTCCTTTCATTGATGACTATGTTATACTTTCCAAGGCTCCTTTAATGGCTCCTATGGAGCATAGTTTTCATTATATATTCTCATAAATTTTATTGGTTGGCACTATAAAATTTTTAAAAAACATATTTTTATTGATTTTAGAGAGGAAGGGAGAGGGAGAAAGGGATAGAAACATTGATGAGAGAGAAAATCATCAGTTAGCTGCTTCCTACATGTCCCCTATTGGGGATCAAGCCCAAAACCTGGGCCTGTCCTCTGACCAGGAATTGAACTGGTAACCTCTTGGTACATGAGCTGTCACTCAATCACTGAGCCACATCGAGTGGGCTATAACAGTTTTTTAAAGCATACCCCTCCACTTTAAAAATCTCACAATGGCTTTCTCTCACAGGAAGCACGGGACTCAGCTTTGATTTGCAAACTTGGCTCTACATGTTGTTACTCTATTTAGAGGACTTGAAAGCAGATTCAACAATTCAGTTATATTTAATTTATAATTAACTCCCTCCCAAGCAACTAATGGTGCATAACTTGGACACTGCCTTTCTAAATGGATAACGAATACAACAAAACGGCTTCTTTTAGAGAATGCTTCTCTTAAATAGAGTCTCTATAATGTAGTAGTATTTCCTGGGATGGCTTTCTAGCTCCAAAACAAAACTCCTCTCTGGCAGCTGCCTCCTTCCGCGCCCCCCTGCCACCCCCCCATCCCTTACCCCCCAACTCACAGATGTGGGCTTTCAGCAGCTGAGACTATGATGTTTGACCTGCTACTTGCTAGAGAGATGACCAGGGTAGGGATAGGCATATGACCTGGTTATACCAAGCAGCTTCTCTCTCAAGATTTTGGAATTTTGAACTGAGAGCAAAGGTAAGTTTTGATGGTATTTTAGTCACTTAAATAGCTATGCTCTAGAACAGTGGTCGCCAACCTTTCGGACCGCTGGTTGGCAACGCTGCTTTAGAAGGTCTTTCCTCTCAGTTCTCTGAAGCTTCCTTGATTCCTGTTCCTCACAAAGCTTGGTTATCCAGTTCTTCCTTCCATATTGTGAAGTATTGCCATATTTTCCCCAACACATTTCTCTTGTTTTTGAGGACATTTGCTAGGGTTGGTTTATATTTCTTGCCAATAAACTTACTCAATACAGAAATGATAAAAATTAAGTGTTTACCAAATCTGTTAATGTGAGAGATAAGGGCTACATCCACATAGTGAACTTGATTAAATGATTTAGTACTTCACCAGATACTATGGAGCCTTATTTTTATCATCATTTTCATCATGTGCATCATTGTCATCATAATAGCTCTTGTTTATATATAACTTTCTATGATTCAACCACTGTACTAAGTACTTTGCATACAAAATAACATTTATTACACAATTGCAGTAATACAATCAAATGGATACTATCATCACCACCATTTTATTATTTTGGGAGCTGAGGCTGAGAACCTCGCTTGAAGTTGTATATCTGGAAAGAAATGAAGCAATGATTTGAATACAGGTATGTCACACTACAAAGAAAAAATGATACTATTGAGGTCTGCTTTGTAATAAGAGATGTTCCACCTCACAGATGTTATATTTCTGGTTTAATGTGTGTATGTTTTGACTATGGAGATGGGATGGGAATATTATTGTACTTTTTGGAAATTTAATACTCTATTTTTGTTGGGGGAGGGGGGCACACGATTAGATTAATTGTCCTGGAGAGGCCTCTTCAAGAAGGTCACACTAAAATTGAGACAGAATCATAGGGGTGAGACAGCTATGCAAAGGTGAGGAACGAGGTGTTCCAGAAAGAGGGAAGATTAAATGGATAAGTATTGACTTGGGAATGAAGTTGTGAAGTTAGAAGAACACAAAGTAGATACATGAAGCTGGAGAGGCATGAGCAAAGGAGTGGGTGGTAATAGATGATTAGAAGGAAGGCTGAGGCTGGGTCATTTAGGATCTAGTAATCTATACATCTATAGTAGGGAATGTAGGTTTATTGTAAGTACAGTGGGTTAGCCATTATCAATTTTAGAGGAGAGGTATAATATGATTTAGTTGATATTATAAAAGATAGATTTCTGCTCTGGTAATGGCAGCATAGCCTCCCACAGAACAACTAGAAAAGCTAGAAAAATAAAGATAAAATATGTCTTTGAAGTCATTGAAAAGTTACCGAGATAGCCAGGACTCTAGGGGTCAGAATCCTGGAGAGAGGAAGTACACTAAGAGACCTGAAAATTCCCACTCTTTGCAAATGATAAAGCTCAGCCAAGTTGAAAATCTCAGTAGAAAGCTGCATTTAAGAGGTAGGGAAGTTGAACAGAGATTTTGGTAGTCCTGGGGATGCAAAAATCCTAAATAAAGTGATGGAAGACCAATCAGTATATTAGAAAGGTAATATGTTGCTACAACATTGTATTTAACATAGGAATGAGAGAGATAACATTAAAAAATCAAATTATGTAGTTATTGAAAAAAGAGAAAAACCATATATGATCATCTTATTTAAATAGATGCAGAAAGTATTTGATAAAATCCAACATCTTAATTCTTCCAAAACTTATAGCAAACTAAATAAATATTCTTAATAAAAAATATATTAAAAGAACCCCATAGCAAACATCATACTTATGTAAAATATTGAGAGCTGTTCTCTCAGGAAAGGGGAATCATTACCAACACTTGTTTGAAGATTATACTCGAGGTCCTAGTGAATGCAATGAAACTAGGGGAAAAGGAGTGACAAAGATTGGAAATGAAACAATAAAATTATATTATTTGCAGAAGATATAATAATGTAAATTAAACAAATGAATTTAGCCACACAAATGAATTTTCTGGACACAAGTCAATATTTTAAAAAATCAGTTGTATTTCTCTGTACTAGCAACAAAGAATTACAAAATTAAATTTTAAAAAGTGGCCACTTAAAATGGATCCAGCAATATGTAAAAATGATTATATAATCTATAAATAAGTTGTATTTCCAAAAAATATGAGGTAGAACAATGAGATACCTATATCCCAAAATACTCTATATTCTATACAAAATTAATTTGAAATGTATTACAGACCAAAATATAAGCACTAAAATCATAAGATATCTAGATACAAAGAAGAAAGTTTTTATGACCTTAATCAAATGTTTTTTTGAAACAGATTATTAAAACCAGGATCTCTAAAGGAAAAATAATGAGTTATTTAAAAGGTACTATTAAGCGTGGCCGGTTTAGGTCAGTGGTTGAACATCAACCTATGAATCAGGAGGTCACCAATTTAACTCTTGGTTTGGGCACATGCCTGGGTTACAGGCTTGATCTCCAGTAGGAGGCATGCTGGAGGCAGCTGATCAATTATTCTCTTCATTAATGTTTTTATCTCTCACTCTCTCTCCCTTTCTCTTTGAAATAAATAAAATATATTTTAAAAAAGATAGTCTTAAGAAAATGCAAAGACAAGCCACATAATGGGATAAAATATTTGCACTTCATATCTTATAAACATTTATCAACTATGTAAAGAACTGTTACATGTAAATAGTAAAAAGACAAACCTACGCATATATATTAGGGAAGTTTAAATTAAAACCAAAATGAGATATTAATCCATACATATTAACATGGCTAAAATAAAAAAGATAGATAATAAGAAGTGTTGGTGAGGATATGGAGAAATTGCTGCTGAGAATGTAAATGGTGCAGCTACTTTGGAAAGCAGTTTGACAGTTTTCAAAAAGTTCAATGTATACTTATCATATGATTCAGCAGTTCCAGTTGTAGTTATTGAAGTAAAAATTCACAGAAAATCAGAATTTGTGTCTACACAAAGACTTGTGTGTGAATATTCATAGCAGTGATATTCATATTAGCCCCAGGCTAGCAATCCAAATAGCTACCAACTGGTAATGCATAAACAAAAATTGGTCTTTTTATATAAAGAGAGTTCTAGGGAACAATATAAACAAATGAACTGCTGACACTTGAAACAAGCTGGATATACTTAAAAACATTATGCTAAGTGAAAGAATACAGATACAAAAGAGTCTATCCTTTATGATTTATTTCTTATGAAATTTCTAGAAATGACAAAACTACAGAGATGAAAAGCAAATCATTTGTTGCCTGGTGTGGGAATGGGGATTAATTGCACATGGACATGAGGTTACTTTTTGGGTGGATAGACGTATTCTAAAACTAGGTTATGGGTGTGGTTGCATAACTGTATAATTTAAAAAACTCATTAAACATTCAAAATGCATAAATTTCATGGTATGTAAAAACTCTTTTTGAAAATTACTATTTAAAGTAGCTTAAAATATTATACACAGGAATACATCTAACCAAAGATGTATTAGAGATGAAAAGTAAGGAATTAAAGATGACCTAACTAAATGGAAAGACATAATATATTCATGGAGTGGGTGGTCCAATATGGTAAAGAGATCTGTTCTCTCCAAATTGATCTCTAACTTCAATGCAATGCCAACCAAAATACCAGAATACAAAGGACCAAGAGTAAGTAAGATGAATGAAAAAGAATCAACAAAGTTGAAGGACTTAAACTATCACACTAGTATACCCATATATTACAAAGCTACAATAATTAGGATTGTTTGGTATTAAACAACGATAAACAGCTAGCACAATGGAACAGAATAGAGCCATCCATATTAGGGGGATTTGATTTTTTGAGAAAGGTGACTACAGATTAGTGGGAAAGGGATGATCATTTTTCTTAAATGGAGCTGAGAAAATTGGGTTTTCATGTGGGAAAATATCTAGACCCCTTCCTCACATCATAAGCAAAATAAATTCCAATTGATGTGTTAATCTGAGTGTGAGAGATAAAACAGAAAGCATCTAGAAGATAACATAGTAGAATATATTGGTGATTTTGGCATAGCCAAATTTTGCTTAAACAGGATACAAAAAATACTAACCAAGCAGTAGGATTTATAAGAGCCAAAACATTATAAACAACCCAAGTATCCATCAACTGATGAATGGATCCATACAATGGAATATGATTTAACAACAACAAAAAAAGAAATAAAGTACTAATATGCATTATAACATGGATGAGCCTTGAAAACATTATGCTAAGTGAAACAAACCGGTCAAAAAAGACTGTAGTTTAAATGATTCCATATGTATGAAATGTCTGGAATAGGCAATTCAAGAGGCAGAAAGAGGGTTAAGTGCTTGCTTAGGGCTTGGTGAAGTGAGGGTACTGGGAGGAATGGGAAGTGGCAGGTGGTGGGTATGGGATTTATTTTGGGGGTGATTGGAATATTTTAAAATTAGATTAAAGTGATTGCTGCACAACCCCCTGGCTACATGAAAAGGTTTTGAATTATATAGAGTGTCCCCTCAAAAATGTATACACACACTTTAAAGGCAGCATTTATTAAAATATATTTCATTTTCAAAATTGAGCTATCAATTTGTTAAAGTGTATGTACATTTATTGGGACACCCTGTATATTTCAATTGGTTGAATTGGATGATACGTGAATTATATTTCAATGAAACTATATAGCAAAAAATGAAAAGATAAATATATTAGGCTGCATTAAAATGAAAAAGTTTTGCATCAAAGACACTATTAAGGGAAAGAAAAGGCAATCCACAGAATGGAAAATAATAATTGCAACATATATATCTGACAAAGTACATATATCCAGACTATATAAATACCTTCTACAAATCAGTAAGAAAAAAGAGGAAATCCCATATAAAAATGGGCAATAGATTTTAACAAGCTCTTTACAAAAGAAGATATCCATATGGCTAATAAGCATATGAAAAAGATGTTATACTTAGTCATCATGAAAATGCAAAATAAAGGCACAGAGATAACACTGCAAACACATCAAAATGTTTAAATAAAAAACACACACCAGATATTACCAAGTGTTGACAAAGAAGCTACTAGACTTCTCATATAGTGCTCAGCTGTTGAAAATTAATACAATTATTTTAGAAAACTGAAGTAGCTATTGAAAATGAATTAGGATATGCCTTCTGACTTTGCACTTCTACAAGATTATACTTACAACTGAGAATGTTTACAGCACCACTATTCTTAATAGCCCTCAAAGTGGAACTTAATCTGTATGATTATTAATAATACAGTGAATAAATAAATGGTATATTCCTACAATGAAATATTTTTAAAGCAATGAAAATGAATAGATTATTTTTACTTGTAACAGCAAGAATGAGTTTTACTAATAAGGAGAAGCCAGAAATTAAAGTGTCTATATTGTATGACAGCATTTATATAAAATACCAAACCATGTAAAATTAATGATATTATTAGAGATCAAGATTATGGTTACTTGGGTATGTGCATTCTATGAAAATTCTTTCTTTCTTTCTTTCTTTCTTTCTTTCTTTCTTTCTTTCTTTCTTTCTTTC
>JAAGEH010000020.1:11502307-11574014 GCA_011751065.1 Lasiurus cinereus
TTCTTTCTTTCTTTCTTTCTTTCTTTCTTTCTTTCTTTCTTTCTTTCATTGTGTTACATATATACATATCATCCCATTGGCCCTACCCCCACCCCTCCCAGGCATACTCCAACCCCCCAGTGTCTTGTGTTCATTGGTTATGCTTATATGCATGCATATAAGTTCTTTGATTAATCTCTTATCTACCCCTCCTGTCCCTAACCTTCCTGCTATTCATGGTCTTTTTTTGTTCCAGATGAATCTTTGAAGAATTCTTTCTAGGTCTGTGAAATACATTATTGGTATTTTCATGGGTAGTGCATTGAATCTATAGATTGATTTTGGTAGTATGGACATTTTAATGATATTGATTCTCCCAATCCATGAGCATGGTATGCTCTTCCATCTGTTTACATATTCATCTATCTCTTTTTTCAGTGTCCTGTAGTTTTCTACATATAGGTCTTTTACCTCTTTAGTTAGGTTTATTCCTAAGTATCTTAATTTTTTTGGTGCAATGGTAAATGGGATTGCTTTTTTAGTCTCTCTTTCTGTAATTTCACTATTAGTGCATAGATTTTTTGGCATTAATTTTGTATCCTACTACATTGCCAAATTCATTTATTAAGT
This sequence comes from Lasiurus cinereus, assembly GCA_011751065.1. NCBI lineage: Eukaryota > Metazoa > Chordata > Mammalia > Chiroptera > Vespertilionidae > Lasiurus > Lasiurus cinereus. Next base: position 11,502,917 of record JAAGEH010000020.1, read on the forward strand.
CTATTAGTGTTTGGATGGAGTCCTTCTGGTTTTTTATGTACAGTATCATGTCTTCTGCAAATAAGGACAGCTTTACTTCTTCTTTTCCAGTTTGGATGCCTTTTATTTCTTCTTCTTATCTAATTGCAATGGCTAATACTTCCAGTACTATATTGAACAGGAGAGGTGAGAGTGGGCATCCCTGTCTTGTTCCTGTTCTTAGGAGAAATGGTTTTAGTTTTTGCCCATTGAGTACAATGTTAGCTGTGGGTTTATCATATATGGCTTTTATGAAGTAGAGGTATGATCCCTCTATTCCCACCTTGCTGAGAATTTTTATCAAGAAAGGGTGTTGGATTTTGTCAAATGCTTTTTCTGCATCAATTGATATGACTATGTGATTTTTATCTCTCAATTTGTTTATGTGATGTATCACATTTATTGATTTGCGGATATTGTACCATCCTTGTATTCCCGGGATGAATCCTATTTGGTCATGGTGTATGATCTTTCTGATGTACTGGTGGATCCGATTTGCTAGAATTTTGTTGAGGATTTTGGCATCTATGTTCATGAGAGATATTGGCTTGTAATTCTCTTTCATTGTGTTGTCTTTATCTGGTTTTAGTACTAGGGTGATGCTGGCTTCATAGAAGGTGTTTGGAAGTGTTCCTTCTTATTGAGTTTTTTTGACTAGTCTGAGGAAGATAGGTTTTAATTCTTCCTTGAATGTTTGGTAAAACTCTCCTTTGTAGCCATCTGGTCCTGGGCTTTTATTTGCTGGAAGCTTTTTGATGACTGCTTTATTTTTTTCCATAGTTATTGGACTATTGAGCTGTTTAGATTCTTTCTGATTGACTTTTGGAAGGTTATATTTTTCTAGGAATATGTCCATTTCTTGCAGTTTGTCGAATTTGTTGGAATAAAGTTGTTCATTGTATTTTTTAATAATCCTTTGTATTTCAGTGGGTTCTGTTATTTCTCCTCTTTCATTTCTGATTTTGTTTATTTGGGTCTTCTCTCTTTGCTTCTTGGTGAGCCTGGCTACAGGTCCATCAATCTTGTTTATCCTTTCAAAGAACCAGCTCTTGGTTTTGTTGATCTTTGGAATTGTTTCTTTGGTCTCCATGTTGTTTATTTCTGCTCTGATCTTTAATATTTCCTTTCTTCTGCATACATTGGGCTTTTCTTGTTGCTCTCCTTCTAGCTCTTTGAGTTATAGTGTTAGGAAATTTATTACCATTGTTTCCTGTTTTTTGCAGTAAGCTTGTAGAGCTATGAACTTCCCTCTCAAGACTGCTTTCACTGTGTCCCATAAATTTTGTATTGTTGTGTTGTCATTGTCATTTGTTACCATGATGTTTTTAATTTCTTCCTTGATCTCTCTGGTTAACCAGTCATTGTTTAATAGCATGCTCTTCAGTCTCCATGTGTTTGATTTCTTTGTATTGTTTTTATTATAGTTGATTTTCAGTTTTATGCCACTGTGATCTGATAAAATGCTTGATATGATTTCTGTCTTCTTGAATTTGAAGAGACTTTTCTTATGACCCAGCATATGGTCTATCTTTGAAAATGACCCATGTGCCGTGGAGAAGAATGTATATTCTGTGGCTTTGGGGTGAAATGTTCTGAAGATGTCAATTAATTCCATCTGGTCTAGTGAGTCATTTAGGGTTTATGTTTTTTTTGCTGATTTTTTGTTTAGAGGATTTGTCCAGTGGTGACAGTGTGGTATTAAGGTCTCCTACTATGATTGTATTGCTGTCAATCTCTCCCTTAATATCCTCCAAGAGTTTTTTTTATCTATTTAGGTGCTCCTATATTGGGTACATATATGTTTATCAGAGTTATTTCTTCTTGTTGGATTGTTCCCTTTAGTATTATGAAGTGGCCTTTTTTATCTCTTGTTATGTCCTTCACTTTGAGATCTAATTTGTCAGATATATGTATTGCAACTCCAGCTTTTTTTTTCTTTTCCATTTGCCTGAAATACTATCTTCCATCCCTTCACCCTCAATCTGTGTGCATCTCTTTTTCTGAGGTGGGTTTCTTGCAGACAGCAGATATATGGATCATGTTTTCTTATCCAATCAGTTACCCTATGTCTTTTGATTGGAGCATTTAATCCGTTTACATTTAAAGTTATTATTGATAGGTACTTATCTGTCGCCATATTTAGTCTTTATCCCCGAGTTCCTTCTTTACTTCCTATTCCTTTTTTTTTAAATTTTTTACAGCAGACTCTTTAACATTTTTTGCATTGCTGGTTTGGTGGTAATATATTCCTTTAGTCCTTTTTTGTCTTTGAAGCTCCTGATTTCACCTTCAAATTTGATTGAAAGCCTTGGTGAATACAGTATTCTTGGATTCAGATCCTTCCTTTTCATGACTTTATATATTTCATTCAATTCCCTTCTGGCCTGATGAGTTTCTGTTGAGAAATCAGTAGGTAGTCTGATGGGGGTTTCTTTGTAGGTAACTTTATGTCTCTCTCTTGGTGCTTTTAAGATTCTTACTTTGTCATTGGTGTTTGCCAATTTAATTATAATGTGCCTTGGTGTTGTTTTTTTTTGGGGGGGGCGTTAATTTTTCCTGAGACTCTGTGAGCTTCTTGGATTTGCGTGGGTTTTTTCTTTCCTATATTTGGGAAGTTTTCTGTCATTATTTCTTCTAACAGGTTTTCTATTCCTTGCTCAGTTTTCACTCTTTCATGAACCCCAATTATGTGGATGTTGTTTTGTTTCGTGTTATCCTAAAGTTTCCTTAGGCTCTCCTCTTGCTTTTTAATTTTTTTTTCTTAGAAGCTGCTGTACTTGGGTATTTTTTCCTACCTTGTCTTCTAGCTCACTAATGCGGTCCTCTGCTTCTTCTAGTCCATTTTTGATGCTTTCTATTAAGTTCTTTATAGCAGTGATGTCATTTTTCATTTCTTCTTGATTATTCTTCATTTCTTCTTGCTTCTTCTTCATTTCCTCTTGACTCTTCTTCATTTCCTCTTGGCTCTTACTCACATTGTCGATTTTGTCTTCTATTCTTTTCAGCCACCTTATAATCATTTTTCTGAACTCTTTCCCTGGCAGGTCTATTTCTTCTTCTATTTCGTTTACTCCTTTTTCTGGTGATACCTGCTTTTCTGTCATATGCAGGCTGTTTTTTCGTCTGCCCATTGTCTTTCTTATCCATGAGTCTGGTAATGCAGTTCTCTCTCCTACTTTGATTTAAAGGCACAAACTACAATACGACCAGGTACCACACACAAGGGTCTTATCCCATGCGAAATCTGACCTTTCCATGTGGTGTGCGGAGCTCCTCTGAGTCTCAGTGTCTGCACCGATTGGAGAGCAGAATTCTGGGTCCCCCAGCTTTTTGGTGGGTGCTGCAGCTGTAGCTTTTCAGACCACCGTAGACATCCACTTCCCCCTGCAAGATGGTGCGGTCTCCACGTTCGCGCTGGTGGCTCCAGCACACAAAAACCCTGTGGCAGTGGGGCTGCCCTGTCAGGGGAGCCCCATCCAGCAGTCCCCCACCTTCTCCTGAAGGATAACTGACTCTTAACTTGCCAACAAACACTCCTAGTGCGACTCTCAGCTGCTCTCTCCTTCTGCTCTGCGATAAGGCTCCAGACACGTCTGTCTATTCCCCTGCCATTTTCTTTCTCTGCCGAAAATTCTTTATAATTCATGTATTTTGTATGTGTTTTATATTTAAATAGATATGATTTTTCAAAAATAGATTGTAGCAGTGTAAAATGAGGACAGGATTCAGGAAGTAGAAAGTAGTCTGGATGTGACTTGGTGATTGATTCGATATGGGAGTGTAATGGGTTGAATAGTGTCCCTCCCATTGCCTCACAGTGTGATCTTATTGGAAATATGGTCATTGAAGATGTAATTACTTAAGATGAGTCATACTGGAATAGGATGGGCCTTTACCCATATGACTGGTATCCTTATAAGAAAAGAGACACAGACACAAGAGGGGAGAATGTGACAGAGAGAGAGGTTGGAATATGCAATTGTAAGCCAAGAAATACCAAGGATTAATGGTCACCACTAGGAGTAAACAAGGAAAGATTCTATTCAGCATCTCGGAGGGAGCATGGCCTTGCTGATGCCTTGATTTAGGATTTCTGACCTGTAGAACTGGGAGACAATACATTCCTTTCCTGTAAGCCATCCATCCAGTTGGTGGCATTTGTTACATCAGTCCTAGCAAACTAACACAGGGAGGATGGAGAGCACAGGTCAGAATGACTACCTATTTTCAACATCTGGGTAGATAGGGCACTGAATTGACCAGACTGAATTTTACATGAATCATCAAAGCCAACACTTAAACGTTTAATTAGGTTATGGTGATGCTTTTAGCAGACCGAAGAACATAATGCATCAAGGATTGGGCACCTCAAGAGAGCATTTTGTTCCTCATTTTTCATTCAGCTAGGAGTCACCTAAATCTCCCTGTCTAGTCAGGATCATTTCTTCTTAAAACATCCTGGAGAAGGGCTTACACCCCTCTTAGCATTGTTTGGAAGAGTGACAGCCCAGGGGCAGGTTGGTGGGAGTAGTTATCTTGTCCTATCTTGTTTTTTCCAACTTGTGGGCACAGCTGGAAGTGGAATCCTGGAGTCACAGCCTCTATTTATTATGCTTCAGGAAATCTGTACAAGCAAGCAGGTACTGCAAATGTGTTGAATTCCCCTTCCTGTTCCTCATTCCCCAGGACCAGAGGTTGTTAAGGCCTGTGTTTTTTAATCTTTCCAGGGGCAGAGGGAGACACATTTGGTCAGAGACTTCTCTCCAGGCTGCCAGGAAGGAAGAGACACCAAAGTCTTTCTAAGTTTGGGTCTCTGCTTCTTCCTCTTTTGCAGTGGGCCTCTGACAAGGTTGGCCTGCTCCCTGTTCACAGCAGATTGTGTTCAGGGCCTGCATGTGAATTCAAACAAACTTTCTCATTGTTTTTCCTCCTGCTATGACAATGGGAATGTTTGCCCATTGGTGGGAAATGCCCCCCTAATCCATCACTTTCAAAGCTGTCTGAGCTCTTTGTTGGCTCCAGAAGAAAAATAACCCAGACTAATCAACTACCTTATATAACCAATATGATTAGAGGAAAAATGAATGGATTTTGTAAACTCCTATTGATATTAAATTCTACTTGCAGTTAGTCGTGGACATAAATTTCAGAAAATTATATGTAAATATACTCATTAGGGCACATCTATTTTGTCTCTGGGCAATTTTTCTTCTCTTACCACCAAAGCTATTACTACTATTATTAAAAATAGTAATTGATTTTCCATTTTTAAAAAACTTGTTCTCCCCTACCCCCCAGTTCCATTTTATCTCTGCATTTTTGCCATGCATTCCAATAATATTTTCCTAAGGCTTATAAAAGAATTACATTATGCTCTAATAATCTGAGGGCAAAGGGGAGGTAGGGAAGTGTTGTGTTACTGGAGAAGCTGTTTTAAACTGGAGTAGGCCAGAAACCAGACCTCAGAATGACAAATTGAACAGTTCCATGTTAAGGATTTGATTATATTATTTATGGTTTCATCTGAACATCAATGATATTTTGTAATTAAGTGCTTTGATAAAGCCCTAACTAAATAGGGCTAGAGTCAAAATATGGTTTTATTGAAAGGATTTAAAATTTACATATCAGCCATATAGATTAGTTAGAATATGGATATTTTATGTGTTCTTTCAAATGTTTGATTTCTACTCTAGTATAAGTTTATTTTTGAAAATAAAGAAAATACTTTTACATTTTAATGATATCTTTACTTAAAAATTTTATTTATTTCAAGTGGTTATTATTTTTACTGGTATACAGAACATGTTCCATCTTCATTTCTTTTGATAAAAAATACTTTGTATATTTAAGTTTTAATTTGCAGGAAGAATATACAATTTTGTGAATGTAAATGCAGCATTATGTATTCTAAAGGGCAAGTGCATGAACTTTGCTGTTTTGTGAATGCATTATGTTTGAGAATGTTTTCAGGGCTCAGCTGAAGAGAATATGAGCATCAAGTAATTCTGATATATGTGGTGTATGTGTGTGTATTTAACAATGCTAGTTTCATACCATCAAATACATTAGATAGGCACTGGAGATTTATCATATATTTGTAATAAAATGAGGAGGAGATATTTTTAAAATAAAAAATATAGCCATTTTCACTATTGTGAAACAAAACATGTCTGTCTTGCCCTCTCCAGTTTGGCTCAGTGGATAGAGCATCAGTCTATGGACTGAAGGGTCCTGAGTTCGATTCTGGTCAAGGGCATGTACCTCGGTTGTAGGCTTGATCCTTGGCACTGGTTGGAGCACATGCAGGAGATAACAAATCAATGTATTTCTTTCGATGTATTTCTTTTCGAAATCGATGTTTCTTTCTCTATGTCTCTCCCCCTCCTTTACACTCTCTCTAAAAATCGGTAGAAAAATATCCTTGGTGAGGATAAATAAAAACAAACAAACAAACAAACAAACAAAGTAACATGTCAGTCTTTGTAATTTAGGATTCCTACCAGGTAAAGTTATTTGCTTAATGTATTTTTCTTGCTAGTTCCATCCTGTGGTCAGTAAACAGGCTATTATCCAAATTTATTTAAATCTGCTTACAAAAAGTCAGAAACACTGGCTTGAATTGATGGCTTGGAAAAACACGGTGGTCCTTTATTTATACTATTATTTATTTAGTAAGGTCTCTTTTAAGTCCTTAAGGCAGTGTATTGGTTAAAAGATCCAGGTGGTTGAGCCTTAGCTATCAGCCTCAATTGAAATCTCATCTCTACCACTCACCAGCTTTTGTGACTACAAGCAACCTTTTAAACCTCTGTGTGACTTAGTTTCCCCATATGTTACAAGGAGAAAATTGTGATACTTTGGAGAGCTTTGTTTAAAATTGAACATGACCACCTTTTCCAGCCCCCTCACCTGATTTGTGGTAACCATCTTGAATTTCATGTTTGGGTGAAAGGAGGTGGAAGAAAATGTTTTAAAAATTATATGCACATATTAATATTACATTTAAAAATAAAGACTTACTGGCTGTACATTTTCAGGAAATTAGCAAATTACAATACTGTACTGTCGGAGCTACTATTGTACCATTTTTGACAAGGTATCTGGGTATGAGTGAATTATAAATGTTGTTGAGAGTATATATAAAGCTGTTCATAGTTTTTTCAGATTTTATGAATATTACTAGAGGCCCGGTGCTTGAAATTCATGTATGGGGTTTCCCTAGGCCTGGCCAGCGATCAGGGTTGATCTGCGGGACGATCATGGGGGCCCTCCCCTGCTGGCATCTGCCTTGGCTGGTTTGAGGCCTGCTGGCTGGGGGCAGCTCCTTCATTGAGTGTCTGCCCCCTGGTGGTCAGTGCGCATCATTGAGATTGGTCATTCTGCCAGTCATTCTGCTGTCTGGTCAATTTGCATATTAGGCTTTTGTTATATAGTACTAGAGGCCAGGTGCACAAAATTCATGCACAGGTGTGTGTGTGTGTGTGTGTGTGTGTGTGTGTGTGTGTGTATGTGTGTGTGTGTGTGTTTGTGTGTGTGTCCCTCTCAGCCCAGCTTGCACCCTCTCCAATCTGGGAACTCATTTAAGGCAGTCGGACATCCCTCTCACAATCCAGAACTGCTGGCTCCCAACTGCTTGCCTGCCTGATTGCCCCTAACCACTTCTGCCAGCTAGGTTGATCACGCCCTAACCACTCCCCTGCCAGTCTGATCAACACCTAATTGCTCCCTTGCAGACCTGATTGCCCCCACTTCCCTCCCTTGCAGGCCTGGTCCCTCCTAACTGCCCTCCCCTGCCGGCCTGATCATCCACAACTGCCCTCCCCTGCTGGCCATCTTGTATGTTTGAATGATGGTCAATTTGCATATTACCTCTATTATATTGGATTATTTGTTTAAAGTCAGATCTTCATGGAGTTTGCAACTCAGCTTCAATAGTTATTTAATACAAATATTAGCAGAGAAAGTAAGATATATAGTAACACCTAAACAAGGATCAGTCTTTACCCTGATCAGAATGATATTCTAATTTGTGTATGGGTTAGAAGATGAGGGTGGGAGTAGAAGAGGGGGGTTGGTTACTTATTCGAAGTAATGACTACAGGCTTCTGTACAGTGCTATCCATTCATTCCTCATAGATGCTATAGAAAGAAGTGTGGTACTTCCCAATGGGGAGAAAAAGGAAAGTCAATATTTTGGTGGAAAATGCACCATAAAATGGGAGCAACTAATACCCTATTTATTGTTTATTTCACTGAGATTTTCTGTCTCTCTGGTTATAGATATGGGTGAATAAAAACTAATTAGAAGCTGGAATCTGATTTTAAGATGAGATGTCAGACACATATATCAAGTAGGTAGGTTAGCTGTAAAGCATAACCTGAGATTTATATATTTAGAAGTCGTAATAAATCTGTCTGTCACCAAAATCATATTATCTAGTGTTGCATGCTAATTACTCATTGTTCTGTGAAATTATGGTCTCTCTCTAGCAAGAGCCCACTGACTCTGCTTCTTTCTGACTTGCTGTCCCCTTGACAAACTAGTGATTCCACTCTTCCCACTTAGCAAAGCATCTACTTTAATAATTGCTTCTGGACCTTTATAAAAAGATTAGAGGCCTAGTGCATGAAATTCATGCACTGGGAGGGGGGGGCGTCCCCTCAGCCCAGCCTATACCTTCTCCAATCTGGGACCCCTCAGAGGGTTTAGGCCCGATTCTGCTGGCCTGATTGTAGACAGCTATCTTGTGAGGGTGTGAGGGCTAATTTGCATATTATCTCTTTATTATATAGGATACTTCCCCCTGGACCTCCTGTGGCTCTCTTTGACTCAGTATTTACAATAACCAATCAGTCCACCAATTGCTCAATTCACTACTGGCTCTCCTTTAAAACTTTTCGTCCCTCCCTCTTTCTCATCCTACCTTTCACATACATTCTTCTCTACTTATTTCCACTGTTTTAATATCTATCTATCTAACTGCTTAATTATTCACTATCATTTATCTTTTTCTTTTCTAACTCCTACTTTTAAATCTGTCCCCAGATTTAACTATACTTGATTTTCATTTTAGCTCCTACAGCTCACTCATACATCCTCTTTCCTTCTTTAACTCTGCTCTCTACTGACTCCTTTATAAAGTTCTTCCCTCTCCTCTTCTCTCCCTCCCTTCTTAAAGTTTCCATTAGGGGTGGTGGGGAGGGGCATTAACTCCCAGCCCAAAGGCTTGGCCCTGGCCAGGTGTTTGCCGCCCCTGCTTCCCAGCCTCTCTGCTGCCATCCTCCCAATCCCTGCCTGGGTCGCTCTGCCCAGTGAGGGTGGCCAAGGCCTGCATGGCCTGGGTGGTACTGCGAAGCAGGAGTGCCTCTGCCCAGAAGGCTTTGGACCATCTACCACTCTATCCTCCCTGCCAATGGCCCAAGCCGGAGGCCACCACCCTCTTCCCTTGCCCTGTGGTTGCCACCCCCTCCTGCATGCAGCCCTACATTTCCTTCCTTTTTCCATTCCTGTGTCTTTTTCTTTTTCCCTTTCTGAATTTCTGTTTCTCCTCTTGGCCTGTCTGCATGCAGGCCTGACTTCCTCTTCCTTTCCTTTCTTATCCCTTCCTATCATCTCCTATCCTACCCTGGGCCTTGCAGCTGCCTGAGCAGAGGGTGGGGATGCAGCCTGATGATCCAGTAGTGATGTGACTCTGTAACAGAGAATTTGCATATTTTGCTATTATTAATATAGATAGTAAACACAGCCTCCTTTGTCCTGCCTGTAGGTGTGGTTAGGACATTTGTCTCCTAGATTTACTTGCCAGGTGCTTGAGGATAGTATTGTGTTCCTTTTAAGGGCAGAATACAGTGGTTTTGAATGAATGGAGAATCAAAAGAAGCATGGTGAATCTTTGAAAAGAGATTTGGCCTGATACTTTGCACTTTGCTATAATGGAGAAAATATTGATTTTGTAGTCACATTGTTTCAAGTTCAATTCATGCCTCACTACTTGTGTGGCCCTGGATACTAGTAAATTACTGGACCTTTCTGATTCTTTTCTGTTGGGCCTCTCTCATGGTGTTGTGGAGATTAGAAACAATATACCCAAGGTACCTATTGTTATGCCAAGAACATATAAAGCACTAAGTGATACTATTCTTTAGGCATTTATTATTTTCCTTAGATTTTAGGTATGAAAATGGAGTGAGAGTTCTATAGCATCTTTGTCCTTACAAACCTAAATATTGACAAACTGGGCATGCACGGACGATCCAACACCAACCACTTTGCTCCTGAAAGGGCTCCTAGAAACATGTCATGGAGGACCTCACTTTTCCTCTTGCCTCTGACTTGGAAAATTTGGTCCATTGCAGGCTCTCTTACTAGCCATTTGCAGCTCTGTCATTTTGAAAGACTATTATATTTTCTACCAATATCACCTGTTGGGGTTGATGGATTCTGGAAGCTTACTCTTTATATGGGAAAGTGCTTTGTAAATTAAAAAGCATTTAAGGGGCCCCTACTCTGCTTCCATTGACTTTGGAGCATTTCCATTGTAGCTGTTATTGGGTTAATGTGGCAGATAATCTGTGAATCCCATGTAGAAAATTGGCAGGGTTTAAATCTCACATTTTCTTGTTAGCCCTATAACTTTAGGCCATCTTTCTATGGCCTACTATTCTCTATAAAATGAAGATGATATTAGTACTCGATCATAGGACATTTACAAGAGATCAAATGATGATAATGCAAAATACTCAGCACAATTCTTAGCACATAGTAAGCACACAATGAATGACCGCTATTATTAACTCATTGTGTCATTGTTCTCATATCCTATATAATAAGAGGTATATGCTAATTATCCATTACGCCTTGAGGTGTAATGACCAACTGTGTAATGACCAGATCATGGATCTGCAGGAGGGCGGGGCAGCAAACTACAAGCGGGCTGCAAAAAGCTATAGGAGGGGGAAGGACAGCAAGCTACAGGAGGGCAGGGCAGAGAGCTTCATGAGGGTGATGCAGCGAGCTATGAGCAGCAGAGAGCTACCAGTGGCAGTGGGCGAGTGGCCAGCTGAGGCAAGTGGCAGCAAGCTACTTGCATATGGATTCTTGTGCAGGGTTATTAGTTTACAATAATTACTATTTTCATCAGTATCTCACTGTTCCACTCAACTTTGGACAACAGGAAAGCCCTATCTTTAAATCTCTGTGTCCTTGGAGATGCCTGACACGTAGAAGGCCATGAACAAATATATATTTAATAAATGAATGAACAAAAAATATTATTTATTCTCAAAATGTGTTAAACTGTGTATACAGTGCTCGGTACATAGTAGGAAATAAATACACACTTGTTTCTTACTTGACTCTAACTTTCCCCAGCTATATTGCAAAGATTTCTTTGGGTTCTTTACTATGAGATTTAGTGAAAAAGACTATGTGTTCTACTCACTTCTTTTGGTTCCTGAAGTTTTATTTCTTTTAGCTTGTTTTTATACAGTGGTCTTCCTAACTTGCCATCATTCCAGGTTTGTTGGGTCCTCATACTTACTGGTAGCTCTTCGGTTACTAGAAAATGAGATCCAAGTGAAATCCCCTGTGAGTGTGGATGCTGTCAAATAATATTTCCTGAGAATGTGTGTGCATGTGTTTTTATTCCTTTCATTGAAAATAAACATCCCTGAGCATTCCTTCCTCCCATTCTCCATCCCTCCCCCATGCTCTGCAGGAGGAAATAGATCACAAAACCAGGTGGGCTGCCTGGGTTCTCCACTGCAGACCAGACCAGAGGCCCATGCAGCCGCTCTCCTTGGGAAGGGCAGGTGATTTCAGAGTGGGGCAGCTTCCTGCAGAGCCTGACAGTTTCTTAAAGGAGCTGGGCCAGAGGCTAAGGCATTGGTAGAACATCAGGACCTGCTTGTGTTTGCTCAGTTTTCCTTACAAGAGGAGAGTGCTGCTTTTCTCTTCTGCTTTGACAGGTGTGTCTGAGCTTGGCTTTTCCATGTCTGGCATCCCTTCCATAGAACTTCTAGTTTGATGCTTTTTAAAAAGGCTTGCCCATTCCAGTGAATGTCACTGAGCAAAGGAGGTTAGGCAAGAAATTCTGTACTTCTATAGAGTTATATCCTCCTCATTCTCTTCATTTTTCTTGAAATGCTCAGTCCTCTTAACCCATCTTTATTTTCTAATTATGACATACCAATGCAAAATACATATATTTAGTATTGACTATAAGGAAAATAACACTGCAATTTAGAAAGGGGCAGCCATTGACATTTGCCTTCAGTGTCAAAGAGACCAGTGAAGCATTCATCAGTTTGCAATCTAGGCAAACTGATGAGTGCATTCCCCTCTCCAACTGGGGTCAGCCTCAACTTCGTCCCAGCGGTTTGGCTCCTGTGGGGTCAGAGCCCTCCAGCATTTTCTGTGAAATCTCTCAATTTAAAAATGTTGAAAAGAATTTTAAAATGTTAAAACACTAAGTCAGCCATTACTCTATGGTCCGAATGAAACAGAACAATGGTCAAGATTTGCTTTGGGTACCAGTGTTCAACCTGTGCTATAATATAGTATATGCACAATTAATGGTTTTACTCTTCCATACTGTTCTAGTTCTGAGCAAAGACAAGAGTATAGTTAGAGCTGTCTCGTCTCCAAAAATTACCCCAGTGCCCTTTCAAAAAAGAGAAGACTATGGTGTACTCTGCTGTGTTTATAGCAAACCTCTGAAGGATTCTGTAAGACAATGGCTTAGTCGTTTTTCATTTAGCACTAAAGGCTTAAGGGGTTTTGTGTGTTCTTCCTCTTGTTTTTCATTTGGCATGTACTACTTATGCTTTAAAAAATTAAACTGACATGTAGTGAAAAAAAGTTACTGGAGCTCAAACATTAGTTAATATCAATTACATTCTCGTGTCTAATAAGCCATGCCTAGGAAAGGCAACTTGTTTGTTATAAATACCCTATGCCAAATCAAGAATAAACAGCTGCTTTGTTTTAGTTGGTATTCACAGCACCATTCTAACTACTTTGACCCTATTCAAGGAGGTAATGAAGAGCTAGGTGCTGGTGATGTTGATAAACTGGCAATTTCCACATTGTGTCCTTTAGCTGCCTCTGCTTCAGCTTCCATTATTTAAATTGTTAGTCATTACAGTCATACCATTAACTGGAAATGCAGCAAAATGACACATAGGAGCAGGGACAACAGGTCACTGTTAGTCCTTCTTATTGAGCACCACACTCTGGGTGGGGAGTAGTAGCCATAAAGAGAAAACATATAAACCAACCCCCAAAGGCCGAACACTCATAAATTCTTTGTAGTGCTGGTAGAATGTTTTGAGTTCCCACTTGTGCTACTTTTTGGACATTAGACCCAAATCACAGATAATTTTCCAAGCTTTAAACAATTAATATTTTATTTTTCACCAAAATAGAAAATATCCACGCATATCTCAGGCTGGTTTATTCTCACCCACTGGGATCAGATGCGATAAGGTATGGGAAAAGGAAGGTGTTCGATCTGTGATGTGGAACTAAATGGAGTCATTGTGCAGTCACTTGACTCTAATCAATGATATTTTTAGAAAAGTTCATATTTTATTACTATAGAGCCTCATAGGTCAAGTAACTTCGTTATTTGATTAAGACTCACAGTTACGAATAAGGACACATATGTAACACCTTAATCAATAAAGAAATTAAAAAAATAAGACTCACAGTTACTGTAGCCTATGCCTGTTCAAGTAAAAATGCATTCTTTGGTTTAATACTGTACAGTGATTTTCAACCTATGTGCCACAAGAATTTTTAAAACATGCCCTAACCGGTTTGGCTCAGTGGATAGAGCGTCGGCCTGTGTACTGAAGGGTCCCAGGTTCGATTCTGGTCAAGAGCATGTACCTTGGTTGCGGGCACATCCCCAGTAGGAGGTGTGTAAGAGGCAGCTGATTGATGTTTCTCTCCCATCGGTGTTTCTAACTCTCTATCCTTCTTCCTTCTTCTCTGTAATAAATCAATAAAATATATTTAAAAAAACAAAAACAAAAACAAAAAAACATGCAATACCCAACTAGTTAAGGCACCGACCTCTTTTCCCTTAGGTTGTCAATAAAAAAATGACAATAGCCAATACAACAATAGCTGTTCCATGTGAGTGAATTAAATTATACCTATTTTTTGTCAGATTAGCAAAAAAAATTTTTTTTTTTGATATGCTGCAGAAGTTTAGTAGTTGGTTTATGTGTGCCAGGAGATGAAAAAAGTTGAAATCGCTGATCTAATAGCATACATTCAAACAGCTGGTCTGCTGAGGGAATGAATTCTGGCCAGTTAGTTGTTCAAGAGCTCACGGAGAGAGGACTGGTGGAGGTCTGTTATCCAGGGTTCTTGAGAAGACCTAGAACTCCTTTTCAATAGGATGTAATCTGTTGCAGCACAAATCTTTCCTTGGAAACTTTGTCCATCATTCATTAAGGCCAAATTGGAAAATTGGGCCTGTGTGCATGGTTTGGGAGAGAGGGAAAGGTCTATTTATCCCTTTTATTTTTGTCACCTTTTCTATATGTACAAATTATAAACAAGTATATATTATATACTGTATATACATTGTATATTTGGAGGATGAGAGAAAGAAGGGAAGGCTTATGTTTGTTGAACTAAGCCCTTTGTCCTAGGCTTGGCACTTTTTTTTTTTTTCCTGTATCACTTCTGATTCTTTCAAACGGAGGTCTTAGAAACCTCAGTTCAATTTACTTGAACAAAAATGTTAAGTTCTAGATGAAAAAATAAGGTCTTTCCAGAATTCAGCAACAACATTATTGAAAACCAGAGTTCCTTTCAACTGTTATTTCTGTCCTCTTTCAGATATTGCTCCTCCCTGCAGGCTTGTCCCTCCAGGCTCCAGGTTGGGTAGGGTCCTTCCCAGACATCCTGACAGCAATGCCTGAAGGCCAGATGGAGGTGAATATTCAATCTTTTATGTGTGCTTTGTTTTCTTAAGAATGAAGAAAACTCTCAGAAGCCTTGCAACAATTCACTCTCTTAGTCCATTGGCCATAATTCAAACCATACCTTAAGACAGTAGTTGGCAAACTTCGGCTCGTGAGCCACATGCGGCTCTTTGGCCCGTTGAGTGTGGCTCTTCCTCCTGAGTGAGTCTAAGAAGAAGTGGCATTAGAAGTTTAAGTTTAAAAAATTTGTCTCTCAAAAGAAATTTCAATCATTGTACTGTTGATATTTGGCTCTGTAAACTAATGAGTTTGCTGACCACTGCCCTAAGATGATCCTTTGTAAGGAGAATGAAGTTACCATGATTGTCCTAGTCCAGTGAAGCCTAGAGCTGTGTAGGGCCAGCTTCTTGTCTCTGGTTTTGGGACATGGGCCACCAATGAGTAAACACAATCAGAGTCAGGTCCTATGAAAAGGAAGGGGAGGGACAAATGACTTTTGGATAGGCCACTGGTTGGCAAACTCATTAGTCAACAGAGCCTAATATCAACAGTACAATGATTGAAATTTTTTTTTTGAGAGCCAAATTTTTTAAACTTACACATTTTCAAAATAGACTCAGCCAGGTTGTGATATTTTGTGGAAGAGCCACACTCAAGAGACCAAAGAGCCACATGTGGCTCGTGAGCCATGGTTTGCTGACCACTGGGGATTGGCGCTCAACTCTTCTCATTTATTTCTCCCAGAAATTTATACCAGAAGATCCAGAAGGGTGAATTATCTTACTCAAGGTCAGACAGATCTAAAGGAGAAAGCTGGGATTTGAATCCAAATAATTCCTGTCTCAAAGCCATGGATGATGGAGGAGACCGAGCAAGGAGGGAAATATCTAGCAAGAGTATTTGCATCATTGGGATACTTCAGGGAGAATGGCAATGAGTTTCTTTAGCCCACATATCAGTAATAATATTTTTTGAATATAAAAATAACATGTGTATTAAGGCAATTTAGAAAATATGGAAGAAAAAAAGCATTCTCTAGAATTCTCTGTCTACCCAATACTATTAACATTTTGTCTTTTTATACAAATACATGTGTACACATACATGAACACACATGCATACCGCTTATACATTCAGAAATATTTACTAATTACTTTCTATATAGAATAAGTGTGAATATATAAATATATATGAAAATATGTGTTATAAACATATTGGGATAGGATACATAGGCTATTTTGCATATTTCTGCTCTACTTTATAGCATGTAGATTTTTGTGCATTTTCTTTTGAACATTCTTTTCAATTACTGCATAATGATCCATTTTGTAGCTAACAAAACTTATTAAACAATCCCCTTATTTGTAGGCCTATACATTTCTCTTAATAGAAACTAACATTATTAATAAGCATCTATATGTGATATATCTTTGGGCACATCTTTTATTTCCTGAGAATATAGTCCTTGAAATAATGGATCAGGAAATGAAGATTTTAAAACTCTGAATTTTTGATGCATATTGCCAAGTTGCAATTCAGAAATGTACATGCTACGTTCCCAACAGCAATCTGTGAGAGTGTATGGCTCTTTCTTGATGGCTCTTGACTTGGATTTTTTTTTTCTGTTCTTTTTCTTTTGGAATAATTTTGAAACTTCTGTATCAAGGCCTTAAACTGCACAGATAAATTATTACTGATTAGTTGTTTTCTCAAGTGGATTGATGAGAGTTTATTATACTTCTTGTATTAATTGCACAAGGACAAAATGGATTCCATATATTGAGGGGAGAAAACAACAGAGCAACTTGTAACAAAGTGATATTTGACTTTATATCTTTAACAAAATCAAAATAAAAACCTCCATAAATGCCAGTGCATTGTTAAAATGTTCAGATAAATTATTTGGTTCATAAATAAACAACTTTAACTTTTATGATAATGGGGAAGAGGAAAGGTGGTATGAGACTTACTGAATATGGTAATAATTCATTCTCCTGAAGCCAAGATAAACATAACCATGAATTAAGTGGCAGAACATTGACAGATAGGCTGCATTTTCTTAGGACGGGGCAGTTGTTAGGAATGCAGAAAAATTGGTGTTCTTTACCCTTGATAGTCCAAGGGAGATGCTCTCACAAGGTGCCCTGGAAAGGGGTGGTTGGCAACAGTACCGTGTTGTCAGCAAAGAGCTGGAGCAGAAGACACGAGGTCCTTGTGCATAGTTCCTTCTCCCCTCACCTGGGTAGAGCTAGAGAGATTGCATTGGATCATAATCAGTTGGGTAGAAAGATGAATTAGAGGCAGCTAAGAGTTGCAAATTTTCCAAGTTTTACATTTCAGAGTCTTAGAGTGATTTTCATAGACATGCCAAGTGTTTTCAGTGACCTACACAAAATTTGAAGAGAAGGCACAGTATGTTAATGTCTACCTCTTCTCTGAACTTCATCATACTTATGCATGCCTATTGATGCTGAAATTCACAAACTCACCCATTCATTCATTCATACATGATTGGATGTGTGCTGGATACCATGCCAATCAAAATTCTGGTTCCCCATCTCATTTATCTAATCCCCTTATCTGTTTAGAGCAGTATGCATGTAGGTTTGATTGAAGCTTGATTCTTCCAGGATTCATATTTTGAAGAGGACTTTGTTCACACTTTAATACTTACCACATTAGTTACTGAACAGCTGTCATGTGTGGGATATTGAGCTAACTTTGGGGGATACAATAAGATTAAAGTACTCTAAGCTGGTAATGATGGTAGAAAGGATGGTATCATTGAGTATGGAGTTGTTTTGTACTCCATGCTACTCCAGGCTCTCTTAATTCTCAAAATCACGTCCTTAATTTGGTTGGGCAGGAATGAAAACAACAGAACAGTACCAGATTTTCTCATTGTAGTGAGTAACTGCACACTCTGAATGAGTCAGGAGAGCAGGGTCATCACCTTGGTAGATGATCAAGACATTATTAGCATTGGCTAGGGAAAAACAATCACTATGTTTGTGCCATGCCTCTGACCAATTGTATTAGAATCTCTGGTATGTGTGACCTATGTATGCAGCAGTGTTTTTTAAAGCTTCTGAGATGATTCCAGTATGCAGCATTTTATAGTATTTTGTGCAAAGTTGAGAAATGCAAATCTAGAAAGTGAAGGTGCATTAAGTTATCACCTTTCACCCCAGAGCAACCTTTACTACTTTTCCAAGGAGCCCAGTTCCATGATGTGTGCCAAGAAGAAAATAGTTCATGGCCAGATAGTTTTGAGAAACTGTCCTCCTTTTGGGCATTTTATTTATTTATTTTTATTGATTTCAGAAAAAAGAAGGGAAAGGTAGAGACAGAAATATCAATAATGAGATAGAATCATCAGTCAGCTGGCTACCTCCTGCTTGCCTCCTACTGGGGAATCCAGCCTACAATCAGGACATGTGTTCTGACTGGGGATTGAACCATGACCTTCAGTGTTGCTCATGACCTCATAGGTCAACACTGAACCACTGATCCATACTAACTGGCTATCCACTGGCATTTTAAAGGCCATGAGCAGTCTTGATATAAAGAAACCTGTTAAATTTTAATGTAATTCTCTATTATTTTATCCAGGATTGGCTTGCTTGCATTCTCTCTTTTTTTCTCTTAACTAAGAATTTCACTGACTAGATTATGTAGGATCCCATTATCTAATCACAGGGTGATTTCAGTTCCTTGTTTTTCTCTTCTTGCATTCTGCTTTGTGTCCATTTTTCATTACTTTTTGAGCAGACCTCAAGCCCAGTGAAGAGATAAAACTGCAATCAGTTCATTTGTTGCAAGCATTTATTGACACTTTTAAATAATTCTATATAATAAAGAGATAATATGCAAATTCACCATCACTCCAACACACAAAATGGCTGCCCCCATATGGTCAAAGATGGATGCACTCCATGTGAACACAATATGGCCACCACAATATGGCCTGTAGGGGAGGGTAGTTGCGGGCGACCAGGCCGACAGGGGAGGGAAGTTAGGATGACCAAGACAGTAGGGGAGGACAGTTAAGGTCAATCAGGCCTGCAGGAGAGGGCAGTTAGGGGCAATCGGGCTGGCAGGGGAGCAGTTAGGCATTGATCAAGCTAGCAAAGGAGTGGTTAGGGGGTGATCAGGCTGGCAGGCAGAAGCAGTTAGAGGCAATCAGGCAGGCAGGCAGGTAAGTGGTTGGGAGCCAGCAATCCTGGATTGTGAGAAGAGTGTCAGACTGCTCATTTAGGCCCAGTGGCATCAGGCCTAAACGGAAAGTCTGATATCCCTCAAGAGATCCCAGATTGGAGAGGGCGCAGACTGGACTGAGGGACAGGCTCCCTCCCCGCCCCTGCAGATCTGGGCCTCTAGGGTAAGATAAGTCTGCAGAAGAGAATGGTTGTTCTTGCCTTCTGTGCTTCTCACAGTGTGGTCCCAGAATTAGCACATCAGGATGAACTGGTGTGGTAAGCAGTTATGGCTTCCCCCAAAGATGTCTACACTCTAATGCCCAGAATGCATGAGTATGTAATCTTCCATGGCATAAGGAAATTTGCGTATGTAATTTATAGACTATGGGCTGTGATGGGGGAATCATTCTGGATTATCTAAGGTCCAATCTAATCACAAGAGCTCATAAAATCAAAGAAGCTTTTTAGACTGCAGTCAGAGAGGTTTGTTGGTAGAAGAAGAGGCAGGAAATAGTCAAAGCACTAAAAGAACTGAAACTTATTGCTGACTTGATAAAGGAGGGAGGGATCCATATGCCAAGAAATGTGGGTGGCCTCTAGAAGCCTACACTGGCCATCAACTCACAGCCAATTAGGAAACAGGAACCTGAGAACTGATTTCTGCCAAAGACCTCAATGAGTAAGAAACAGAGCCTTTTCTGGAGCCTCCAGAAAGGATCTCAGCCTTCCTACAAGTGGATTTTAGCTCAGTGAAGCCTATGCCAGCCTTCTGATCTATAGAACAGTAACATAGTGAATTTGTGATAATTTGTTCTGACAGTAACAGAAAACTAATATACCTGTGAACTTGCATATTTTCAGTCCTTACCCCAGACCAGTGGTCGTCAGACTTCTTAGTCAACAGAGCCAAATATCAACAGTACAATGATTGAAATTTCTTTTGAGAGCCAAATTTTTTAAACTTAAACTTCTTCTAACGCTACTTTTTCAAAATAGACTCTCCCATCCCATGGTACTTTATGGAAGAGCCACATTCAAGGGCCAAAGAATCGCATGTGGCTTGTGAGTTGCAGTTTGCCGACAACTGCCCCAGACCTACTGAATCCGAAACTGGAGAGATGAAGTTGGTGGAGTGCTTGCAGTTGAATTTAACAAGCTCTCACATGGTTCTGATATCTAAAGTTTGAGAACCACTGGTATACATTAGCAGAATTCCCAAATGGTAAGCAGCACATGGCTGCTCAGAACAAAAACTACATTTCCTACTTTCATTGTAGGTGCATAGCTGAGTGACTAAGTTCTTTCCCAACAGGTTGTGCAGAAAAGGGTTAGTTCATTCAGCAGGCTGAGTGACTAAGTTCTTTCCAAACAGGTTGTGCAGAAAAGGGTTAGTTCATTCTGCACAGGCCGAGACCGGTTTGGCTCAGTGGATAGAGCGTTGGCCTGCGGACTGAAAGGTCCCGGGTTAGATTCCGGTCGGGGGCATGTACCTTGCTTGCGGGCACATCTCCAGTAGGGGGCGTGCAGGAGGCGGCTGATCGATGTCTCTCATCGATGTTTCTGACTTTCTATCCCTCTCCCTTCCTCTCTGTAAAAAATCAATAAAATATATTAAAAACAAACAAACAAACAAAACAAGACAAAACAAAAACCTCTGCACAGTCCAAAGAAAAGACTAGCTTTGACTGATTTTGGGAGATAACCCTGAGACCTTTAAATACCTGTGGGATTAAAGTGACTTTGTATAACTAGGAACTTGGACCATGCCAAAAAGTTTATGCTAAGCATATGACTTATGGTGAAAACCTGGTTTTATTCACCTGAGGCTGTGGGTCATGCTCTGTCACCTTGAACTCTGGAGGACCTGGAGAAGTTGACAGATAATTGCCCCCATTATTGTCAGTTGGATGGACAGTTGTGAGATACATTCTGCACATTTCCTCATGTGGTCCCTAGGAACCCATGATATAATTTTAGTTGCCCATAGATATAACCTGCTTGATAACAATGCTTTATTGCTGTTCCCCCTTTTCATTTCATACTTCCCCCTTTCTCCCAATCCAGTTTACTAGGATCACCTTCCAAATAAGCTGTATGAACCTATGCCCTTGATCCTTGTCTTAGGTTCTGCTTTAGACAAACCCAAATTAGGAGAATCCTTAAAGAGACAAGGTATCAAAGTGTTCCCCTTGCTGTTGATTGAGATGCAGATGTAATGGCTCCTCTGTAACTTTTGTTACAGAGGCCATCACCTAGGAATAGAGAAGTGTAAGTTAGAAGGCATCTGGGTCTGTATGAATTTGTAGATCTGCCATACCTGCCCTGGGTTATGGGCCTCCAAACTTGTTGAATGAGAGAATAAAAGCTCGTGTATTTAAGCCACTGTTAATTTTGGGTATGGGGAGGTAAAGTAGTGCCCCATATGCAACTTCACCTAATTTTCACTAACATAGCAACCAATGGCTATATAGAGATTTTGGTTTGTCATCAGGTTGAGGCTAATTTGTCCCTAACCTTCATCACAATGAGTAAGGGTTGGTGTCATGAGGAACAGCATATTACTTTGTAAAAAAAAAAGTTTTAATCTATGAGTCAAGCAACTTGGTTTCTGTGTTGACCACTAAAGAGCTATGCATTTTACAGTCTCTGGGATTGGATTGCTTGATCTCAGAATCTCTCCTGATTTTGACAGACTATGAGTCTATGAATTTAAAGTATTTAAAAATTCCCTTGCAAAAGCTCAGCATTGGGATCATTATGAAATGTAAATGCAGGACATCATCTGTATTTGTGTTTTGAAGTTTCCTTACTAATAGAATGGTGAGCACATCTTAGCCTGTGTGTGCATGTTTGTTTTTCAAATAACTAAAAGTTAGGATCCCCTTGAGGCATTATTAAAGTTCATCATATCACTCACTGTGAAGCCTCAAACTTTTCTTTAAAGTTGAAAGATGTTTATAAAACTCGGTTCGCCTGACAGTGATTTTCAGGCTAAGAACCTTCACATGTTCTTTTCCTTTGCGTGGATGGTACCCTATCAGTCTATATAATGAGACAGGCCAAAGGGTAGGGAATTATGTCCCAGGACAGTCTTCACTCTGTCATTTGGCTTTGCATGTTGAAACCACAATTTATGACGTGATCAAGAATTATATAAATTGGCAGTATAATGAGCTCAGGATTGTTGGAGAGCCCAGATGTGCACCATGACCTTTGCTGGATGGAAAGTGTCTGACTTGGGCACAAGCATATCACTTATAGAGAAGAACCCTCCTTTGGAGCATCAAGAGTTGTGAATTTTGTTTCTAGGCAGCATTTATGCAGTTGCCTGGCAACCATGAGATTAGTTAAGTTCTTGCTATATGATGCTATGAAGTGTTTCACCCATCTTGAAAAGCTAATAGCGTAATTTAAATTTTCGAAGTGGGGTGTAGGTGTTCTCAAGTGGCAGAGACTTATCTCACATCTAGCCACAGACTAACTATATGAACTTGATGTTAAGATGGTTTCTTGCATTAGAAATATTGTAAATAAAGGGCTAGAACTCTGAAATGAGAGACATCCTTCATTAGAATGTACTCAGTACCAAGTAACAGAAAACCCAACAAATAGTGTCCTACTATTGTTTGAACAAGAAGCCTGTTTTAGCTGCTCAACAAGGACCCAAGCCCCCTCCATGCTTCCATTACACCATCAATGATATGTTGGCCTTCAATCCTCAGGATTGTTGCCTCATATTCATAAGAAGGCTGCCAGAGCTGTCAGTACCACAGTGCTGCAGATTAGCATCCAATACAGAATAGGAGGGAAGAGGGCAAAAAGGGCCTTTTTTGTTTGTTTGTTTGTTTAGGGAAGAAAATACTTCCTTAGTAGTAATCTTGTTATTTCTTTTCATTTTATTTTTATTTTTAAATATATTTTATTGATTTTTACAGAGAGGAAGGGAGAGATAGTCAGAAATATTGATGAGAGAGAGACATCGATCAGCCGCTTTCTGCATGCCCCACAGTGGAGATGTGCCCGCAAGCAAGGTACATGCCCCCAACCGGAATCGAACCTGGGACCTTTCAGTCCTCAAGCCCACGTTCCATCCACTGAGCCAAACCGGTCTCAGCCTTGTTATTTCTTTTTAGTGAGAACTGGGTCACATGTGTATCCTCTCCAAGACTAGTCACTGGCAATGGATAACTTGGTTATCTGCATTGGCTTCAGCCAATCACAATTCAGCCTCTTGTGTAAAGTGCTCAGGGTCTGTCCTCCCTGAGCACATTACCATAGTCCATAGTGCTGAGAAAGATCAGGGTATGTTAGCAAGGAAGAAGGAGAGATGGCTACTAGGAAAGCATCTCACAATGCTGCTAAATCCTTCCATGTTATTGTTTACTAGAGGCCTGGTGCACGAATTCATGCACTAGTGGGGTCCCTCAGCCTGGCTTGAGGGATTGGGCCGAAACTGGCTTTTTGACATCTCCCTACCAGTCATGTACTGCCAGAGGGTGCAGGCCAGGCCAAGGGACTTCACCAGTGCAAAATCAAGGCCAGGGAGAGATACAAGTGGTTGGCCAGCTGGGGCAGTACTGTGAGAGGGCTCTAGGGTGTGTCTAGCCCATCTCTCTCAGTCCTGATCAGCCAGACTCCAGCAGCAAGCTAACCTGGTCAGAGTATCTGCCCCCTGGTGGCCAGTGCACATCATAGTAAGTGGTTGAGTGGTCTTAGCATACCATTAGAATATTATGCTTTGATTGGTTGACTGGATGACTGGAAACTTAGCATATTAAGCTTTCATTATATAGAATATGTGGAGGTCAGAGGTTTCAAACTCACCCTTACAATATTCTTAAAATTAGAATTCAGAAATAGGAACATTTTGCATTAATAATTGTAGTTTTCACTTCTTATGAACAAAACTCAGTGATCTAGAAACACTGCACTCTTCAGATCGGATATGTGTATCACACTCTTCACCACTCCCTTTGTTTTACACTTAGTTTTCTTTATTCATGAATGTTATCTTCCTGGCCTCCATACACATTTGTGCCTGTGAATCTGAATACTTTTGTAGTTACATGAACACATTTTGAAACGAGACAATCAGCTTAGCCCATTATGCTCCAAAATGCACTAGCTGCCAACATTCCCTTTCAGCCTTACCATATTTGGAATTCTTTTGCTCATCTGATATTTGTTTATTTTATGCCTGTGTAAGGGAGTATAGCGTAAAGGTCAAGAGCATGGCTTTTAACATAGTATAGAAATGGTTTGGGCCATGGCAATATCACTTATAACTTGGGACAACATATTCATATCTGTAAAGTTGAATAGTAATGATAACCTTCTTCATGTCATTGACAGTGTGTTAGCTGGTGCTTGGTTCACTTAATGCTAATCTTGAAGATGATGATGTCCCAATTAGTTTGTGTTTATGTTAGTTAGTCCTTGCGGTGTCATTTTGGTATGCAAAGCACAGCATCATCATTCAATGAATAGAGTGGAAGAATGGCAATTACATATCCTATGGAGCTAGAAGAGAGTCCTTTGTGACTGTGCTTGAGGAGCAGTAAGCACCTGGAATAATATTTCCTACTCATTTCAAAATGGAATCAGAGCCACCTCATGCACAACTGTAGATAACCTATACAACTCCCAGAAAGTTAGTTCTGCACTTAGATTTGCTCATTTCTATTCAGACTGGGGCACATTCTACATTTATACTGTCAAAAAATAGTGGATATTTTAGTTTCTGTTTGGGGACATGGAGACAATTCTGGGTGCCTCTGTGACAGTGGTTCTCAACCTTTCTTATGCCGCGACCCTTTAACACAGTTCCTCATGTTGTGGTGACCCCCAACTATAAAATTATTTTCGTTGCTACTTCATAACTGTCATTGTGCTACTGTTAATGAATCGTAATGTAAATATCTGATATGCAGGATATCTTAGGTGACCCCGGTGAAAGGGTTGTTCGACCCCCAAAGGGATCGTGACCCACAGGCTGAGAACCACTGCTCTATGACCTTAGACTCTTGGTCTTGGTTCATCTATGAAAGAGGATAATAATAGTTCTCTATAATAGGTTCTTGTGAAGATTAGATGAATTACTATTACACAGAATTTAGAAAAACATCAGTTATTATTATTATTGTTCTTACAAATTTATACCAAAAACAAAAACAATAACAACAACACATAAATATCTGAAACTAAAGGATACCATAGGCATCTGGAGTTTAGTGTTAGGAATTTTGAAATTCAATGAAATTCCTTAGATACTGTAGGGTGTCAAAAAATAACTCTCCTCCCATCTTTGTAAGTTCTTCTGGTTGGACTAATAATTAAATTAACATTAGGCAGATTATCAGGAGAAAATATCCATAATTTATTAGGGATGTTCATATGAGGGTGTTAGGGTACTATAAGAATATGAGGCCCCAGATCCATTGGGTAGTTGTGACTTATATGTGAATCTGAACAAAGGGGAAGTGGGGTAGGGGCCTGGGATTTCAAAGGTGATTTATAGGTAGACGAGAAAGAGTAAATATATAGTAAAAAAATGAGTTTTTGCTGGACCACCCAGAAACAATGGGACACAGAAGGAAAGGGGGTTTGCTAGATTTCTCCCTGACTGACATATTTATTTAGAGGTTTTGTCCAATGGTGACAGTGGGGTATTAAAGTCTCCTACTATGATTGTATTGCTGTCAACCTCTCCCTTAATATCCTCCAAGAGTTTTTTTTATATATTTAGGTGCTCCTATATTGGGTGCATATATTTCTTCTTGTTGGATTGTTCCCTTTAGTATTATAAAGTGGCCTTCTTTATCTCTTGTTATGTCCTTCACTTTGAGATCTAATTTGTCAGATATAAGTATTGGTACCCCAGCTTTTCTTTCATTTCCATTTGCCTGAAATACCATCTTCCATCCCTTCACCCTCAATCTGTGTGCATCTCTTTTCCTAAGGTGGGTTTCTTGAAGATAGCAGATATATGGATCATGTTTTCTTATCCAATCGGTTACCCTATGTCTTTTGATTGGAGCATTTAATCCGTTTACATTTAAAGTTATTATTGATAAGTACTTATCTGTTACCATTTTTAGTCCTTACCCCCGAGTTCCTTCTTCGCTTCCTATTTCTTTTTATTACAGCAGACCCTTTAACATTTCTTGCATTGCTGGTTTGGTGGTAATATATTCCTTTAGTCCTTTTTTTGTCTGTGAAGCTTCTAATTTCACCTTCAATTTTGATTGAGAGTCCTGCAAGGGTATAGTATTCTTGGATTCAGACCCTTCCTTTGCATGATTTTGTATATTTCATTCCATTCCCTTCTGGCCTGATGAGTTTCTGTTGAGAAATCAGTAGCTAGTCTTATGGGGGTTCCTTTGTAGGTAACTTTCTGTTTCTCTCTGGCTGCTTTTAAGATTCTTACTTTGTCGTTGGAGTTTGCCAATTTAATTATAATGTGCCTTGGTGTCGGTTTGTTTGGGTTCATTTTTCCTGGGACTCTGTGAGCTTCTTGGATTTGTGTGGGTTTTTTCTTTCCTATATTGGGGAAATTTTCTGTCATTATTTCTTCAAACAGGTTTTCTATTCCTTGCTCAGTTTCCACTCTTTCTGGAATCCCAATTATGCAGATGTTTGGTTTTGTGTTATGCCGAAGTTCCCTTAGGCTCTCCTCTTGCTTTTTAATTTTTTTTTCTAGAAGCTGCTGTACTTGGGTATTTTTTCCTACTGTGTCTTCTAGCTCACTGATGGGGTCCTCTGCTTCTTCTAGTCTACTTTTGATGCTTTCTACTGAGTTATTTATAGCAGTGATATCATTTTTCATTTCTTCTTGATTATTCTGCACCTCTTCTAGGTTCTTCTGCATTTCTTCTTGCTTCTTCTTCATTTCCTCTTGGCTCTTACTCACATTGTTGATTTTGTCTCCCATAATTTTCATCCACCTTATGATCATTTCTCTGAACTGTTTCTCTGGCAGGCTTATTTCTGCTTCTATTTTGTTTACTTCGTTTTCTGGTGAAACCTGCCTTTCTGTCTTATGTGGGCTATTTCTTTTTCTGCCCATGGTCTTTCTTCTCTGGGTGTCTGGTTATGTAGTTCTCTCTCCTAGGTTGATTGAAAGGCACAAACTACAACACGACCAGGTACAGCACACAAGGTACTGAGTAGAAATGTATTCAGGATGTTAATAATCACAAATAAGGTGACTACAAGGGGAGAATCTAAGATGGCAGCATAGGTAAACACCTATACTGCTGCCTCGCACAACAATTTCAAAACTACAACTAAAAGACATAACAGACATCATCCAGAACGTCAGGAAAGCTGGCGGAGTGGAAATTCTACAACTAGAAGGAAAGAGAGGGGCACAGAGAGACCCAGAGGACCTGCAAAAAGGTGAGGTATGGAGACGCAAGCATGGAGAGAACGGGTGCCTGAGAACCTGTCTGGCTTTCTCTGGTGGGAGTGAGACGGAGGCTCTCAAAGGCATTGAACCCCTTATCCTACAACATTAAACCCCAGATCCATCTGAAACTCATTTGGGGCGACTTTGGACTGTGAAAAGGGAGAAGTGCACGGAAATTTAGGGGAGTCGCAAAAGATCAGAAGTCTGATGGCGCACATGGCACTGCGCGCAGAGGACTGACCGCTAATTGTGCTGCTGGCTTTCACGAGTGGGTGGGAGACAGACCTTCCCAACTGTGTCACTTCTAACTCCACTAAACCCCATTTTCGGGTGAAACCCTGGGACCAAGACTCATATGGTCCTGGAGCGCAGGGGAACTGGAAAGACAGCGGTCTAGAGGCACTGTGAGAGAGCAGGCGAGAACAGGGACCGCTCCAGCAATTACCCAGTCACGTGAGACTCAGGGGCCGTGAAGGGCGGGGCTGACTGGAAGGCAAGGTGGTCCGTCAAGCCCTGAGACTCCATCCATCCCAACCTCAACAGAGAGGCTTTTGCAGTTTTTCAAGTATGGTATTATAAGGCTGAATCCAACACAGAAGTTCTCCCGGCATAGTGAAAATGCCGAGACAAGGGAAGGGATCATAAACAAAAGAAATGGAGGAAAACAAATGACTGGATATAGAGTTCAAAACCACGCTTATAAGGTTTTTCAAGAATATCCTAGCAAAGTTGGATAAAGTTAGCGAGAGCCAAGTGGAGATGAGAAAGAACCAACTAGAGATGGAAAAGGACCAACTAGAGATGAAAAAGGACCAACTAGAAATTAAACATACACTGACTGAAGTAAAAAATATTATACAGAGAACTAACAGCAGGCCAGTGGAGGCAAGAATCAAGTAAAAAATTTGAAATATAAAGAATCAGAAAACACTCAACTGGAAAAGCAAGAAGAAAAAAGAATCCAAAAATGTGAAGATAATGTAAGGAGCCTTTGAGACAGCCTCAAGCATACCAACATCAGAATTGTGGGGGTGCCAGAAGAAGAAAGAGAGCACAATACTGGAAACCTACTTAAAGAAATAATGGCTGAAAACTTCCCACACCTGGTAAAAGAAATAGACTTACAAGTGCAGGAAGCACACAGAACCCATATAAAAGGAATCCAAAGAGGACCACACCAAGAGACATCATAATTAAAATACCAAGAGCAAAAGACAAAGAGAGAATATTGAAAGCAGCAAGAGAAAAACAGTTAATTACTTACAAGGGAGCACCCATAGGACTGTCAGCTGAGTTCTCAACAGAAGTGATGCAGGCCAGACAGGAATGGCAAGAAATATCCAATGTGATGAATAGCAAGAACCTACCACCAAGATTACTCTATCCAGCAAAGCTATCAATCCGAATTGAAGGGCAGATAAAGAGCTTCACAGGTAAGAAAAAGCTAAAGGAGTTCATCAACTCCAAAACAGTATTATTTGAAATGCTGAAAGGTACTCTTTTAGAAGAAGAAGAAGAAAAAGGTAAAAGAAAAAAAATTATGAACAAATATATATCTATCAACAAGTGCATCTAAAAATTAAGTTAATTAAAAATTTGATCAACAGAATAAACTGGTGAATATAATAGATTTAGGAGCACAGAAAGGGAGTGGACTGATAATTCTCGGGGAAAGGAGTGAGGGGTGTACAGGGAGTGACTGGACAAAAATCATTCACCTATGGCCTCATCAATGGAAGGGGGAGGTAAGGGTAGAGGAAGGGGTGGGAGCGGGGTGGAGGGGAGCTATGGAGGGGAAAAAAGAGAGACAAAAAGGATAATCTGAATAATAATGATTTAATTAAAAAAAAATAAGGTGACCACCAATGAAAGACAAATTAGGGGTAAGTAGAGAAAGAAGAAGAGGAAAATGTGGAAAAAAGAAAAGAAAGAAATGCCAAAATCAAATTGGGAGAGGGAGAAAAATAAATAAAGAAATGAACAAAAAAAATGAAGTAAAATAAGAAAATAAAAAGGAGAAGAAGGAGAAGGAAAGTGGAAGAGAAAAAAGTCAGAGTGACAAGAAAGAGGATAAGAGAGAAAAGAGGAACAAAATATAGGTGTCAGGAGAAAACGACAATAGAACAGTTACTAATCTCAACAAATGTTGGCAAACCAGTACCTGGAGATTAATACAAACTACAAATAACAGCTGGTATGGAGGGAGGTGAGGGAAAAGAGAGGTAAAAAACAAACCAAATCAAAGCAAACAAAAAGCAAAATAAAACAAGTAGAATAAGCTAAAACAATCTCACCAAAAAAGTACAAAAAAATTGATATAATCACCATTCAGGCAAAGAGCAACAAAAGGTCATAGAGAAAAACAACCTTTTGGATAGTGAAGTCAAGAAGAGACAGGTTTTGTATGGGCTTGGAGTAGGGAATTTGAAATTAGATATATAAGTGGGGAGAAATTTTAACCAGGTAAAGAGAAAGAATAGGGAGAATCTAAAGTTGGCAAAGGGAAAGAGAAAACAAGACAACAAAATGGGGAAAGTTAGGAGAGAGTGTTGGCATAAAGGTAGAGTTGAGATAGAGTAAAATTATGCTAAAGAAAGATGATAATAGAATGTAGAACTCTAATCCCGAAGTAAAATAAAGGGAAAACAAAATGACACTTGTTTTTTTCCAAAATGGTAAAATAGTATTAGTACTAATACTAATTGAAAACAAAAATGTAATAATTAAAAAGGTAAAATCAACTGAGGAGGAAAGAAAAAAATTGTTTTTTAATTAAAATATGCAAAAATGAAAAAATATAAAATAAAATTAAAAATTAAAAAAAAAGAAAATGAAAAAAAGAAAAAAAAATAGAATGGTCATTCACTTCCGCTATTGTTCTGCTTGGCACTTCTGTTTCCCAGTCAGGAGGGTATTGCAGTTCCCTGTGTTCCACTACTGGTTGTGTTTTAATCTCTTTATTCTTTTGTGGTTATGCGAGAGTCAATTTGTGCGTCATCCACTGGGTGGCAGTGTTTCGGAACTGACCTCTGAGACTAAGCACAGGATCTCTCTAGGCTGTGCCAGATCCTGCTACTCTGTGGTTCTCAAAACCGGTTTGTGGGGATTTTGCAGCCGGGACACTGTAATAACTCCCAGGCTGTCCCTCTGTCTCAGATCAAAAGGAGTTGTTTTCCCGAGTTCCCCTCTGTCAACAGCTCTGAGAGTTTCCCTCCACACTTAGGGATCACACCCTGCCCCACATCCATGGACCTCTCCTTAGGCAGCTTTCCTGCAGTCTGGTTCCCACAGTGTGCGCGTCTCTGTTCTGCGGGACAGGAGACCTCACCTTATCCCAGGCGAAATCTGACTTTTCCGTGTGCCGTGTGGAGCTCCTCTGAGTCTGTGTCTGCGCAGATTGGAGAGCGGTGTTCTGGGTCCCTGGGTCCCCGGCTGTTTGGTGGGTGCTTCAGTCGCAGGTTTCAGACCGCTGCAGACATCCACCTCCCTCTGCAAGATGGCGCGGTCTCCACGTTCGCACTGGTGGCTCCAGCAGACAAAATCCCCGTGGCAGTGGGGCTGCCTGGCCCGGAGAGCCCCGTCCAGCAGTCTTCCACCTTCTCCTGGAGGATAACTGACTGTTAACTTGCCAACAATCACTTCCAGTGCGACTCTCAGCTGCTCTCTCTCCCTCTGCCCAGCGACAAAGCTCCAGAAGCTTCTGTCTATTCCGCCACCATTTTTCTCCCTCTCTCCCTGTCTGACACATTTAGTTTATTATCATGCTAAGGTGATTCTCTCCCCACCCCTCACCCTCCTTTTTTTTGAGCAGATTTTTCTATCTGAATTCCTTTAGACAGGTAAAGAGCAAGGGTGAAAGGTTCTCTCTGAGTCTTTTGTTTCTTAATAACCATCTTAGAATCCGTATCCCAAAAGGCATATTTTGGGGTGGCAAAACATTGGTCACCCTCAATATGAAATAATATGCTATTTTAAAAATTGAAGCTATCAGGTGATGGGTGAATAAGGCCTGGAAACCCAGAAACACTTACCTGTAATGCAGGAGCAAAGTCAACAGTCTTAAACTAACCATGTATCAGAATTGGAACATAGCAGCTGACACTGGCAGGTCTAGAGAATCAAAGAAGAAAAAAAAAAGGGGGGGGAGGGGGAGTGGTCATATGTTTCAACTTCAATCTCCACTTTCTTTTTTCCCACTATTCTACTAATTCTTCACCTTATCTTTTCTGCCCTGACAAGTTCTGTATTTGATCCTGATTTTATCTCTTTGTGAGACATTTCATCCAAAAATAATGTATAGTTCATTGCAGAGCTGGAACATTGTGCCAAATAGTGGAACAATCACCTGGATATGGACAGACATGCTCAAGGATGAATGTTATCAAAAGAAGGTACCATAGATGAGTGGGCAACAGTTGGAAAAAACAGTATTTGGTGGACAATGCTTAGGAAACCAGGATAACTTGACTTCCAATCCTAAGACTTAATTGAGCTAAGGAATTGTGTGCCAAACCATTCTCTGTTGTTGCTTAGGTGAAAAGCCAGCGGGCTGGAACAGTGACCTATTGACGTTGACAGTCTTCCATCTGGAGCTTAATCTGTTTCCGTATGTCTGTAACAATGTTGTGTCTTTCGCATCAGGATCATGTAACCCTGAAGGCCAGGCATCAAGCACAGACCAGAGTTATAGTCATTAGTCACACATGCAGGTCACTGGGCAATTCCAGGGCGCTGTCTTTGCTTGCAGCTGGAGAAGATACCATGTTCTATAACATGGTTCCTAAAGAGAGGAGTACACACAGGTGACAAGGCTGAAATCTGGCAGCAAAGTATGCTAGGAATCAGCTCCAGTGAAGAGCAGCTTCCCCTCTGCTGCTGGCTTTCCCTCCAGAGCCATGGGTTTGGCTCCTGGGTGACCAACTCTGTTGGAACTCATTATGTGATTGCACAGCAGCCTGTCTAGCCGTGGTAAAGTGTGGAACCACACAGTTGCTCTTTGTCCTCAATGTCCTGATGGCGAGTGTCTTGATGGTCATAGGGACGGTTTTCAGCTGTTTCCTTTGAAACACATTTGGGGAACCCAAATATTCCTTAAACATTTAAGCAACATAAATCTGTTTCCTCCTACTTTAAAGAGAAGGTGCTTACAAATGAAAACATTACTTGGATAGGGTAATTTGAGAAAAGGATACACTATGTCATAGACTCTTTTAAAAAGCACAGCAATAGCCTGGCTGGGTGGCTTTGTGGTTGACCATTGACCTATGAACCAGGAAGTCACAGTTTGATTCCTGGTCAGGGTACATGCCAGTGTTGTGGGCTTGATCCCCAGTGTGGAGTGTGCAGGAAGCAGCTGGTCAATGATTTTCTTTCATAATTGATGTTTCTCTCTCTCTCTCTCCTTTCCTCTTTGAAATCAATAAAAAATATTTTTTAAAAAAGGCAGAGGACTGGTAGAGCAAGGGTTCCCAAATTAACTGATTTCATTTAGTTTGTGGGTACTATTCAGTTTTTCACAGTGCTTTCTGGAAAAAAAAGGGGCGTGGGGACACACTCAAGTGAGTGGCTTTCATTATCTGACAAAAGAAAAGCACCACCCCCCATTTTAACTAAATTAAAGTGTTGAGTTAAATTTTGTACAGTATTTTCAAATTAAGTTTTGTTAACAAAATTTACTGTAACACTGTTTATATGGATTATTTTTATTGACCCTATATTAGCTCAAAGACTAATACTAAATTGTGATTTAGGGAAATACTTAGTTGGGGAATGAAGCACCCTACGTTTCTATGTCTAGAAGTTGGAGAATCTAGAGGAATAAACAAAACATATGTGTATGACCAGCAGTTCTCAGTGTTTCTCTTTACGGGAAGAAGGACATATACCTACAGGGACAGTGTCAGGTGGTGATGCAAGAGGTAGATTCTGGCCTAGACTTGGGCTCAAATCCTGGCTGCATCTTGATCTGTTGAATCTGCTTTCCATCTCCATTTCTTTTTGAAACATCCCCAATTCCTGTCTTCATCTGGGTAAAACTATTTTGTAAACCACCTCCACTAAGCCTACATCCTCTCTGTCCTTCATTGGAACACTAAAAGTATTGAGACACCTCTTATGTTACTCATGGGCTTTACCTCCTGATATTTTTCTTTGTTTTTATCTCCTTTACTAGATTCTGAGTTTCTCAAGGACAGCGTTTGTTTGATTGGCCTCTATAATTCCCCCAGTATCTGGCATGAATGTAGAAATGTAGTCATAAAAGGAAATCTAAACTGTAGAGTACTTGGTTCTAATATCATTCTTTCTGTTTCTCTATATCCTGCAGAGTGATTGGCCCATGGTGGGTTCTTGATGAGGGTCAGTGGGTAGCAGGCAGTGTAAAACAGGATAAGCTCTTGGGACTAAATTCTTAAGGCCAACCTGATTCTAATACTACAATAGAAGAAATTCAATTTAATTAACTGTTCACTTCCATTACATACATGCCAGACCCATTGTGATCACTACAATGAGTAATGTGTTTCCTTTGAGTTTGCAATCTGGTGGAGAAGACTGATGGAGAGGGATAGAAACAGAGATAGTGTTTGTTCATTCATCCCTTTACTTATTTAGTCTTTCTTGAAACATGGTATGTTATGTGCCTACTACTAGGTTTAAGAAAAACCCACCCAACATACACCCCGGCTATAACTTTATCCTAGGGGAAGAGAGAGACAGAGTGATACCAATGATGACTAGGGTTAGTGAAACAAAGGAAATGAATGCAGTGGTATGAAAATGCATATATTATGTGCCCTAATCTGAGGCAGGGATGGTCCCCCATGAAGCAGGACATTGAACTGAAACCCCAGGATGAATGGGCCTTGACCAGGGGCAGCTGCAAGGGAATAGCATGCAAGGGCATCTGAACTGTAAAATAGTGGCAGGAGTAAGGGCCAGCGAGAGAAAGTAATTCTGCTCATAGGTCTGGAAAGCTTCATGGAGGAGGGTTTTAATTGGGACCTGCGTGACAAAGATCATTGACAAATAAATGGAAGGGAGGAGAAGATGGCCCAGACAAGGTGACCAGTCTTACAGGTGTGGAGAACTGTGCAGAGAAAGGAATGGTTGAGTTACAGTTTATAAGAAGCTTCTCCAGTAGAATATCCATAGTGACGAAATACAGAAGTATATGTGGATCATGCATCACCAATTCTAAACATTTATTGGTTTAAAATTCAAGCTTCTTATGTTTAAAAGGTTAATTGTATATAAAAATCAGCTAAGATCATTCTTAGCAGATGATTCTATTAACATTTCTGTCAATTAAAGATCTTTACCATTAGTGCTGCATTTCAGCCCTCTAATCTAAAGCAACTTACCACATGGAATCACAGATTCCTTTTTTCATAAAAAATGAGATAATTTGTTAGCAAAACATTACAAATTATGTTGAGTTGACATCACCCAATTATAGCTACATTACTGAATTACACCTGTTCAGGCCAGAGCTGGGGAATTTGCTAGTGCAGCCTCCATTACAGCTAATGGGAAATACACTTCTAAAGCTCTTTGAATCCACTGCATCTTCTGTAAGAAGTGTTTTTCCTGTTGGGACTGCATTCTGGGTCTGACAAATGGATCCTGTGAGGATTTTATTTCTCACAGGATCTGGGGAAACCTCATACTGTTTGTTCACATGGGCTGTGACATCAGGGACTAGCTGGGCTGTGAAAGCCTCTTCAGATGTGCTTTGTAGCCTCCTGATAGATGGCCCTCCCTTCTGCCAGAGAGACTGTTCCCCTCAGTGCTGTGATTGAACTATGTTCCCTCCAGCGCTGAGCTGACTGCCTTTGAGTTTTCATTATGCAGCCTTTATGCTCAGTGCCCACGGCCACCTCCGCTTATTGATTTGGGGCCTGTGCCAGCTTCAAATTGTTTCCTTCAGAGTGGGTTTGCTCTGAACATCTGTATCTGTCCTCCATGGTATATGCCCTTCCATGCCAGTCCGCACTAATTTCTTGAGTAGTTTCAGAAGCCCTGGGTTTGACCTATCAGCTCAGATAGCAGGGCCCCAAAACTATGGTAACCATTATTATTATTATTATTATCATTATTATTATTATTCCTCCTCCTCCTCCTCCTCCTCCTCCTCCTCCTCCTACTACTACTACTACTACTACGACTATTACTACTATTATTATTACTTTGGAACATTACAGTAATTAAAATAAAATCCAAGAAGCTTTGGCTTCTTCCCCTACTCCTTTTCCCTCTAGAACACATTTTTGCGTGTAAATGTAAAGTGGGTGCCAATCTTCTTAACTGAGAATTTCTCCAGAGGAATGGCAGGTTGAAGAATTCAGTGTGTCACTTTGTATTTGAGATCTCTTAAGTACTTGTTTTTTAGTTTCCCAAAAGCCACTCATTGCTCTGTAGAAGGTGAGCAGGAGGCACCTGGTACTTCTGACCCTCTTTGCTCTGTCTTCACAGGTATTCAGTGTTCCTTTGGCAAGGAAATGTATTTCATAGTTTTCCCTTAACATTTATCAAATTACCTTAGCAGTTGTATCATCAAGCAGCGCAACATTTGAAAACGTTCTTTATTTTATGTTGTAACCCATATCTGGTACTGGGAAAATATTTTTTGGATAGAAAAAACCTGACAATTGTCTTTAAAACAATCTATTTAAAAACTAATAGATTAAATAGCATCTAAAGGGATTATGTGGCTCAGTAGATGGAGTTTTGGGACCTTATGATAGACAGCGTTTGATCTGAGCCTGTTCTGCTATGACAGTGCAGGGTGGTGCAGCACTGCTCACAGGGAGGGTGTGCTGGTCCAGTGTGCAATTAATGTTCTCAGAAATGGACAATAAGATTTAGAAATTTGGGTGCAAACAAGAGTAAATTTATTGAATATAATAAGAAATTTGAGGTTTAATATGATTACTTTTATTTTTATTTCATTCAGGAATTTTTTAACATATTTATTGATATCAGAGAGTAAAGGAGAGAGAGAGAGAGAGAGAGAGAGAGAGAGAGAGAGAGAGAGAGAGCGCTTGATTTGTCATTTTATTGTTCCACTTATTTATGCATTCATTTTTTGATTCTTATATGTGCCCTGACTGGAATTGAACCCCATAACCTTGGCATGTAGGGACAACACTCTAAGCAACTGAGCTATCCAGCTAGGCCCAGTAATTAATTTTTATTGTATCTTCTAAAGTGTTAGAAGATACAATGTGTCTGATTGCCCTCCCCTAAGTCTTCATCACAGTTCTTTTGTATTTTTGGTTAAAAATACAGCCTCATCATTCCTCTTTCATAGTCCTTGGGTGTGAATCCTGCATACACTATTTACTGGCTGTTTGGCTTGACCAGTTACCAAGTCTCTCTAAAGCTCATTCTTTATCCTGAAAATTTGGGTGAGATGGTTATTGTACTTACCTTGCAGGATTGTGGCTGGGTTAATTTAGATGTTATAGGTAAAGCTACAGGGCACAATACAGTGCATGAGGCAGTCCTGGAAAGAACTTGAGTGAGATGCTTGGTATGTAATAAAACTCAATAAATGTTGTTTATCATGATTTGTTGTGAGGTAAAACTTGTGTTTGCCTTTTTTCCTAATCTGAAGAATATTAGGAAATAAAATACAGTAATGTCTTAATTTGGGTCTTACATTTGTAAAATTCTATCAAGACATGGACTTCATATTTAGGCTACAACAAAAGTCTTTTGTCCAAGATTATATTCATACTGTTTTTCTCAGTCTTGTGTCTTCTGCTGGTGTATGGAAATTTCTAGAACTTGCGTGCAGTGTAACTTTCTTTTTTTTTTAAATTAAATCTTTATTATTAAGATTATTACATTTGTTTCTCTTTTTCCCCTCCATAACTCCCCTCCACCCAGATCACAACCCTCCCTTTATCCTTACCTCCCTCCCGTTGACCTCATCCATAGGTGTATGATTTTTGTCCAGTCTCTCCGTGTGTACCCCTAACCCCTTTCCCCCTGAGAATTACAGTCCACTCCCTTTCTGTGCTCCTGATTCTATTATATTCACCAGTTTATTCTGTTCATCAAATTTTTAATTCACTTAATTTTTAGATTCACTTGTTGATAGATACGTATTTGTTGTTCATAATTTTTTGTCTTTTACCTTTTTTCTTCTTCCTCTTCTTAAAGAGTACCTTTCAGCATTTCATATAATACTGGTTGGAGTTGATGAACTCTTTTAGCTTTTTCTTCTCTGTGAAGCTCTTTATCTGCCTTTCAATTCTGAATGATAGCTTTGCTGGATAGAATATTCTTGGTTGTAGGTTCTTGCTGTTCATCACGTTGAATATTTCTTGCCAGTCCTGTTTGGCCTGCATCATTTCTGTTGAGAACTCAGCTGACAGTCATATGGGTGCTCCCTTGTAGGTAATGAACTGTTTTTGTCTTGCTGCTTTTAATATTCTCTCTTTTTCTTTTGCTCTTGGTATTTTAATTATGATGTGTCTTGGTGTAGTCCTCTTTGAATTCCTTTTATATGGGGTTCTGTGTGCTTCTTGGACTTGTAAGTCTATTTCTTTCACCAGAGGTGGGAAGTTTTCAGCCATTATTTCTTTAAATAGGTTTTCAGTATCTTGCTCTCTCTCTTCTTCTGGCACCCCCACAATTCTGATGTTGGTACACTTGAAGCTGTCCCAGAGGTTCCTTACATTATCTTCACATTTTTGGATTCTTTTCTCTTCTTGCTTTTCCAGTTGAGTGTTTTCTGTTTCTTTATATTTCAAATTTTTGACTTGATTCTTGCCTTCCTCTAGTCTGCTGTTAGGTCTCTGTATAATATTTTTTATTTCAGTCAGTGTATGTTTAATTTCTAGTTGGTCCTTTTTCATCTCTAGTTGGATTCTTTTCCATCTCTAGTTGGTCCTTTTCATCTCTAGTTGGTCCTTTTTCATCTCTTCTTGGGTCTCGCTAACTTTATCCAACTTCTCTAGGATATTCTTGAAAAACCTTATAAGCATGGTTTTGAACTCTAAATCCACTCATTTGTTTTTCTCCATTTCTTTTGTTTGTGATCCCTTCCGTTGTCTAGGCATTTTCACTATGCTAGGAGAACTTCTGTGTTGGATTTCAGCCTTATGATACCATACTTGAAAAACTGCAAAAGCCTCTCTGTTGAGCTTGGGATGGGTGGAGTCTCAGGGCTTAAGGGACTGCCTTGCCTTCCAGTTGGCCCTGCCGTCCACGGTCCCTGAGTCTCACGTGACTGGGTAGTCAGTGGAGCGGTCCCTGTGTGCACACGTGCTCTCTTGCAGTGCTTCTAGACCTCTGCCTTTCTGGCTCCCCTGCGCTCTGGGACCACACGAGTCTGGGTCCCCAGGGTTTTGCTCAAAACTGGGGCCCAGTGGAGTCAGAAGTGGCACAGCTGGGAGGGTCTGTCTCCCGCCCACTCCCAAAAGCCAGCAGCACAATCAGCAGTCGGTCCTCCACGCAAAATGCCTTGCTCGCCACCAGACTTCTCATCTTTTGCGACTCTCCTAAATTTCGTGCACTTCTCCCCCTTCACAGTCCAAACTCCCCCCGTATGAGTTTCGGCTGTATCTGGGGTTTAGTGTCGTAGGATAAGGAGTTCAATGCCTTTGAGCCTCTCTGTCTCCCTCCCGCCAGAGAAAGCCAGCCAGGTAATCTGGCACCTTCTCTCTCCACGTGCGTGTCTCTGTACCTCAGCTTTTTGCAGGTCCTCTGGATCTCTGTGAGCCCCTCTCTTTCCTTCTAGTTGTAGAATTTTCACTCAGCCAGCTTTCCTGTGGTTCTGGATGATGTCCGTTCTGTCTTTTAGTTCTAATTTTGAAATTGTTGTGTGAGGCAGCATTGTAGGTGTTTACCTGTGCCGCTATCTTGGATCTCCCGGAAACCTAATTCTGCAGTGTAACTTTCACTCTGCTTCAAGAATTTGGACTCTAGTTGGAAAAAATGTTCATACACAGTCCTTGACAGATTTCCTCAAATTAGTTCTAGAACTTTGCACAGAAGAGCTTTAACCTCCCCCACCACTGCCCACCTTTTTGTATGTGTTATATTTCTTTTGTGGCTTAAAATTTATATATTTGTTATTCATGTAACCAACACCTATCAAAAACCTTTAGGGGGTCTGTCTTTTGCCAACCCAGTGGCTGCTGCTGTAGTTTATACAAAATTTTGTATAAGGTATTTAAGGCAGTAAGACATGGAGACTAAAAAATGACCCAGGTGTCAGTGGCGGTGGAAAATACCAAGAATAATATTGGAGCACTTTTTAAAAACTTGATTTCTCATAGGAAAAAAGGGAGAGAGAAAGACCCATAGGTTAGTCTTGTGACGCCCATCACCCACCTACTCCCAAATGAAAGCTCCACATGCCCCGACCTCAATTGAACCCACAATCCAGGTATGTGCCTGACTAGGAATCAAACCAGTGACCTTTGAGTGCACTGGACAACCCTCCAACAAAATGAACCACACTGTCCAAGGCTGGAGTACTTTAAGAAGAAATATCTGTCCACTGATGACATAGAGCAGTTGTCGGCAAATTGGGCCGTTCTATTGACTAATGAGTTTGCTGACCACTGACATAGAGGATGGCAGTGTGCAGGCTCCCTAATACCTACAGTTGAAAATCAAAGAACTGGTTGACCAGCATCATCTGACTCAGAGTTTGTGCCTTAAAAATTTATTAGGAAAATTTTTCATATGTATACTGAAATAGAACTAAGGATAGTGAACATACATATACCCATCATCTTGCTTTAATGAGTATCAACATTTTGCCAATCTTATTTCATCTATCCTATTTTCTTTCTTTCTTTTTATTTTTTGTATTTTAAGGTATATCTTGCATATTACATCATTTCACCTGAAATTCTTCAGTGTATATCTCGAAAGATATTTTTCCCCTTTACTTAAATAGCATGCCATCATCAAAGTTAATGAAATTAACAATAATTTCTTAATTTGTCCTTTTGTAGTTGCCTTGGTTGACGTCAGAATTCAAATGGGATCCACACACTGTATTGAGCTGTGTTGACTAAGTCTCTTTTATCCCAAAACAGTTCTCCCCACCCGTCAGTGCCCCGGAGATGTGGGAGAAAGTGGGCCATTTGCTCTGTGTTATGAACTTGGCTGTTTGTGTGCTTGTGATAGTGTTTAACTTTCCTATAATAACTTGATCTTTAGTTAGAGCCTTCATTAGATTTTGTGAGTTTTTTTAGGCAGCAGGGCTTCAGAGGTAGTGCCCAGTATGTCCTTCTGCATCACAGCATGAAGCACATAATGATGGATCATTTTTCTAGTAATGAAGCCAAGATTAATCAGTGGGGTCAACCTGGTTCTTTTGTTACCAAGTTCCTCCTTTTGCTTCCCCCCTGATTTTATGTCTGTTGATGATGGTTGCTTGTATCTGGATATGAGGCTTTCTTTTCTCATTTATTGCTACAAAGTGACAGTTTTCTAATTCTGTCATTCTTCCTGTATTTATTAGTGAATGCTTCTGTTAAGAACTGTTTTTTCCTCATCAACCATATGTCTGTCATGGAATACAGTTCATGTTGTCAGGAAAATACTTGTTTCTTTACCATATTTCAATTTTTCAGGTTAATGAATAGTAATCTCCAATTAGTAACTAATGAGGATTTTTAATAGTATTTTACAAACTTGAAAAATATATATTTTATATGTTTGAATTCATCTCAATCACTAATTTTTTTGATGTTCAAATTTTCTCTTGGTTTTCTATTGTTTCCAAGTGTCCTTTAAATTGTTTTATTTTTGTTAAATTTTGGTTGTATGAAACTTCAATTGTATGCAAAACTAGACAGAATAGTGTAATTAATCTGTGTGTACCCATATCCTGCTTCAAAATAATCAGCTCTTGGCCAGTTTCTTTCTTTCTTTTTTTTTTTTTAATACTCCAACTTACTTCTCTCCTCCCATATTTCTTGTGGCTTCATTTTTAAATATTTAAGTTTAAATCCCATTACCCTGTAATTTCCATCTTTAGGCCACAAAAGATATCTTAGGTAGAACATGTGCTTTTAATTACTTAACTTACTGCATTGATTAATTAGGGTGACACCGGCTGCTTAGCACATAAACTTCAAACCGTAATGTGGCTTAAAAAAGATGGTAATTTTTCTTTTGGGATGATTCAGGAATCTAGGCTTCTCCATCTGTGTTTTTTCCTCCCCTTCAGTATGATATTCTTTGCACCTATTCAGTGGAAGGGGAAGAAAAGGCTAGAAGTTACATCCATTTCTTAAAAGCTATAACCCAGAATTCGTATATATTCCATTGGCTAAAAGTCACATGGACACAAAAACAGGCCTGGTCAATGTGAATAAATGTCGGGAACGAAGAATATATGAATTTTTGGTGAACACTTTTAGTTTCTCTTATATTACACTGTACATTTAAGGAATCCACAAATAATTCTGGAATTCTTACTTTGATTATAATCATCACAATTACCTTTGGTATTCTTTAAGATATTGTTTCAGTTCATTAAATGCATTTTGCTGGCCTTTGAGAACAAATGCTTTTTAAAGAAGGACATGAAGGAAATCAGTGATGAATGACCTGTTGAGTTGTTTCTTTTCTTTTTAAATTATGGGATAAATAATAGATGGGTATTTCTATCTTTGCAAGGAGATTTCTTAAAAAACTCTGAATTACATCAAGAGTAAACAAGGTGATTAATATCCAGGTTCCCACACAGGTAGGAGAAGGTTCAGTACTTTGCTAGTTGCTAAATAAGTCAGGAGTCCCAAGAGGATGGAGACTGTGTAGACTTGATGTCCACCTCTTGGGAAGTAAGTGCCCTGGGAATCCTTTGAATTTTGATATGTGGGCATTGAGCCCTGTTTGTAGTAAGTTCTAAGCTAACTTGTGGCATTCAATGTCCAAAATGCACACAAGGCTGAGGGC
Source organism: Lasiurus cinereus (assembly GCA_011751065.1). NCBI lineage: Eukaryota > Metazoa > Chordata > Mammalia > Chiroptera > Vespertilionidae > Lasiurus > Lasiurus cinereus. Next base: position 11,545,415 of record JAAGEH010000020.1, read on the forward strand.
ACAAGCCCTAGGGGAGAAGAGAAGGCAAGGAGAGCTCCCCAAAAGAGGAAGCCCTATCTCTGTATGAGACCAATGATTTATGTGTGCTCTCTTCAGGCTGAGCTACCAGTCTGGCAGGGAGCTGATTATGGAGAAGCAAAGTTTTTCCCTCTACAGGTAATGAATTCTAGGTCATTCTTATTGTGCTGCCATCTGATTTGGGGAGATTGTTGGCTAGGGGTGCCTAACGTGAAACAGTCCATGGGGCAGCAGATCCCATAGTTCACGTATAGATATTTAATACTTGCAACAAATACCACACACAACTCCACTACCCCTGGCCTTGGGTCATGTACAGCCTATTTAATTCTATGTAAACCCTTTCATTTAGTTTAGGATTAACAGTTTGAAAATTGCCTCTGTTGCTTCATCTTGAACTTACCAGGATATTAACATTATGGTGTTAAAAAAAAAAGAAAGACTTTTCTCATTAATGTGCTTTTTTTTTTTTTAAACAAAGTCAGTTGTCTAACTTGTGAAGAAGCCTATAGGACTCTATGAAACTTTGGCATTTTGGATGGACAAATAAATGGGTGGTCTATAAACTTAGACATTTTTGTTCAGTTGAACTTTGTGCAAAATAAGGTTTTCACAGACCGACTGTACTCAAGAGTACTTCCAGTCCAAAATTTAAAAAATCTAAAAGGCAGAAGCATCTGAGATCAAAGGATCTGAGATCTTGCTTCCTAGCTTGCCACCAGTTTGGCTCAAATAAACCCTTATAAAAAGATTAAAAAAATAAAAAGGCTAAGAAATTCTTTGAAACTTGTTACCTTAGATGCTGCCTCTGTTTCATGAGGTGATGAATATTTTCATTATGATTTATCCAATGTTTTAGATCATACACACTAATTAACTTTTTTTTTTAAATTAAATCTTTATTATTCAGATTATTACATTTGTTTCTCTTTTTTCCCCTCCATAGCTCCGATCCACCCGGCTCCCACCCTTCCCTCTACCCTTACCTCCCCCCCCATTGATGAGTCCATAGGTATATGATTTTTGTCCAGTCACTTCCTGTACACCCCTCCCCTCTTTCCCCCTGAGAATTATCAGTCCACTCCCTTTCTGTGCTCCTGATTCTATTATATTCATCAGTTTATTCTGTTGATCAAATTTTTAATTCACTTAATTTTTAGATTCACTTGTTGATAGATATGTATTTGTTCATAATTTTTTGGCTTTTACCTTTTTCTTCTTCCTCTTCTAAAAGAGTACCTTTCAGCATTTCATATAATACTGGTTTGGAGTTGATGAACTCCTTTAGCTTTTTCTTCTCTGTGAAGCTCTTTATCTGCCCTTCAATTCTGAATGATAGCTTTGCTGGATAGATTATTCTTGGTTGTAGGTTCTTGCTATTCATCACATTGAATATTTTTTGCCACTCCCATCTGGCCTGCATAGTTTCTGTTGAGAAATCAGCTGGCAGTTGTATAGGTAATGAATTGTTTTTCTCTTGCTGCTTTTAATATTCTCTCTTTGTCTTTTGCTCTTGGTATTTTAATTATGATGTATCTTAGTGTGGTCCTCTTTGGATTCCGTTTATATGGGGTTCTGTGTGCTTCCTGGACTTGTAAGTCTATTTCTTTTACCAGATGTGGGAAGTTTTCAGTCATTATTTCTTTAAGTAGGTTTTCAGTATCTTGCTCTCTCTCTTCTTCTGGTACCCCCACAATTCTGATGTTGGTACGCTTGAGGCTGTCCCAGAGGCTCCTTACATTATCTTCACATTTTTGGATTTTTTTTTCCGTCTTGATTTTCCAATTGAGTGTTTTCTGATTCTTTATATTTCAAATTTTTGACTTGATTCTTGTCTTCCGCTGGTCTGCTGTTAGGTCTCTGTATAATATTTTTTATTTCAAGTCAGTGTTTGTTTAATTTCTACTTGGTCCTTTATCATCTCTCGTTGGTCCTTTTCCATCTCTAGTTGGATCTTTTGCATCTCTAGTTGGTCCTTTTTTATCTCCTCTTGGGACTTGCTAAATTTATCCATCTTTTCTAGCATATTCTTGAAAAACCTTATAAGCGTGGTTTTGAACTCTATATTCAGTCGTTTGTTTTTCTCCATTTCGTTTGTTTGTGATCCCTTCCCTTGTCTCGGCATTTTCACTATGCTAGGAGAACTTCTGTGTTGGATTCAGCCTTATGATACCAGACTTGAAAAACCACAGAAGCCTCTCTGTTGACCTTGGAATGGGTGGAGTCTCAGGACTTAGGGGACCACCTTGCCTTCCAGTCGGCCCTACCCTCCACGGCCCCTGAGTCTCACGTGACTGGGTAATGGCTGCAGTTGTCCCTGTGTGCACACGTTCTCTCAAAGTGCCTCTAGGCTGCTGCCTTTCCTGCTCCCCTGTGCTCTGGGACCACACGAGTCTGGGTCCCCAGGATTTTGCTTGAAACTGGGGCCCAGTGGAGTCAGAAGTGGCACAGCTGGGAGGGTCTGTCTCCCGCCCACTCCCGAAAGTCAGCGGCACAATCAGCAGTCGATCCTCCGCGCAAAATGCCTTGCTCGTTACCAGACTTCTCATCTTTGCGACTCCCCTAAACCTCCGTGCACCTCTCCCCCTTCACAGTCCAAACTCCCTCCGAATGAGTTTCGGCTGGATCTGGGGTTTAGTGTCATAAGATAAGGAGTTCAATGCCTTTGAGAGTCTCCGTCTCCCTCCTGCCAGAGAAAGCCAGCCAGGTTTGCCATCATCTGCTCTCTCCACGCGCACATCTCCATAGCTCAGCTTTTTGCAGGTCCTCTGGATCTCTGTGAGCCCCTCTCTTTCCTTCTAGTTGTAGAATTTCCACTCCGCCAGCTTTCCTATGGTTCTAGATGATGTCTGTCATGTCTTTTAGTTGTAGTTTTGAAATTGTTGTGCGAGACAGCAGTGTAGGTATTTACTTATGCCGCCATCTTGGATTCTCCACACTAATTAACTTTTACATTTTATTTCTTTTGAGATGATTTTAATTCAAAACAGGAAACTACCTTTCCTATAACATCATACTGTGAAGATCTTTTTGCCACTGATTTTTTATGTAAACCTAGAAAAAGTACTGCCATTAAAAAAGGGCTTAATTTGTACATTCAAAGGGGAGAAGGGAGGTCCCAGTATAACCCTTTGAAGTTTACAAATGGCTTCTCCCATCCAAAACACCCTAAAGTGCCATATACAAAGACTCCAACCCATAACAACTTACTTTACTCTCCTACTGCTTCCTCTCTACCGTAAGTAATACTGCTTGACTTCTGAAGAAGAGCTTAGCTTTCAGAAGAATCTTCCTTTTGATAATAATACTAGAGGCCTGGTGCACGAAATTTGTGCATGAGGATGTGTGTCCCTCAGCCCAGCCTGCATCCTCTCCAATCTGGGACCCCTTGAGGGCTGTCTGACTGCCCGTTTAGGCCCAATCCTACTGTCATAATCCAGGACTGCTGGCTCCAAACTGCTCACCTGCCTGCCTTCCTGATTGCCCCTAACCACTCCCCTGCCAGCCTGATTGATGTCTAACTGCCCTCTCCTGCAGGCCTGGTCACCACTAACTGCCCTCCTCTGCAGGCCTGATCACCCACAACTGCCCTCCCTTTCAGGCCTGGTCCCTCCCAAATGCCCTCCCCTGCTGGCCATCTTGTGGCAGCCTTCTTGTGTCTACATGGGGGGAGCCACTTGTGTGTTGGAGTAATGGTCAATTTGTATATTACTCTTATTACATAGGATTCTCTTTTAAGTGCTGTAGTAGCCCAAAGCTTAAAATTTCTCACAAATTTTAGAAAGACCTGGGGGACAAGGGAGCAAAATATAATAAGAATGACTATAAGAATTAGCTTGATATGCTAGTTATATATATTTCAATGTGCTTGGAATGAAACAAATTATTAAAATAGAAAGAAACACACACACATATAATCCCAGTGATACTCCCAGTGGTACATATGCCAGGTGTTGGGAAGCATTGTTACTTCTCCTGCTTTTCAGATGAGGAAACCAAAACATAGTGAGGCTATGACATATTTCCTGGGTGGATTTTGGACTAGACCAAAGTGCTCTGGCATCAGAGCCAAGCTGGTACTACCAAGTCTCATAGCATTTTTCTTCGTGTCCAAAGTTTTTTATATGAAAAAGGTAGGCTGCTTTCTGTGGTAGAGCCAAGAAAATGATTTTATAATGCAAGTCAGTAAAATACCCAGAACTCTCAACTAATTGATCTGTGTTCTCGCTTTCTGCTGGTGCCGCCTCTATGACCAGTGTGATTTAATGTGTTTACAGGTTTAAATCAATAATGTGAGTATATTAGAGCCTAAATTGACTTAGTAAATTTCTCAAACTTCCCCAATATAATTCTTTTGTAGCTTTTGAATGAATAAAAATTAAAATAATTTTTTTGTCTTTTTTGTATTATTCTTAATAATTTAAAACATCTCTCTCTAAGACAACAGATGGAAACCACTATTGCTTTTAGAAAAGAAAGGCTATTGCACAAATCAACCTAGTCAAGGCAGAAAGCGAAATTTTCTTCAGGAAAATTACTGTCCATCACCTTGAGCCACAAGAGGAAATTTTAAATAGCCTTTGGAGTCCTTATACCATAATCTGAACTATGTTTAGTTTCTACTCTGCAAAACTGTCTGGCATTGTCTCTGGCCATTTGATTTGATTGCCTTTCCATAGCAGTGAGATTCAAGGTCACACTGAAAACCTTGGAGGGATTTTATCTATTGGAAGGTACATGTTAAACATTATGGAGAAACCAAGGAGTGAAGTGGAGAAATTAGCTGGAGCAAAGCAGAACCAGTCTCGCTAATTTAATTTTTACCAGTGACCTTTTTCTGGATGATATTGAGAAAGAGGACAGAAGCATATTAGTTACTTTATGTCATTCATGGAATTTTAAACTCTTAGGAATACTTTAGTCTAATCCCTTCAATTTTCACATAAGTGGCTGAAAATCCAGCTAGTTTAGGTAATTTATGATGGGATTAACAGCTGACTAGTTGCAGATCTAGAATTAGAGCTCAAGTTTCCTTTCTGACATACTAAGGTACTGTATCAATTAAAATTGTGTGTCTGCAAGCAACAGAAACTGATTCTAACTAGAGAGAGTGCTCTATATAGGGTGGATTTGGGGTAGCTTACAAAGTGTAATGTCAATATTATTATAGTTTATTTTTGGTGGGAAGGTGAAGAATAGAAATGGATAAATAATGAAAAGTTTATTTAAAATTTTAAAACATTGTACAGTTAACATGGATAGAATGCAAAAATATATTATTTAAAAATATATTGAGATGAATTTATGCAACATAAAATTAACTGTTTTAAAGTGAACATTTCAAAGACATTTAGTATATGGGCAGCATTAAGCATCTACCACTTCTATCTAGTTCCAAAACATTCCCATCACGCCAAAGTAAAAACCTATGCCCATTAAGCAATTTCTCCCCATGCCCCTTGCTTCTTCTAGTTCCTGTTAGCCATTAATTTATGTTCTGTGTCTTTGGATTTACCTATTTTAGATATTTTGTACAAATGAAATCATATAATATGTGACCTCTTTTGCTTCTTTCACTTAGCATAATGTTTTCCAGGTTCATCTATGTTGTAGCATGTATTAGTACTTCTTTCCTTCTTAGGGCTGAATATATTCTAATGTATGTAGATACCACAATTTGTTGATTCATTCTTTGATCCACTGATGGACACTTAGGCCATTTCCACCTTTGGCTATGTGGATACCACTGCTATGAATATGCATGCACATGTTTGAGTCCCTGCTTTCAATTCTTTTGGGCATATACCTAAGAGTGGAATTCCTGGGTCATATGGTAATTCTCTGTTTAACTTCCTGAGAAACCACCAAACTGTGTTTCTCCACTAGCAATATGTGAGGGTTCCAGTTTCTCCACATCCTCACTTACATTTGTTACTTTCCATTTAAAAAAATTAAAGCAATTCTAACTATTACAAAGCAGTACCTTCCTCACTGAGGTTTTGATTCTCATTTTCCTAATGACTAATGATACCCAGCATCTTTCCATATGCTTATTGATCATTTCTATATCTTCTCTGTACAAATGGCTATTCATGTCCTTTGACCATATTTTAATTGTGGCTTTTTATTTTTGCCTTTTTGTTGTTGAGTTGTAAGAGTTCTTTATATACTCTAGATACTAGACCCTTATCAGACATGTTCTTACATTCCATAGGTTGTCTTTTTACTTTCTTGACAATGGTCTTTGATATTAAACAGTTTTTAATTTTGAGAAGTTTAATTTATATCTTTTTTTCTTTTGTTACTTTTGCTTTAGGTGTCATATATAAGAATTCATTGCCAAATACAAGGATAATGATTTACTCCAGCATTATCTTCTAATAGCTTTATGGTTTTAGCTCTTATATTAATTTTATATATGGTATGATGTAGGATTTCAATCTTTTTCTTTTGCTTGTAGTTATCCGGTTGTCATAGGCACCATTTGTTGAAGAGACAATTTTCTTGCCATTAAATGGGCTTGATACTACTGTTGCAAATCAGTTGATATACAATACATGAATTTTTAATGTAGATGATGAGCCTTCAAAGAGTGTCTCCTTTTGGAGTTTTCTTAGAGCTCTGCTCTAGTAGAAAGAATGATGTTGGGCAGCAAACAGCCTGCTTACACAGCCCATCCACTGACCTTTGTTAGTGTGAACTCCCAAGGTAGGCACATTTTCTTCTGTTGAAATTCAGCAGTAGTGACCTGCAAGAATTTCAAGTTTGTGAACTTGGGATAATTATAAAGGAAAGATATGGGGGTGGAGTGTGGAAAATGAAGACAAAGTATAAAGTAGAGTAAGAGAAGTCTTACCATTCAGTTTGTCTATAAATTCTGTATACATGCTGGGAGATTTCCTTCCTTTCGTAACTATCCCCTAGAAATATACACTAATGTGAACCCATTGTTATTTTGTATCTTCTAGTGATCACATTAAAAAGAGTAAAAAAAAAACAGATTGAATTAATTTTAAAAACATGTTTTATTTAGCACAATGTACCAAAATATTACTTTTTCACTATTATAAAATACAAAATATATTGATGGGATTTTACTTTTTTTTCACACTAAGCCTTTGAAATCTGGTGTGTGCTTTACACTTTCAGCACATATCATTTTGCACTAGCTCTATTTCATGTAACTGGTGGCCACTTCATTAGACAGTATTGTTCTAGACAAGGGATTGGCATGCTTTTTCTGTAAAGGGCCAGACAGTAATGATTTTTGGCTTTACACACTATGCAGTCTTCTGGCAACTATTCACTCTGCTTTTATATTTAAAAAAAGCCCTAGACAATATGTAATCACAGGAGCATGGCTGTGTTCTTAGAAAATTCTATCTACAGAGAGAGGTGGCAGCCCGCCTTTGGCTTGCAGGCTTTAGTTTCCTGATCCCTATTCTAGACTGTCCCTGTTAGCTCAGTTCTTCTCTCCTCACAGTTAATTCCGTAGGCCTGTTAGCCACTTTGCTTGCTTCTAGTGTCTTAATGTATTGAGTTTCCAGAAATGAATTTTCTCTGCTCTTTCTGGCATTGCTATACCAAAAAAGAGGTGAAATGAGATGGGGTGCTTTAAACCTTGGGTGACTCCTATGGGTGGATGAAGGAAGCAAAAGAGACTTAGTTGCTCTGGCCTCTGTAGAAAATATAACAGTTATTGTATACATTTGCCTGTGAATATTTACCTTTTGCTAATATGTCTTCTGTTCCTGTTTCTCTGAAGTGGTCCCTGAATCCTCATCCACAGAAAACCTCTCCAGGTAGAATGTTCCTGGCTCTCGGGGGGAGCAATGAATCAGATTATAATCAAATCTATAACCTTCATGTGGACAAGGTACAGAGCATGTGAACTTCTGTATTTGAGGCAGTTAGCATACTCCATGCCCCTGGGAGCTACTCAGCATATATTTTCTTAATGAATAAATGAATGAAATAATAAAGCAGCTCTAATTCTGGACTTTTGTCACTCAAGTTGATTAAGATTTGGTTACTAAAGTTTCCTTTTATGTTCTGCAGCTTAAAATGTTATGTCCAGATACATAAAATGATGCTCCTGGATTCACTCAACTTGCATTGACATCTGAGCAGTCAGTTCCCAATAGCCTGACTTGCCTTGATTATTGTTCATGTTCATTTGATTTAATTTATTGAAGGTGATCTTACTCTGTATTTCCTTTAAAATTTTTTTTTGCATTTTAATTTCTTTATTAGTTAAGGTATTAAATATTTGTCCTCATCCCCCCATTACCTTCCCATATCTCCTCACCACCCCCTCATGCTCTCATGCCCCTGTTGTCTATGTCGACTGGTTAGGCTTATATACATGCATACAAGTTCATAACCCCACCTTCCCCTACCTTCCCAATGAGGTTTGACAGTCTGATAGGTGCTTCCCTGTCTCTGGATCTGTTTTTGATCATTAGTTTATATTATTCATTATTTACCATAGATGAGTGAAATTATGTGATATTTATCTTTCTCTGACTGGCTTATTTCTCTTATCATAATGCTCTCCAGTTCATCCATGTTGTTGCAAATGGTAGGAATTCCTTCTTTTTTAGCTTGGCGTAGTATTCCATTGTGTAGATGTACCACAGCTTTTTAATCCACTCATCTGCTGATGGGCACTTAGGCTGTGTACAAATCTTAGCTATAGTGAATTGTGCTGCTATGAACATAGGAGTTCACATATACTTTCTGATTCGTGTTTCTAGTTTTTTTTGGATATATTCCTAGAAGTGGTATTACTGAGTCAAATGGGAGTTCCATTTTTAGTTTTTTGAGGAAACTCCATACTGTTCTCCATAGTGGCTGCACTAATCTGCATTCCCACCAACAGTGCACGAGGGTTGCTTTTTCTCCGCATCCTCTCCAACATTTGTCATTTATTGATTTGTTGATGATAGCTATTCCGACAGGTATTATGATGGTACTGCATTGTCGTTTTGATTTGCACCTTTCAGATAATTAGTGAATTTGAGTATGTTTTCATATGTCTCTTGACCTTCCTTATGTCTTCTTTCGAAAAGTACCTATTTAGGTCCATTATCCATTTCTTGATTGGATTGTTTATTTTCCTATTGTTGAGTTATATGAATTCCCTGTAGATGTTGGAGATTAGCCTCCTATCTGTGATAACATTGGCAAATATGTTCTCCCATGAAGTGGTCTTTCTTGTTGTTTTGTTGATAGTTTGTTTTGCTGTGCAAAAGCTTTTTATTTTGATGTAGTCCCATTTGTTTATTTTCTCTTTATTTTCCATTGCCCTAGGAGCAGTATCAGTGAAGAAGTTCATTTGGCATATGTCTGAGATTTTGCTGCCTGTGGATTCCTCTAGTATTTTTATGGTTTCCCATCTTATGTTTAAGTTCTTTATCCATTTTGAGTTTATTTTTGTGTGTGGTGTAAGTTGGTGTTCTATTTTCATTTTGTTTTTTTGCATGTATCTGTCCAATTTTTCCAACATCATTTATTGAAGAGACTGTCTTGATTCCATTGTATGTTCATGCCTCCTTTGTCAAATATTAATTGAGCATAATGGTTTGGGTGGATATCTGGATTCTTTATTTCATTGGTCTATGTGTCTTTTCTTGTGCCAGTACCAGGCTGTTTTGAGAACAGTGGCTTTGTAATACAGCTTGATATCTGGTATTGAGATCCCACCTACTTTATTGTTCTTTCTCAGGATTGCTGTGGCTATTTGGGGTCTTTTTTTATTCCAGATGAATTTTTGGAGAGTTCTTTCTAGGTCTGTGAAATATGCCATTGGTATTTTAATGGGGATTGCATTGAATCTATAGATTGCTTTGGGTTGTATGGACATTTTGATGATGTTGATTCTATCAATCCATGAACATGGTATGTTCTTCCATTTGTTTATATCTTCCTCTATCTTTTTTTTTCAGTTTCCTGTAGTTTTTCCACATATAGGTCTTTTACCTCCTTAGTTAAGTTTATTCCTAGGTATATTAATTTTTTTGTTGTTATGGTAAATGGGATTGCTTTTTAGTCTCTCTTTCTGTAGGTTCACTATTGGTTTATAGAAATGCCATAGATTTCTTGACATTAATTCTGTATCCTGCTATATTGCCAAATTCATTTATCAAATGTAATAATTTTTTAATGGAGTCTTTAGGGTTTTCTATGTACAGTATCATGTCACCTGCAAATAAGGACATTTTACTTCTTCTTTTCCTATTTGGATGCCTTTTATTTTTTCTTCTTGTTTGATAGCAATGGCTGGTACTTCCACTACTATGTCAAACTGGAGTGGTGAGAGAGGGCATCCCGGTCTTGCTCCTGTTTTTAGGAGAAATGGCTTTGGTTTTTGTCCATTGAGTGTGATGTTGGCTGTGAGTTTGTCATGTATGGTTTTTATGATGTTAAATCTGATCCTTCTATTCCCACCTTGCTGAGAGTTTTTATCAAGAAAGGGTGTTGGATTTTGTCAGATGCTTTTTCTGCATCAATTGATATGACTATGTGACTTTTCTCCCTCAGTTTGTTTATGTAATGTATCATGTTTATTGATTTGAGGATATTGTATCATCATTGCATCCCTAGGATAAATCCTGATTGGTCATGGTGTATGATCTTTCTACTGTACTGCTGGATCCAATTTGCTAGAATTTTGTTGAGGATTTTGGCATCTATGTTCATGAGAGATATTGGTTTGTAATTCTCTTTCATTGTGTTGTCTTTATCTTGTTTTGGTATTAGGGTGATGCTGGCTTCATAGAATGAGTTTGGAAGTGTTCCTTTCTCTTGAATTTTTTGGAATAGTCTGAAGAGGATAGGTTTTAGTTCTTCCTTGTATATTTGGTATAATTCTGCTGTGAAATCATCTGGCCTTGGACTTTTGTTTGCTGGAAGCTTTTTGATGATTGCTTCAATTTCTTCCATAGTTATTGGCCTATTGAGATTTTTAGAATCTTCCTGATTGAGATTTGGAAGGTTGTATTTTTCTAGGAATATGTCCATTTCCTCCAGGTTATCTAGCTTTTTGAATAGAGAGAGTTGTTCATAATATTTTAAAATAACCCTTTGTATTTCTGTGGGGTCTGTTGTTATTTTGCCTTTATCATTTCTGATTTTGTTTATTTGAGTTTTTTCTCTTTGCTTCTTGGTGAACCTGGCTAGAGGTTTCTTGTTTTTTTAGGTAGGCCTGTAGAGTTATAAACTTTCCTCTCAGGACTGCTTTTATTGTGTCCCATAGGTTTTGGATTGTTGTGTTTTTATTGTCATTAGTTTCCAGGATGTTTTTAATTTCTTCTTTGATCTCATTGGTAACCCAGTCAATATTTAATAACATTTATTCAGCTTCAAAGTGTTTTGGATTGTTTTATTGTAGTTTATTTCTAATATTATGCCATTGTGGCTTGAAAAAATGCTTGGTATGATTTTAATCTTCTTGAATTTTCAGAGACTTTGCTTATGAACCAGTATGTGGTCTTTTTTTGAAAATGTCCCAGGTGCACTTGAGAAGAACATATATTCTGCAGCTTTGGGGTGAAATGTTCTGAAGATGTCGATTAAGTCCATTTGATCTAGTGAGTAATTTAGGATTGTTGTTTCTTTGCTGATTTTTTGTCTAGAGGATTTATCCAGTGATGTCAGTGGTGTATTAAAGTCCCCTACTATGATTGTATCGTTGTCGATCTCTCTCTTGATATCTTCCAGGAGATATTTTATGTATTTGGGTGCTCCTGCATTGGGTGCCTATACATTTATCAGGGTTATATCCTGTTGTTGTATTGATCCCTTTAGTATTGCGAAGTGTCCTTCCTTATCTTTTGCTATGGCCTTCACTTTAAGGTCTATTTTGTCAGATATAAGTATTGCTACCCAGCTTTTTTTTTTCATTTCTATTTGCCTGAAAGATATTTTTCCATCTCTTCACTTTCAGTCTGTGTGAGTCCCTTGTTCTGAGGTGGGTCTCTTGTAGACAGCATATATATGGGTCATGTTTTTTTTTTTTTATCCATTCAGCCACTTGATGTCTTTTGATTGGAGCATTTAGTCCATTTCCATTTAAAGTTATTATTGAAAGGTACTTGTTTGTAGTCATTTTTATTTTTTGAAGCTGTGTTCCTTCTTACCTTTTTGTTTCTTCTTTTTACAGCATTCCCTTTAGCATTTCTTGAATTGCTGTTTGGTAGTGATAAACTTCCTTGGCCTTTTTTTTTGTCTGCAAAGCTCCTGATTTCCCCTTCAATTTTGATTGATAGTCTTGCTGAATAGAGTTTTCCGGGATTCAGTCCCTTGCTTTGCATCACTTTGTATATATCCTTCCATTCCCTTCTAGCTTGATGAGTTTCTGTTGAGAAATGATTTGACAATATGTTGGAGTATCCTTTGTAGGTAAGTTTCTTTTTCTTGCAACCTTAAAGATTTTCTCTTTGTTGATAACATTTGCCATTGTAATTATGGCATGTCTTGGTGTGGGTCTTTTGGGATTCATCTTGCTTGGGACTCTCTGTACCTGAGTAACTTTTTTCTTACCCATAGTTTTTTCTTACCCATATCAGGGAAGTTTTCTGTTATTATTTCTTCAAATAAATTTTCTAATCCTTGCTGCTCTTCTTATTCTTCTGGCAGCTCTGTTATGTTTTGCATTGTCTCAAAGCTCCGTTAAGCTCTCCTCTTGCTTTTTAATTTTTTTCTCTAGTTGCTGTTCAGATTGGGCTTGTTTCTGTACCTGATCTTCTAACTTACTAATTCGGTTCCCTTTTTCTTCTATTCTACCGTTGAAGCTTTCCATGGTGTTTTTGATTGTAGCTGTATCATTTTTATTTCTTCCTGATTTTTACATAGGTTGTTGATTTTTCTCATCCATCCGTGTATGAAATGACCATTACTCTGAATTCTTTTTCTCTCATATTGCATGCTTCTGTTTCACTTATTTTATTTCTTGGCAATTTTTCCTTTTTTTTCCTCTGGAGATTGCTTCATTGTCTCCCAATTCTGACTATCACAGAAGGTTCAGATGTAGAGTTGCAGGGGCCTGGACTGTGTTCAGTGGGAGTTTTGCCCCCAACCCCCACCCCAAGTGTCACTGAAGAGCTCTGACACCAAGATGTGCAGTTACTATGGATTAGTGGGAGCCACGCTCACACTGGGTCAGAATCACAGGTGTACCTAGAATCAGGTGTGTGCACCTAGAATCAGGGACTTAGTGTGGCTTGTGCCACATTGAAACAGAGGACCCACTGGAGTGTGCCAAAAATCAAATTCCCCTATTGTGTGTTAGGAGTCAGAGCTCCCCGTGTCCATGCCGAAGATTGAGTATCAGAGTCTCTGTTGCTTAGTGCTACCTCACACTAAGAATCTGGGTCACTGTGTGCACATGTGCCAAGAATTGGAGTCACCGACTCTTAGTGTGAATGTACTGGGGATTAGGGATCCTAGGCGCACACAGTGAGGAACAGAGTCTTGTCACTGGTGCTCATTGCTGCCTCTTATATGGAGATTCAGGGTCCCCGATCTGCTTGGGAGACTGGGTTGCTCAGTTGCATTGTGTTGGCAGGAGGTCCACTTCTGCCCTGTGGTAAAAAGCCTTCTGTGTGCACTTGCCCTGAAACAAAGTCAGGTGGCACTGCCACTTAGTGTGGGTGTGGAGTCTGGTCATGCAGGTGTGCACAGTGGAAAACAAGCTCCCAGTGTCCATGCACCCAGGCTCAAATTCAGCACTGCCTCCCTATGTGGGCACAGGGTCTGGCCATGGGGAACAAACTCCCCGAGTCTGCACATCCAGGTTCAAATTCATTGCATCCTGTCTGCTAAGATGCAGGGTCTGGTCATGAGAAACAAACCCTCCAGGTTTGCAACCCAGGGCTCAAATTCAGTACTGTCTCCCTGCATGTGTTTAGGATCTGGTCACAGAAAACAATCTCCCTAAGGTCTTGCGCCTATGCTCAAATTCAGGACTGCCTCCCTGCAAGGGCACAGAGACTAGTCATGGGAAACAAATTCCCAGAATTCACAAAGCCCGGCTCAAGTTCAGCGCTGTCTCCCTGCCCTGTTTGGGCACGGGATCTGGTCACAGAAAACTACCTCATTAGGGATGAGAAGATAGGCTCAAATTTAGCTCAATCTCCCTGCCTGGGTGTAGAGATGAGTCTCGGGAAACAAACTTCCCATGTGTAACACCAAGGCTCAAAGTCAGGCAGAGTCACCACTGCTTTGTGTGTGCAGAAAGCCTTATCGTGCGGCTGGGATCTGATAGTTTCTATGTTGCTGCTTTGGGGGCAGTGGGAGAGGGGGATTGGTTTTGTGACTCACAGAAATCTGAGGCTGTAGTTCCTGGAGTCTTGGTGTCCTTGCGTCTGCAGTAGTGATTGCAGGTCTTTTACCAGTATGGCTGTAGGGTCCTGGTTTGCTTTTGAGACCAGACTGGGTTTTGGTGAGGCTAGGATTCTAGTCTCAAGCAGTTCTGATCTTTAAGATGGTGTGGTCTCTGTGCCACTGATGTCCTCTCCAAAGTGTTTGCGGCAGCAGCGTGGTTTTGCTGCCTATGATTGCCCAGATTGGCAGCCCCCTGGAAGAACTGTAGGGTCTAACTGTTCCTATTTTACTTACACACACATCCACACATACCTCTATTGCTCCCTCTCTCTCACACACACTTTCCCTCCCTACCTTCCTGCTGGTCACCATCTTTTGTTCAGCCCTTACTCTATATTTCTGCCAGAACTCTGGCTGGGTCATGTTGGTGTGGTCTCAAAGCAGTAAATTGCAAGCAGTGGTTCTCAGTTGAAGGCTGCCTCTTCAATATAACTTGCATGGAGTGAACCTAGGTCTTGAGGCTGCAGTAACCTTTGGTTCTCAGAACTGCAGTTTGATTATTCACAGATAAAAGACAATTGTGTCTGGAATGTGTCATTTTTTCCGGTCACTAGGAAAAATCAACTTAAACAGAACCCCATGGCTTGATTCCCAAAGCTTTGACATTTATTTGGGATGAGGATAGGTTAAAAAGAGAAGTTTGGAACTAGTGAGTGGATTCTATGTTTGCAAGAACTATATATAAATTAGTAATAAAGTGACCACGTTTTGAGGAGACACTTGGCTACAGTTCCACCTTGCAAGCACTCGGATAATGACATTTCATTCTTCAGGATTTTCTAAGTGTGGTTCCAGATTCTGGGTGATAACCCGAAAGACCTGTGACTGAGTATTTATGGAAACTTTGAAAAGATGTCTGAATATTACAGTGATAAATTTGATTGATTTCTATTTGTGTATCATTAATGAGCTGGTGGTAGTTACCAAAACTTGTAAACAAAGTCATTTTGCCAGTGCAGATAGTATCTTTCTGGACCTGAAGAGACTGTGAATGAAGACAAACAAAACCTTTTGCTTATAAGTCTTTTTCTGCTGAACTAGAATGATTTGGAGGTGGTGTGAAAGCATGTCACTCCTCTGCTCAGAATCTTGCAGGGCCTCCTCATTTCACACCAGGTAAAAGCCCAAGTCCTTTATAATGGTCCCTACCCTGGATTCTTACCTGTTGTCAATGTAAGTATGTCCAAACTTGTAGAGAATCTTCTTTTTCTTTTTTTAATTTTAATAAAACTTTATTGTTCAGATTATTACAATTGTTCCACTCCCCCCCCCCATTAGCTCCCCTCCATCTGGTTCCCACCCCACCCTCTGCCCTGTCTCTCCCTGCACTCCCCTTCCCCTCTTTCCCCATGATAATTATCAGTCCACTCCCTTTCTGTGCCCCTAATTCTATTATATTCACCAGTTTATTCTGTTCATCAGATTTTCAATTCACTTGTTGATAGATATGTATTTGTTGTTCATAATTTTTACCTTTACCATTTTCTTATTCTTCCTCTTCTTAAAGAATACCTTTCAGCATTTCATATAATACTGGTTTGGTGTTGATGAACTCCTTTAGTTTTTTTCTTATCTGTGAAACTCTTTATCTGCCTTTCAATTCTGAATGATAGCTTTACTGGGATAGAGCACTCTTGGTTGTAGGTTCTTGATATTCATCACTTTGAATATTTCTTCCCACTCCTGTCTGGCCTGCATAGTTCCTGTTGAGAAATAAGTTGACAATCCATTGGGAGCTCCTTTGTAGGTAATTCACTGTTTTCTCTTGCTGCTATTAATATTCTCTCTTTTTCTTTTGCTCTTGGCATTTTAATTATGATGTGTCTTGGTGTGGTCCTCTTTGGATTCCTTTTGTTTGGGGTTCTGTGCACTTCCTGGATTTGTAAGTCTATTTCTTTTACCAGATGTGGGAAGTTTTCAGTCATTATTTCTTCAAATACGTTTTCAGTATCTTGCTCTCTCTCTTCTCTGGCACCCTCATAATTCTGATGTTGGTACGCTTGAAGTTGTCCCAGAAACTCCTTACACTATCTTCACATTTTTTCATTCTTTTTGCTTTTCCAGTGAAGTGTTTTTTGCTTCTTTGTATTTCAAATCTTTTACTTGATTCTTGCATTCCTCTAGTCTGCTGTTAGGTCTCTGAATAATATTTTTTATTTCAGTCAGTGTATGTTTAATTTCTAGTTGGCCCTTTTTCATCTCTAGTTGCTCCTTTTTCATCTCCTCTTTGGTCTCGTTTAATTTATCCATTTTTTTCTAAGAAATTCTTAAAAAACCTTATAAGCATGGTTTTGAACTCTATATCCAGTCGTTTGTTTTCCTCCATTTCTTTCATTTGTGATCTGTTCTTTTGTCTCCACATATTTCGCTGCTTCCCTGAGTTGGTAGAGTAGCTTTGTTTGCTAGGTGTCCTATGTGGCCAGTAGCTCTGCCTCCCCAGTTACCTGAGGTGGACTCTCTTGGTGCACCCCTTTGTGAACTCTGTCTACAGCCTTGTAGGTAAGTCTTGATTGTTATTGGTATAACTGTAGGGGATTGACCTCCAAGCCAATTGGTTGCGAGGATCCGCTGTGTCTGCACATGCGGGCTTGCCTCCAGACCTCTGGCTCTCACGCACTCTCGAGAGAGCTTCTGGAACTCTTTGCCTTTGGGTTCCCCTGAGTTTCTGTGCGCTCTAGGGATCTGTATGAGTCTGGGTCCCCAGGGTCTTGCCCAAAACTGGAGTTCAGTGCAGTTGGACTTGGATTTCAGTGCTGTTGTGAGGTTCTGTTTTCTTCCCGCTATAGGAAGCCTGGCATAATCAGCAGTGAGCACTCTGTGTGTGCACTTTTGTCTGCACTTTCACATGCACTTTCGAGAGCTCCCAGACTTCTGTCTTTCACTGTCCCCTAAGTTTCCATGCACTCCTTCCTTTACACAACAGTCCAGACTCCCCCTATGAGTCTCATCTAAAGCTGGGGTTCAATGCAGCTGGGATTTTCTTCTCCCTCCTGCTAGAGGAAGTCAGCCAGACCTTCCTCTGCATGTCCTCTCCATTGGTGTGTCTCTGTACCTGAGCTTTTAAAGCTCCTCTGAGTCTTTGTGAGTCACTCTCTTTTCTTCTAGTTGTAGAATTTTCACTCAGCCAGCTTTCCTGTGGTTCTGGATGGTGTCTTTTCTGTCTTTTGTTGTAGTTTTGAAATTGTTGTGCAAGGCAGCAGCTTAGGTGTTCACCTATGCCACCATCTTGGTTTTTCTCCTAGAGAATTTTCATAAAAATGTAGTTGATCCCCACAGTGGATACACCTGGAAGGAAGATCTCAATGGACTGAGATAAGTGCTTTGGAAAATAACAGTTTGTTATTTCTTAGGTGGATTTGAAATTAAGGCGGGAACTACAGAAGATTACATTGAGCTGGGAGAAAGCAAGGTGGGGATTGGATTACCGGATAGTTAACAAAATTATGAGCTCCCTAGAGAGTAGTTAAGGCTCATTTCAAAGGTGAGTTAATCTAGATGCACAGAAACAACGAACATGACTTATTTAAGGCAAAGATAAACCTTTTAGTAAAGATATCGTATGCCTGGGTTGTGACTACCCACCATGACCTGCAGAGTTAGGAATTTTGATAGATTGCCCTGTGAGGTTACTTTCTGTAGAATCCTGTTTTCATCCCCACCCCTCTCCTATCCTTTACTCCTCTCCCTTCTTACTCTCCTCTGTCACATGGCTCCCTTGCTGCTCCTGACACATCTGCGATAGGCCTCCCTCAAGCTCCTCCTTTTGGAATACTCTTCCACTGGCTGACAGCTTACCTCTCCTTTAATATCACTTTTTAAAGGAAGTCCATGAGGTCCATTACGTTTAAAATTTCAGGTACCCTTTCACCTTCCCAATACCTCCAAGCTACTCTCTTTTTAATTTTTGTCTTTACTGCTCAACTGTTAACATACCTTACATTTAGTCATGGATTTTTTTTTAAATGGTTATACTCTGCCTCCCTACTACTCTAATCTCAGCTTCATGACTACAAGGATCTTTGTCTTTTTTCTTCTGTGATGTGTCCCAAGAATATAAATCAGCTCTATCCAATAGAAGTTTTTGTGATGATGGATATGTACAGGGGTAGGCAAAAGTAGGTTTACAGTTGTGAGTACTAGAAACACTTTGTTCTTGTATTATTATTTATTAATTATTATATTATTTGTCTTCTCATTATTATTTGTTATTCTATCATATCCTTATTTATGATTTATCTTTTAGGTAATGCTAACTGGTAACTTAACCTACTTTTGCCCACCCTATATATGGTCGACACTTAGCCATGTTACCTGACAGTTCTTGGAGTTGGTTGGGCCTGGCAGGGTCTGGGACCTTTCATGGGTCAGGTGACCTCCATCTTTTTTGATTTGACCAGGAAAACTTTTAAGGATGAATCCCAGTGAGAGCAAAGCAAGTTGTATTCAGGTAGAGAAAGAGAAGGAGTCTAGGGCGCAGGTACCAATATGAAAGAAATGAAAAATACACATCCAGGTGGATGCTGGCCAAATCACTGGTGAGTTAGGTATGGGGGTGTGGTCAGTTAGTTCTGAATTCTATGTGTTTGGGAGGAGGCATGTCTCCATGCATTGCCTTCTGATTGGGAGGGGGTCTTGTTCTTAATATGGTCCCTTCTGGAAGTGTCCCTTGTTGGGCCCCCTAATCCCTCCTTCTAGGTGTGTCAATTTTCACTATAATCTCTGTCTCTCTCCCTATATATATATAAAAGCCTAAGTGACTGGCTGACCAGCTGACCAGCTGACTGGCTGGTAGCTATGATGTACACAGATCACCAGGGGGCAGATGCTTAATGCAGGAGCGAAAACCACAGGCATGGAAACATGGAACAGATTGATGAAACACAGAGGGAAGGGGGAAAGAGGGAGTGCAGGAAGAGATTATCAAAAGATCTTATATGCATACTAAATGCCCAATGCAGGGATTTTTGCACTGGTGGGGTCCTTTAGTCTGGCCTGCAGGTTTGGGTTGAAACCAGCTCTTCAACATCCCCTGAGGGATCCTAGATTGCGAGAGGGAACAAGCCAGGCCAAGGTACCCCACCCGTGCATGAATCTATACACTGGGCCTCTAGTAATGCTATAAGGAACATTCTCTGATCAGTTTTTCCTTTGTCTTGGATTAGGCTAGATCTAACTGGTTTTTGTTATCTACCCCTCTGACTGAAGTGTCTTCAAATAGGGAGGATAGGGTCCTGTAATTTTTTAGCTGGCTGCTAATTATTCAGCCTCTTCTGCTATTTGTTTAGCCATTTGTCTCAGTTTCCTCATTCCACTTGTTATGGATTTTTTCTAGTTTCTTACTCACCTGTCTCAGCTGAGCATTTAAAGTGGTGGTTAGTACAAATGAACCCTTAGATTTTAATTTTATTAAATTTTAATAAAAATATTGGACAGTATAGATCTTGAAAGTTTATTTATTGAATGAATGAATGTCTATCTCTAAATCATTGCTTCTTAAACTTAAAGATGTAAAGGAATCACCTGGATTCCTGGAAACCTTGTTAAAAATGCAGATTCTGATTGAGAGATTAGGTTGGGGCCCAAAATGTGTTTTTAACAAGTTCCCAAGTAGCAAGACTACAAAGAGTAATACTGTCTTGCTTTTAATTTGCATGTTTACTGAGATAGGCCAGTTAGTTCTGCATTTGCTGCCCAAGAGAGATTATGAAAAATTACCCATGAGACCCAAATAACAACAGCCTACAGGCCCAAAAGATTATAAAAAGAGGACAGTTAATTCCCTTATTCCTGATAGGAATGATTTCCCTCCCCACTTTTTTCTTTCATTTGCTTGAATTTGGTTATAGTTAATTTAGAAAATTATTCAGTTCTGGTTACTTCTATGGCAGTTTATAGCCACCTAATGGGCCCACTTGATTTGATACCTATTTTTCTAGGTCACTGAAGATGTGTGCTAGTTACCCTTTACAACACCTTTTCCAGTGTTGCCTACCACTCAGTTCTGCATCCTCCTATTATCTGAGCTAGCTGGCTAAATCAACTCCCACAGTAAAAAACAAGTCTCATCAATCTTTTCTGTTGTTATAATCACATTGTTCATCTAGAGAACACACATCATCCTCAGGGAGGAATTTAAATCTTGTTCATACTCCTGACATTGCCACAAATCCCTGGTCATTCTTAATTGTTATGTATTCTTTTCCAGGTGAATTTTTGTCAGGGTGCTAAATCTTGGTGCAGATCAATTTTAGGTGCTATTAGTATTTAACAACAATTAGTATTTATAGGTGGTATTGCTGGTTTATCATTCCCTTATAGACTCTTCACAAATATATCAGAGGCACAATTTACAGGCTAATAACAATAATCACACTAGTAGGTAAGTTTATTGACAGTTTTTGTGTAGCAGGCACTGTACTAAGCACTTTATGTCTGGGTCTCATTTGATCTTCACTATAGTGCCCTGAGACCTGAGTTAGTTTTGCAGATTAAAAAACTAACTCATAGACTAAGAGGCCAGAGAACTTGCCCAAATTCACATAGTGAGTGGGGGAGCCTGGGTTTGAGCTGAGGCTATCCTTCCTCCTCTTTATTAGGCAACATTGAGCAGATTTCACCTTCTCCTTGTCTTTTCTCCTTTTTCTTGTTTGCTTTGAGGCAAATTACCTTCATGCTATTTTAAACAAAAATTAATTTTAGGTTATAAGAAAGAAAAACAAGCATTTATTTGAGCAAAAGGAGCTGCAGCCTGAGAGACAGATTCAGTTGTAACCTAAATTGTGTTCTCCTGAGACAAAAGAAAGTTCCTTCCCAGGTTCCCAATTACATTTGTGTTATGTAAATGAGGTGTCCAGATTGTGCAGTTCTGATTCGATGGGCCAGGTTTTTGTCCATTGATAGAAAGATTGCAAGTTTCCTTGCAATGTTTGACTCCCTCAGCCAAAAGTTCAATGGGGAAGATAAGGCTTGAATTCTAGTTCTGCCTTTCACTTTCAGTTTATAGATTAAATATGTACTCTTTGTTAACGTATATTGTAAGTTATAAAATATTTAATAGATCTTAAGAATTCCCAGATCAGGCAAGACTGGTGAAAAAAAAAAGTGCAGCCAACATTGTTAGGTCCTCTCCTTGAGCCATGCCTGATGCTAAGAGCTTTACTTGCATTATGTTGCCTGGACTTTTTGAAGATAAATACGAACATTACCTTCATTCTCTAGGAGGGAAAACCAAGGGTTAGAGAGAATTGGAGGCATACTCATCAGTGCTGGATGTGGGACAATCATAGCTTCTGCTGCAGAAAGCAGACATGGGAGGGAGAAGAAAAAGGCAATGAAGAATAAGAAATAGGCTCTTTTATCATATTTCTTTTTCTCTTCTTTTTCACTCTTCTTGAGGTGGGTGTTGTGGTGGGAGAATGTTCCTTTCTTTCCTCTGAGTGTGAAATCATTTCATGTTAAAAAAATTATTCCATGTATGTTATAGAACAAACACCATAAAAATGCATAAAAATGTAGAGGCAATAATAAGAATGACTTCTGATTTTATCACCCAGAGGTAACCAAAATTTTAACTTTTAGGAGTATATGTCAATTAATTTGCACCTATTTTAACATATAAAATATAAGTAATATTTAGTATAGTACGTATCAACATATACTTTTATTTATTTACCAATTATTTAATTCCATTGTTATTTTCTGCATTTGGAAAGGGCAATCCTTTTGAGAGTTGCAGCCCTGGGATATTTGGAAAATAAAACATAGGGTCTGGAACTATAGAAACAAACTAAATCTATTAACATCTTTTCCTGTTTACTGCAGTATTTTCCCCAAAAAATGATAGTCTCCAGCTATATTAGCTGGTACTATGTGAGTAATCTGAGGTTAACTTCTGTTCCTTACTTTTCTCCATACTGTGGTTGATAACAGGTAGGAAAATTATTGTGTTTGGATGATTTATCAATTCAGTCTTTACTTCCTGGATAATTTCATATTTGATCTAATACTAAGAATACTTGCCATATTTCTATGCCCAATCTATAAATCTGATTTCTGAATTCTGTTTGTTAGTGTCTTTTTGATAAGTAAGAAAGATAAGAATTTCATGTCACAGAACTTGTCCATTCAGAAGGGAAAGGCAAATCAAAATTCACAGCAGGGTTCAGGCTGCATTTTCCCATATCCAGCCCTTTGGAGACATGGCCCATGAAGAACAAATCATGTAGAGTGACATTTGGCCACTGACCTAACTAAGAGTTCTTCTGGGGCCTCTAATCTACTGCGGCAACAATCATATTTGACCACAGTCAGTGAAACATTTCCCTTTTATATTCAGTTATGTGACCAGTGAAATCACTTAATAAGCTCTGTCCTGTGGCTCCTGATATAGAAATCCTAGGGGGTTTGGCCTAATAAATCCTTATTCCTGTCTTGATCCTCTGGTCCCTAGTCAGTAATATTATTACTCTGAAAGCAGTATTTTCAGATTTCACATGTAAGATTATGTTGGTTCTATTCCTGTTTAAAACGAACAAGCTATATAGAGATAGGGAAATAATACCTAACTGGGAAATAGAGGGTGGAGAGAAGGGGCATTTTGTATTGACAATTGCTAAATGTAGGCAAGGTGATGTTTAAAATATAATCTTCACAGCTTTTATAAATTCTGTCTTAGAAACAGTGGCATACAGAATGGCTAGGGCTCCAAGAAGAAAAGTTCTCTTGTACGTTAATCCAATTTGCTCTCTAAAGGTGCTTCCTGAGAAACTGTATTGTTAGCTAACCGGCAATGCCTAGTATATTTATGTTCTGGCATACTGTTAATACCAGTGGCCATATGTCGTTTCAAACATACATTTTAAAAATAAATTTTTTTCTATTGGAATATTTTGATCACTTTATTTAAATTACAGTTCTGTTACAGGGTCTATTCAGTTGGCATTGTTAGAACATTCCAGCTTTATATATTTAGTAATAACTGTTTTTTTAACGAACCCTTGTTCTTTCTTTATCCATATTTTGTTCCACACAATAACTATAAACACATAATTACATATCTTTTTTTTTCCTTAAAAAGAAAAAGAAAAGGAAAAAGCCAGATAGAAGCTCTTCCTTCTAGATAAGAAACCCAGGCTTACCACCAGAGAATTTAAAGCAGAGTGAAAGTCTTAACTGATCTTCTTGAGAACCCAGGTGACCCGGTTTTCTAGAGTTAAATGGAAGAAAGTATTTATAATTTGCTTTTCCATTGTTTGATTACAGTTTCTTGAAGGAGAATAGGGTTTATTTTCATGTTTAATGCATAGTATCATGTATTTTTGTAGAAGTGAGCCCTTTGGATTTTAGCCTTCTTCCTCTTTTTTCCTCCTTCAAAAAATTGATTTATAAAACTTACTTTGTGTAGGTCATGTTCAGATATGTTGGTAAATGACAAGAATACAACCCTCATGTATAGCAGTATCTATCTCTCTAATCTGCATAATAAATTTCATTTTATAAAATGTCACATTATCCCATTATTTTCCCAATTTATGATTGGCTTTTATAATACTTTCCATGATGAAATCACATGAATAAATGAAGATGTTATTTTAGGCATCCCCTTTATGCTGGTATCTGGAGGCTAGCTCATCTGACTTGAATGCAACAAGAAAGAGCTTTTCTCAGAGTTCTGAGTAGGAATGTGAAAGAAGTTCATGGGAGCCAGTTCCTGGGCAATGTTTAAAACCATAGAGAAAATAATCTCCTTTTGTATCAGAAAACCAAGATATAAAAAGAGTGAAATGTGCTGCAAAGCATCACCCTGCGGAGTACGAGTGGGAAAGAACCTATAGGTCACTTAGTGCTTGAATCTCAGTAGATGCTGCTAAAACAGAGTTTCTGTTCCCACATATAGTGATCTATTAGACCTCCTAGTCAATATGTTGAAGACACTCAAAATATACTTATTAATTGATTTTATTTTCAAAATGTGCTATTGGCTTGCTCATTCTTTCCTCCCTTCTACCTATTTCCACGTTCCTACCAGCCACAGATTAGCACCATATAATGTTTGAAGAAATTTAAAAAGACCAAGAGTGGACCATTTTATATCGGGACTTGCCAAGGTAGTTTTAAATCCAACTAATAAAGTTCTTTATAACCAATCTTAACTGACCTAATCGCCAGTATTTCTTACAACATATTGCATATAATATATAGCCAGTACATAAATATAATTAATTATAAGGTAGATGAGGGTGCATATTAGCTGATATGTCAGATATTATTATGGATTAAAAAACAAATACACAGATACCTTCTAAGAAAGATTCCTCTGAGAATGTAAAGCCTAGTTTTTCTATTCTGCCCAAATAGGAAACCAAACTCAAATCAGAAATTGTCATGTAATTTAATTGTTCATGCTTTATTTATTCCATTACTGTGAGGATCACTGCTGGTCTGTCTAATTTAGAATCTCCATGCTACCCTGTCCAGTTTGTTATTTTTAAGGTTTATCAGCTGTGCAGTGGAGCTGAACTATATGTTTTACAAAAGAGAATGAGGACGTAGGGGGCAATGGCAGTAGTTACACAGATGTTTAAATGAGAACATGCATCTCTTCCACCTGTGAGAGAAAGGGGGAATAAGTATAGATAGGTGATTAAATTAGACATTCTGATTTATAATTTCTTTTTAGTTTTTGCTAATTTGATTTGATAGCAAAGGGGAAGAATATTGGAAAGATTCCATTGATCTTAGTAGCCTTAAAAATCTTTGCTGGCCCTGGCTAGGTGGCTCATTTGTTTGGAATATTGTCCCTTACACCAAAAGGTGGTGGGTTCAATTCTCAGTCAGGGCACATACATAGGTTTAAGGCTTTATCCTGGTCAGAGTAGGTATGGGAGGCAAGTGATGGATATTTCTCTCTCAGATCCATTTCTTTCTCTCTCTCTAAATCAATAAACATATTATTGGGTGAGGATAGAAAAGATCTTTTATTTGAACTTCCATTCCTGGAATGATATATCAAGTTGATGGACTGTTCTTTGTGGGTACCTGATAGACCAACAGTCTCATGGCTTTAGAGTGATTTGTTTTGCAGCCAAATCCCCTCTGTGGTTAAGTTTAGGAAAACCAGAATTAAATAACCAGAGAAGCTAAAAATTGGACATTTACTTCTCCTTCAAACTAATTATAAGTGGTAAATGCATGTGGCATTTAAATTCCTTAATAGCCAATACTTTTGCTAGTTGCTCACAAATTAGGTTTCTAGTATTCTCTTGCATCTTTTCTAAATTGAGGGAAAAAAAAAACCAGTCCAAACCTTTCTTTGAAAAAATACATTTTATTTGTTTTAGAGAGGGAGGAAGGGAGAGAGAGGGAGAGAGAGAGAGATAGAAACATCAATGATGAGATCGGCTGTCTCCTGCACACCAACCCTGGCAATTGAGCCTTAACCCAGGCATGTGCTCGGACCAGGAATCGAATCGTGACCTCGAAGTTCATAGGTAGAAGATGCTCAACCACTGAGCCATGCCGGCTGGGCAGGGTTTTTTTTTTTTTTTTTTTTGTGTGTGTGTGTGTATGTGTGTTTCTCATGATTAGTCACATGTGTTCCAGCAGTACTGTATTGATAAGAGTCTCTTCTGGAGTCAGCCAGATATGTATTTACCAGTAATCTCTGTTTCATCATGTATTACCTAGGTGGCTTTGGGAAATGTTCTCAGCCTATAAATAATGCACTTGCCTAAAGGGTTGTTATGAGTACTAAATTAGATAATGTGTATGTATACTGCCTGGCATGTAGCAAAAGTTTAGTAAATAATTGCTGTTATTTTTATTATTGTTACTTATTTGTCTTATAGCCCAAGTCCTATAGTTCTCATATCTTCTTTCCCCCTTTTGGTACACTATCCAACTTTGAAATTTGCTTTATTGCCACCGTTCCCCAATATTTTGTGGCAATTCTTTTTTCTGAAGTCAATCTGCATGGGGCAGGTGTTCCTTTTCAGTATAGGCTGATTATTTCTTGTGATTCTGAGAGATAGAGATAAGGCAATGCCTTTACAGAAAAAGATAATGCCCCTTCCTTATGAAATTCTTCACAGTGTTATCTCAGCATATCATTCATTTGCTCATTCATCCATTTGTTAATTTCCTGGACATCTGTGGAGCATTTTAGATATCAAAGTGACAAAATTGAATGAATCCTGGATTTGTACTAATATCTGTACTTTGTGATCCCAGATATTTCCCAAATCATGGCTGATGGGAGTCCAAGTTGTACAAGTGATACACCTGAGAATAGCCAAAGAATGTAATGCATAGTCCATGGACACAGACAACAATGTGGTGAGGGCCAGAGGGAACGGGGCAGGTCTGGGTGGAGGGGAACAAAGGAGGTGGAAACGGGGGACATATGTAATAATGGCAACAATAAAAATAAAATATAATTATCCCTCTCCCTTCCTCTTTGTAAAAAAATCAATCAAAATAAGTAAATAAATAAATAAAATGCAATTTCAAAAAAACTTACACCCAAACTATTATGGGAAATGAGGCCTAAGTTCTTTAAGGCTTTTGTTATTAGTCTTCACAATTCTTGAATGTGTACAGAAATTCCCTTAAGAATATCATAACTGTTTGTATCAGCTCATCTGATAATTAAGCTTGTTTTTTTCCAGCTAACAGTCAGAATAATGAAAGCACATGCACAGTGTTACTTTTAGTTTTCTCTGTGCTTCTATTGCAGTAGGATTGTTCTGTGATGTTTTGCCCTTGCATGCGTACAGGGCAGCATGTGGAGGAAACCTGGGCATTACCCCCTTGTAATTTGTTTCTGCATTCCTTTCCATGTATAAACTTTTAGAACAGATTGTGTTTATCAATCTCTTGAGTGTCTTATAATAATTTGCCTGTGGGTTGTACACACACTTAGATAATTCACACACAGAGCATGCCTCTGGGGAGCTATAGTCACACCCTGTGGTTGCTGTGTACAACCAGGTGCTCCTCCCTGCACTGGTGAAGTGTTGCGCTGAGAGCCAGGGTGCTGTGATGCTGTTACTTAGATTTCCCAGAGAGAAATGTGGAACACTCACAGAGTCTGCTTTCCATATGCCCAGTATGTCACATTATTAATAAGTAACTTTTAGGAAATCATGCAACGTAAGTTTATTTTTGTTTAAACAAATAGGCCTTAAGTGGTAAGTTCCCAAATATCCTATATTTATACTGAAATGAGCATTTCTTTGTTATACTCTCTTTTTTTCTATTCTCTTATTTTACTGACGTGGCGACTTGGTTCTTATTTTTGTTATTTCCTGTTTTTCACACAAAGGATAATGTTTATTATTTTTAAAAGTCTACATTCCATTAATAACCATATTTTATTCATCACCTTCTCTTTTCTTCCCATTCTCATTTCTCTGTCTTCATTGACCCTGCCTGCTCCTGACTTAAACTTTGATTAATGTGATAAGAGATCTTGTCTAGCAAATCAGGTGGCTTATAAGCTTCCAGAGAATTTCTTTTTAAAAAAATATATATTTTATTGATTTTTTTACAGCAAGGAAGGAAGAGGAATAGAGAGTTAGAAACATCGATGAGAGAGAGACATCGATTCCGCTGCCTCCTGCACGCCCCCTCCCAGGGATGTGCCCGCAACCAAAGTACATGCCCTTGACCAGAATCGAACCTGGGACTTTTCAGTCCACAGGCTGATGCTCTATCCACTGAGCCAAACCAGTTTTGGCAGCTTCCAGAGAATTTCTTAAATGCATTTGCGACCTTTTAGAGAGCACATCTTCTTTGTTTTTTGGTTTAGAGAGCACATTCTCTGGACTGTCTTCCTTTTGTATGGAAGAAGAACAGATGTTCACAGAGGCACATGAGAATAGACAAGTGAAGGAGGAATCTCAGAAAGTTATGTTTTCAACACTTACTACACAGGCAACATTTTTCAAAAAGGAAGATAAAGAAAAAAGTCCTTTGAATGTCTGAGTTCTTTCTCTGTGCTTTAACCAATGCCAGTCCTTGGGAAATTGTAGCTTCTTTTTCTCCTTTTCTTTCTACTTTGAGTCTCAAGTGAACATGTCCCAATAGTTACTTTGCTCCAGACTCAAACATAGATGCTGAAAGTCAGCAGGCGAAAGTGGAACAGGTGGGGGAGGAGAGAGAGAGAGAGAGAGAGAGAGAGAGAGAGAGAGAGAGAGAG
>JAAGEH010000020.1:11574114-11620576 GCA_011751065.1 Lasiurus cinereus
GAGAGAGAGAGAGAGAGAGAGAGAGAGAGAGAGAGAGAGAGAGAGACTGAATACTGAACCACATTCCTTTATGCCCTTCACCTGCTTTCTTACTCTAATAACTAGGAGAACCATGCTTGTGACAAGTGAAAAACACAAAACTGTCATGTGAACCCAGCTCCAGTGTGCTGGTTTACTTTAAAGCAGACAAACAGAAAGCTATAGTGACATTCCTGAAGGATGCCTCCAAGTTCTTAATGTGATTACTTCTTGGTTTCTGAAATGTAATTAATTAGATAAAAAGAGATCAAGCGTAATCCAAAGGGATATGGGAATTTTCTAAATGGGAGTGACTGTGGGTTTCAGAGCCATGATGAGCAGTCACTAGGTCCCAGGATGCAAACATCTCCACCAACCTATCATTATGGCTGAAAAACCCTTTGAAATCAGGAACATCCGCAAGTTACACAGAGAAAGGTGTGTTAGAAGAATAAAAAAAGAATTTTTTCCCCCTAGATGCTGAAAGTCTGCAGGTGATAGGATGTTTCCTTGATTTATTTTGAGCATGGTCTTTCTCTACCTAGGTTGTTTGCTGTAACTGATATCAACGCCATTTTACTGAAAACTTTCAGATTCTTGATCAAGTACAGTCTGACACACTCTGATCAAACACTGTCTATTGTTACTGGTAAATTAAATATCGCTCTGACAGCTGGCCACCAAGTCAGGCCCCATTTTGTCAGGGAGCTTCTCTCATCTATAAAAAGTCTCTTACCTGGCAACTTCATCTTTTGTACATCCTTCTTACAAATGTCCTTTAATATGCTTCAAGATGAGAGAAAAATGGATCTTTTAAAATTCCTCATAATTTTTTAAGCTGGTAGAGTTGTAAAATCATAAAAACATAGAACTACAGATTAATGTAGCTCTTGAGCTTCATAATTGCTGAAAATATGACCTCCCTACATTTTTACCCTCCCTCTCCCTCTGCTCCCCTTGCCCCCCTCATCCTATTCTAGGCAGCAAAGAATAAGTAGTGTCACTTGCCAGAAACAAAGGACACCGGAGAAGGGACAGGAGAGAAGGGAAACAAATGAATAACAATATGTTTTCTAGTCAGAGCAATAACGACCTCCCAACCCCCACCCCCTAGGGCAGTGCATTGTTCATGGTTTTTATGGCCTGACAGGCCTTGCAAGACCAGTTTCCTCCTCACTAAGACTAATTTAACAAGAAAAAAGAGCCCTGGCCTGTGTTCTCAGTGATTAGTGTTAGCTGGGGCACCAAAGAGTCTTGGGTTCTATTCCCAGTGAAGGGCATGTACCTAGGTTCAGCATGCGGGGAATGTGTGGGAAGAACCAGCTGATCGCTGTTTCTTTTTCTCCGTCCCCCCTCCCCCAACCAAAGGATTAACAACAACAAACAAATAAAAACAGGAAAAAAGGATTTGTCCAACTTTCAAGTCCTCCGAAGGACAGCTAGAACTTGTTAGTCTAGATTCCTAAGTCAGAGCTAATGAATCATGGAATCTCATTGCTGGAAGGGACCTTAGAAATTCTACATTGTGTATTTCCAGCCTTTTTTCCATTTTGAAGGAGAGAAATCCAACTGTGGTGATGGTAGAGGTTGTGTGTGTGTGGCAGGGTGGGAGGTGGGGAGGGGGGGAAACAGGGAATTGTCAAAATCTGAAAGGTCTTGGGACATGGCCTTTCTCATCTGCCTTCCTTGCCCCCTTTCCTGCCTCTCTTCAAATCTTCGATTTGCAGCCAATTTACTCAACTCAGAAAGAAAACTGTGGAAGAAATTAGGCTGGTATTGCTGTTGGAACAAGAATCATATTAAAAAGTAGGTATCGTTGTTCTCAAATGGAAAAGTACTTATGTTTTCATTCCATTTTGTATTAATGATAAAATTTATCCATATTTGAAAAGGCCTTACTACTTAAGGCTCACTTTCTTCTCTGGTACCACTATACCATTTTGTTACCTCCTCTTTTTTGTTTCTCCTTTCTTTACTTTTTTATTTTTTTGCCATGCTGAACTTGATTACATATTTGTTAAGACACATTTTTAAGAAGGAATTATTCTTGAAAATCTGCTACAGAATAAAAATAACACATTTGTATTTTAGGCTCAGAAAGTGAAAACCTCAAATAAAATGCAATGGTGAGTTTTAAAATCATAAGGTAGTCTTTCAGAACTATTAAAGATTGTTAATTGAAAGAATATGTTAATGAGTCTTATGGTAAAGCAAATAGCTGGTACCCCATTTGTTTGGACAGTTCTTCATTCAGTGATTTGGAGACCTCTGTTTTTCAGAAACCTCGTTTCTAGGGGGACAGTGCATCAAAGGGGCAGACATGAAAGTGGGCCAGGAAAACACAGCTTCTGATTCCAGAAATAATGAGAAGGCAGGGGAAACAGCAGAAAGCTCCATTTCTTTGTTCTCTAAACCTTGAAAAACTATAAGCTTCAAATTTTTTATCTTAAATGTAAAGAAATGCAAAAACAAAATTTCTGGTGCATTGTAAATGCTGCATTTTAAAATTAAATGATTAAATTGTTTCTACATATATTTGTTTAAAATCTTAATGATTTGATTGCCACCTCTGCATTTAAAGGTGTAAAAACAAGTTTTTTATTGGTTGAAAATTTTACACCATTCCTTTTTCTGTTTTAATTAATATTTTCATTTATTTATCTCACAGAATTATATCAACAAAAAATACTTAAAAAGTATTTTAATGATCATTTTATATCTCAGAACCTTAAATTTAAAAAATCCTTGAATCCATAATCCTCTAGGTTCATTCTTAAAATTATATCTGTATTTAGTAGTAGAAGTACAGATTGATCAAAACCATAAGACTTAACAAATATTAACAAATTATCATTCGATATGAAAGTTATATTTATTAAGACTTTATTAATAATTTAGACAAGGTTGTTTTTCTGAGAAAGATAAATAGCACATGATTTAACTTATATGTGGAATCGAAAACAACATACACAAACAAACAAAACAGAAACAGACTCATAGATACAGAGAACTGACTGATGTTTGCCAGAGGGGAGGGTGGTTGGGGGATTGGGTGAAAAAGGTGAAGGGATTGAGAAGTACAGATTGGTAGTTACAAAATAGTCACAGAGATGTAATGTACAGCATAGGGAATCTAAAATAATAAAAGCGTAATATGCTATTAGACCAGACAGCTGAAAGACGTTCCGGATGTCATTTTAGATGTCCTTCCTGATGAAGCCTTGGTGGCAGGGCCAAGGCAGAGGTGGTTAGGGGCAATCAGGCAGGCAGGTAAGCAGTTAGGGGTAAGGAGGCAGGCAGATGAGTGGTTAGGGGTGATCAGTAGGCAGGCAGAGGTGGCTAGGGTCAATCAGGCAGGCAGGCAAGTGATTAAGGGTGGTCAGGCAGGCAGACAGGCAGGAGCCAGCAGTCCCAGATTGCGAAAGGGTGCAAGCTAGGCTGAGGGACTCCCCCAACACTATTTATGACTTTCGTGCCTGGGGTCTCTAGTTCTATATAATAAAAGCCTAATATGCTAAGTGTCCAGTCATCCATTCAACCAATCAAAGTGTAATCTATAGTAATAAAAGGGTAATATGCTAATTAGACCAGATGTCTTCCAGAAATCCTTCCAGGACAAAGCCACAGTGGCTGTAAGGACTGAAGGCAGCCAGTCATGGTGGCAGCTACAAGGGCCAAGGGGAGGCTGCTGTGAAGGCTGGCAGTGGCAGCAGCAGCAGGGTAATGGGGACGGCACCTTCCCCCAATTGCCCGGTCGCCTCCCACAGAGGGAGGTCAGAGGCAGCAGCAGTGGCAGAGTGATAGGGGTAGCGCCTTCCCCTGATAGGCCTGGTCATCTCCCACAGAGGGAAGCCATACTGTGGCTTAGGCCTAATCCCCAGGTCCCAGATACCTGCAGCTGGCCAGAGGGAGGGAAGCCCAAGTTCCAGTTACCTACGGCCGGCCAGAGGAGGGAAGCCTAGGTCCTCATGGCGGAGCTGAGGCAGAGGCAATTAGCAGTAATCAGGAAAGCAGGGGAACAATTAGGGGTGATCAGGCCAGCAGAGCAGCAGTTAGGGTTGATCAGGGGTTACAAGTGCCTGTAGACAGCCTAAGTGAAGCTGCCCAGGGCCCCAAGTGCCTGCGGTTGGTTGGAGGAGCTAAACCTGGGTCCCAGGTGTAAGGGCTGAGACAGAGGCGGTTAGGGGTGATCAGGCAGGCAGGCAAGCAGGTAGGGGCAATCAGGCAGGCAGGCAGGCAGGCAGGGGAGCAGTTAGGAACAAGCAGTTCCAGATTGTGAGAGGGAAATCCAAGATTGGAGAGGGTGCAGGCTGGGCTGAGGAACACCTCCTATCCCTGTGCATGAATTTTGTGCATCTGGCCTCTGGTATGCTAATAATATGCTAAAGCCACTCAACTGCTCACTGTGACATGCACTGACCACCAAGGTGCAGATGCTCTGACCAGTGGGTTAGCTTGCTGCTGGGGTCTGGCCGATCCTAACTCAATGAGACAGGCTGGACATGACCTGGAGTCCTCCCACAATCCCTCCCTGGCTGGCCAACCTCCCAGGTCCTTTCCCATCTCTAATAGTGCACCAGTGGGGTCCCTCAGCCTGGCCTGCACCCTTTCACATTTGGCCTGAAGGCGGAATGACTGGTCACTATGATGTGCACTAATCACCAGGGGGAAGATGCTCAATGCAGGAGCTTCCCCCTGGTGGTCAGTGTGCTCCCAGAGGGGAGCACCACTCAGCCAGAAGCTGGACTCATGGCTGGCGAGCACAGCGGCAGTGGTGGGAGCCTCTCCCACCTCTGAAGCAGTGCTAAGAATGTCAGTTGGACATTCCCCGAGAGCTCCCAGACTTTAAGAGGGCACAATCCTGGCTGAGGGGACATCCCCGCCCCCCCCCACCCCACCGTGTGAATGAATTTTGTGCACTGGGCCTCTAGTGAGATATAAGGAATATCAAAAAGAACTTTAGGTATGTCTCTTGCAGTGTCAGTACTGACAGTACTGAAATTAAGCTTGTGGTCTGATGATAATTTATTGTGTAGGCATTTGTAGTGACTTTCTTGACCATAATACAAAATAAAATCTCAAGCTTGAACCCCATTGGTTGTTCGGTCTGGACTGATCAAAACCTAGGTGCTAAGTGGCTCTGCATGATACTTAACTTCACTAAACTTCAGTTTCTTCTTCTATAAAATGGGATGATAATAGGATTGCTGAATCAAATAATGATTGAATGCATATAAAGCCCCTTTTAAGAACTTAATAATGTTAGCCATTCTGATTACAAGTGAGCTCCAAAAAATAGCCTAAGTGAAAAATATGGACTAATATTAGATCCATTGAATTCAATGTTTTCAGTTTTATGCAAATTTAAGATAATCTCATATCTGGTATATTCAATCATTTGTTTATTATTTACTTTTCTGGAGTCTGGGAAGTCTATCAAGATAGTAGCAGATATGTTGTCTGTTGTGAGCCTTCTTGGTTCATAGAGAGCTTCTTTACATGCAGGAGGAGCAAGAGAACTCTCTGAGGTATTTTATAAGGAGATCAATCCCATTATATAATCATATAATCATGTGGACCTAGAGGCCCCACCCCAGTACCATCATATTTGGGGTTAAGATCTCAACATAGGAATTTTAGGGGTCATATTCAGTCTGTGGCAATCATCAAGTATATTAATAATGTAGATGTTTTTCATAATAATTGAAGATATGTCTGGAAATACTATGCTTTTAGTGACATGATTATCCTTGGAATATTGGGACTTGATGTTAATTACCATATCTTTTTTAAAATTTAAATTCTTTATTGTTGAAAGTATTACATATGTCTCCTTTTCCCCCTATTGACCTCTCCCTGCCACTCCTCTCTTTTCCCCTCAGCATATGTCCCTGTCTCCCCCTATTTTCTGTGTCTTTTGGTTATACTTATATGCATGCATACAAGTCCTTTGGTTGATCTCTTACCCCCATTAATTACAATATCTTACTGGTTTCAGGATGCCACTAGATGAAACATCTTTGGTACCAAATATGTTATTATAAATTTTCTTCACTAATGACTTTTAGGATAGGTCTAGAATATCACCGGTTCATAGTGTTCCCTCTAAAATAGAAAGGAGCTCTTCAGGCTCTTCTCATTTATTTCCTAAACAGTATTAGTAACCATGCTGATCTATTAAAGCTACCTGAATGTCAGTTTTCTTTTTCCTTTTTGCCAAGGATTATGTTAGTTCTGTATCCTGAAGTTTCATCAGAATGTATATCTTTCTTAATAACATCAAGAAGAAAATTTATTAACTATCCATCGTGGATATATTCAGTATTTAAGATATAGACTCTATTCGCAAATAAAAATAAAAGGACTTAATATTGTCATTGTTGGGAGCCATTGCTTTAGGAGCTGGTGATTTGGGAGCTGGGGGTCAGGAAAATAGGCACTACCATTACTCATATACTGTATCCACATAATACCTGTGTTATTTTAATTTTATCTATATTATAGGCACAGGGTTCTATAGTAATTAATAAAAAAAACAATTTTATTGACTTTCACAAAGCAATACTTTAATTACCACTTTGCCAGACAAACAAATTTGTAAGATTCCTTTATCTTCCAGATGTTATGTATGAAAGAGGAAAGCACATTAGCATTTTAGAGGAAAAAGGCACACTAATAGGACTAAGATGACTCTGAGAACACATGAGAAGGAACCAGAGCCCACGCAACATGGCCTCTCACACTGAGTGGGGGAGAGGAGGCCATACCTGACACTGTGCCTTTCTTTGCTTCCCATGTCAGCGTCTGCCATTGTTTTGAAGGAGACACAATAGGATCTTGTCTGTCACTTCTTAAGCTGGGTCAGAGTTTGTGCTTTGTCTGATTGTCTGCCTTCTCACTCTTCAGAGGGCCCAATAAAATATAGTAAATACAATTGGTGAATGAAATTGCTGAGGAAGAAAAAACAATTATTGTGCAGTATTTGTTGGGAAATTTAGGAATAATAATGCAGAGTTTAGAATAAGAACTTGTGAAATATTGAGTAGCTGTATCAAATATAGAATTCCTTTATTTACTAAGGAGGTTAGCTGCCAGTTTCCTGCCTCAAAACCCCTTACAAATTAGTTTGATTATTTCAGTAATTATTATTTAACATGTGCTAAGTGCCCACAGCATGCTGATCCCTTCACATGGTATCAGACTGCACCCAGGAAGGAACTGAATTTGTTATTGTATTTAATTAATCTCTCAAGTTAATTGCCAATATGGGCTACATTTCTTATGTGAATAAAATTGGAGTGAGAGAAAAGATAATGTCCCTCTCATTAAGCTGTCTATGTTAGATTTACAGGGTGACAGTGAGGCCCACTCATGCTTAATTTTGATCATTTTCATCACTGACAGCACTGCACCCAATAGTTATGGCACAGACTCCACTATCTCCAGCAGGGAGGCTTTGATGAGCTGTTTGTAGTTTGATGCTAAGCTTGTAATAATTTCCCGCCAACTCTAGGTCCTTTTTATGTAACTTAAACATTTTATTTTATTTATTGATTTTAAGAGAGAGAGAGAAAGAGAGAGAGAAATATTGATTTGTTGTTCCACTCATTTATGCACTAATTGGTTGCTTCTTGTATGTGCCCTGACCAGGGATCAAACCTTCCACCTTGGCAGATAGGGTTGATGCTCTAACCCCATCGTCAGCAAACTGCGGCTTGTGAGCCACATGCGGCTCTTTGGCCCCTTGAGTGTGGCTCTTCCACAAAATACCATGGCCTGGGCGATTCTATTTTGAAGAACTGGTGTTAAAAGAAGTTTAAGTTTCAAAAATTTGGCTCTCAAAAGAAATTTCAATTGTTGTACTGTTGATATTTGGCTCCGTTGACTAAGGAGTTTGCTCGCACCAAGTGAACACCTAGCCAGGGCCTGATCCCTTTTGTTTTTCCAATGTGTGGAGAACTGCAGTGCAGGGCACTGCCTGCCACCTGCCACAAGGACAGCCCTTGTAAACTGCAGACTTTCCCCAGAGTAGAATCAGTGACTTCTGTCAATGAGGTGAGTTTGTGTATCTTAGGAACTTCTCTTCACAACATTATATAACTGGTAAGCGACCACCACCACCAACTTGTGTTCCTCCAGCACTATCGATACTTTGAGAATGAATGAGATATTGTTGATTATCTGCAAACACTGGGAAAGCCATTTATGTGTCTGTCTTTTCTTCAGTGTTTGCTTCCTGGAGTCTTAGGTCGGGTTCCCTAGAAGCAGAGTTTGAGATGGGGACTGGTGTGCAGGTGATTTATTAAAGGAGGGCTCTTGGAAAAAGCCAGGAAGGGAGTAGGGAATTAGGATGAGGTGAGTGAAGAAGCTATCAAGGATGTGGTTTCAGATGAAATTAGCTAGATCTTATGGGCAGTGCAGGAGCATGAATCTTATCAGAGTCAAATCCATCAGGGAACAGGCTGGTGTAGCTTCCCTTCATACCAGTCAGTCATGGCTATGGACTCTCTATGCTATTTTTCCCAGGAAGCTTTGGGTGAGAGCACTCTAGTTACCCCAGGGCAGTCCTTTGGAGAAGATCAGAACAACACCTTCAGGGAGGAATGGGCTACTGAATTAGTAAAGGGATTCCGAGGGGATCTGGAGGGGCATTGACAACCTCTGCCTAGTGCAGGGAACCCATTCTGTAGTGTAATTGGGCTCTTGCAGGCACAGGGAACACAATTTCCTTCATGTGACAGATATCTTTGGCAGAGTCAGAATGCATGTTAACACCTGCCTGTTCATTCTGTGCTGTGATTCTGTTAATAAGAGACCAAAAAACTGAGAGGAAAAAAATCAAATAGTACATTTTTTTAGCTTAATTGAAAATGAAGTTGTAGTTCTCAAATAGATCTTCACCTGAGAAAAAGAGTATGACACTTCTTAACCCCACTGAACCTAATTAATCTCTCACCTGCCCACAGATTTTTAGGAATATGTTGTTAATGCTTGTAATAATAACTAAAGATGACAGATGAAAAAAACTCTCATGCCAAAGAGGAAGTGAGGTATGCAAAAGTGTCTAGGTGCGACAAAATATATCCTCATTACATCAAATGACAGGGCCTCTCAAAATAATAAAAATGACAGGGCCTGACTTTGTGATGTAAACACATTATATTGCAAATGTCATTGCACAGAGAATTGTTTTGACAGACTGCAAAGATGAGTACTAAAAATAGCAAAGCCATAAAATATAGAACTACAAACCTTCATTTCTCTGTTATAATTCAAACTTGTTATGTCATCACTATGGATGAACCATTTTACACAGAGTCAACTTTTCTCTGACTTCCCTTGCACCATGGACATACTCTATGCTTGGGTTCATTATTTGCAGACTACTCAAGTTATTCCAAATACTAGATTTGCACCCCTTTAGGGAGGGACTATTTTATTCACTTCTGGCTGTCAACACAGGTATGCACTTTGCTCTAGCAGCCCTCAGCACAATAGTAATTTAATGATCCAGATGCCTACCTCTAAGGATGAGCATGAAGGGAAAAACACAAGTCATTGGTAGAGCACATTTTGCTTCTT
Organism: Lasiurus cinereus; assembly: GCA_011751065.1. Classification (NCBI taxonomy): domain Eukaryota; kingdom Metazoa; phylum Chordata; class Mammalia; order Chiroptera; family Vespertilionidae; genus Lasiurus; species Lasiurus cinereus. Next base: position 11,583,715 of record JAAGEH010000020.1, read on the forward strand.
GATGTTAGCTTTTGTAAAAATCCCAAACTATATATTGTTGATGTGTTGTATTTATAAAAACTGTATAAATGGACATGTCTGACTGTATTTCTTTTCTTTAGCATCTGTTATAGGAGAACACTGGATAGATGCCTAGAAGGCATAGCATTTGTAACATTTCAGTTGCATATACTTATCTGCTTACAACTTGCAATAAAACAGAACATTTTTATTTTAATTCTTAATTGAATTGATTGGGCGACATTGTTTAATAAAATTATATAGGTTTTAGGTGTACAGTTCTATAAAACATAATAGAATACTGTATATTGTATTGTGTGTTCACCACCTCAAGTCACTCTCCTTCCATCATCATATCTCCCCTTTACCCTCCTCTTCTACCTTTTATGAGTTTTTGTTTTGTTTTGTTTTTGCTTAATTCCTTCACCTTTTTCACCCAGCCCCACAATCACCCCTTCCCTCTGACAGTTGTTAGTTTGTTCTCTATCTATGATTCTGTTTTTATTTTGTTTGTTTATTTTGTTCATTAGAATCCATATATGAATGTAATCATATGTCATTCTTTGACAGGCTTATTTCACTTAGCATAATGCTCTCTACGTCCATCCATGTTGTTGTAAAGGGTAAGATTTCCTTCTTTTTTACAGCCAAGTAGTGTTCTTTGTATAAATGTACCATAGCTATTTTATCCACATATCTCTTGATGGACATAGGCTGCTTCCAAATATTGGTTATTATAAATGGTGCTGCAGTGAACATAAGAGTTGCATATATCCTTTCAAATCAGTGTTTTGGGTTTCTTCAGATATATTCCCAGAAGTGAAATCATTGGCAGTTCCATTTTTAATTTTTTGAGGTAACTCCATATTGCTTTCCACAGTGGCTGTACCAATCTACATTCCCACCAGGATGCAAGAGGGTTCCCTTCCTTCAACATCCTTGCCAACACTTGTTGTTTGTTGATTTATTGATGATAGCCATTCTGGTAGCTGTGAGTTGATACTTCATTGTGGTTTTAATTTGCATTTTTCTGATGATTAGTGACATTAAGCATATTTTCATGTCGATTGGCCATGTGTATGACTTCTTTGGAGATGTGTCTTTTCAGATCCTTTGCCCATTTTTAATTGGATTATTTGTTTTTTTGGTATTAAGTTTTTTTTTAAATATATTTTATTGATTTTTTACAGAGAGGAAGAAAAGAGGGATAGAGTTAGCAACATTGATGAGAGAGAAACATCCATCATCTGCCCTCCTGCATACTAAGGCACATGCCCTTGACTGGAATCGAATCTGGGACCCTTCAGTCTGCAGGCCAATGCTCTATCCACTGAGCCAAACCAGTTTCAGCTGGTTTTAAGTTTTTTAAGTTTCTTATAAATTTTGTATGTTAACCCCTTATAGATGTATAATTGTCAAATATGTTTGCCCATTCAGTGGGTTGTCTGTTAATTTTGCTGATGGTTTTCTTTGCTGAGCAAAAACTTTTTTTACTTGATATTGTTCCATTTGTTTATTTTTCTTTGTTTCCCCTTGCCTGAGGAGCCATATCAGAAAAAATATTGCTATGAGAAATGTCTGAGATTTTACTGCCTGTATTTTGTTCTATGATTTTTATGGTTTCGAGTCTAACATTTAAGTGTTTAATCCATTTTGAGTTTATTCTTGTGTATGGTGTAAGAAGGTTGTCTAGTTTCATTTTTTTGCACACATCTGTCCAATTTTCTCAATACTATTTATTGAGTAGACTATGTGTATTTTTGCTCCCTTTGTCAAATATTAATTGACTATAAAAGTGTGGGTTTATTTCTGGGCTTTCTACTCTGTTCCATTGACTCATATGTCTGTTTTCATGCTAGTAGCATGCCATTTTGATTACTATGCCCTTATAATATAGTTTGATATTAGGTAGCATGATCCCTCCAACTTTGTTCTTTTTTCTAAAGATTGCTGTGGCTATTCAGGGTTTTATGTGGTTACATATAAATGTTTGGAATAGTTCTGTGAAATATGCCATTGGTATCTTAATCTGAATTGTGTTGAAGCCATAGATTGCTTTGGGTTGTGTGGACATTTTAATGATGTTAATTCTTCCTATTCATGAACATAGTATATGCTTCCACTTGTTTGTATCTTTTTCAATTTCTTTCTTCAGTGTCATAATTTTATGAGTACAGGTTTCTTGTAGACAGCATAATATATGTCTTGTTTTCTTATCCATTCAGCTACCCTATGTCTTTTTATTGGAGCATTTAAGTCATTTACAATTAAAGTGATTACTGGCAGGTACCTATTTATTGAAATTTTATTTTATTTTATTATTTAAAAAATATATTTTATTGATTTAGGAGAGGAAGGAACAGGGAGAGCGAGATAGAAACATCAATGATGGGAGAGAATCACTGACTGGCTGCTTCTTACATGTCCCCCACTTGAGACCAAGGCCACAACCCAGGTATGTGCCCTTGACCAGAATTGAACCCGGGACCCTTTAATCTGCAGGCCAACACTCTATCCACTGGTTCATACCAGCTAGGGCTGACATTTTATTTTTTTTAATGTATTCTTCTCCTTCTCCTTTTCCTTCTTTTGTTGGTTAATCCTCACACAAGGATATTTTTTCCATCACTTTGTACAGAGAGAGGAAGAGAGAGTAGAGGAGGAAGAGAGAGAAAGAGAGTGAGAGAAGCATAGACATGAGACACATCGACTGTTTGCCTTCAGTCTGTGCCCCAACCAGGGCCCATAATCCATACTTTAGTGTGAAGGCCAACACTCTAATCACTGAACAACTCAGTCCATGGTGGTGATTCTCTTTCCTCCTCCTCCTCCTCCTCCTCTTCTTCCTCCTCCTCCTCCTCTCCCTCCTCTCCCTCCACTTCTCCCTCCTCCTCCTCCTCTACCACTTCCTCCTCCTCCTCCTCTGGCAGGCTGTTTAACATTTTGTGTAATGTTTGTTTGGTGGTAACAAACTCCTTTTAGTTTTTCTTGTCTGGGAAGCTCTTTATGTCAACTTCAGTTTTATTATTATTATTTTTAATCCAGTTTTACATAGTGTGGAGGAGACATTCTAGCTTTCTTTTTTAAAATTCTTGATTGTTAAAAGTATTACATATGTCTTCTCTTCCCCCCCCTCCACCTCCATTGACTCCCTGGCCGCTCCCACTCCCCTAGCACATGCCCTCACCCCCCTACCATCTGTGTCAAACCTCAGAGAGAAGGTAGGGGAAGGTGGGAGGGGGATAGGAGATAAACTTCAATTTTAACTGATAGCCTTGCTCGGTAAAGTAATATCGATTGTAGGTCTTTGCTTTTCATCATTTTGAATATTTCATGCCAGTCTCTTCTGGCTTAAAATGTGTCTGTCGATAAATCAGCTGAAACCCCAATATCTATTTCCACCTGCTTCTGCCTGGTGACTAAGTATTAGGCTCTGAAAGTCACTGAAAGAGCCTCTGGCAGTACTAGTGTTCTTGGACAGTAAGTCACCAGGTAGGGGTGCGTGATGTTCAGTGGGTTGATAAAGGTTCAAACTTGTTGTCAGCTGGGTCTGAGGTCATTCAGCAAAAGTTCCTAGTTATATCAAGTCTAACTGCCATCTGCTGAGTGCTCCCAAAACTTGGTAGTGGGGCAGGGTCTCAGGGAGTCTCAACGTGAGGCTTACAGAGTTTCTCAAGTGCAAATGGACCAAGACTTGGCCATGTGAAGGGAGAACTCTGTCCTGTTTGGGCATGTGAAGGAAAAATAAACCCTGTCCTAGAGCCACACAACTCAGTTCATCCCCCATTCTGCTGGGAGGAGCCCAAGCTCAGCAGGGTGGTGCTTCTGGGAGGGGGGTTGATGGGGCTAATGGACTCCCATGAGGAGAATGTGACCCTGCCCCAGAGCCATATACCTCACCATGTTTTGAATTTTCCCCAGCTCTTGGCAGGACAGAGCCACCAGGGGGTGAGTGTATGGGGGACTGGGAGCCTGGAGGATGGGACCAGTGGCTCTCCCATGTGGGGGAAGTGCCAGTCAGATTTATAGGAAAGTTGGAGAATGGCCCTCGTCCCAAAGTCCCAAAGCCACACAACTTAGTCACTGACACCCTTGAGTCTACCCAGACCTCTACATGCTAGCCCAGGCAGCTGACTCCTCAGCAGTATGTAAGTTCCACAGGGTGGGTGAGAGGGAGCCTAGGGGGTGGGGCTACTGCTTTCCCTCAGGCTGCTGTCATATGTATGGGGGAGTGCTCCATCCTAGAAAGTGGCATTTGCAGTGTCAGAGAGGGACTCAGCACTTGATTCTGGTGGCTATCCCTTCAGCCCTCTCCCCAGAGCCACAAATCTCAGCCTTTTCTCATGTGACTCTAATCCAGTCCATCCTACCTCTGCGAGAGCCCAGTGTGAGTGGCTGCAAATTAAATTTTGTGTTGGCCCTTTAAGAGGGTGCCTGTTTCCAGCCATGTTGCTCAATGGTTGACTGTCCACCTATGGAGGTCACAGTTCAATTCCTGGTCAGGTACATGCCAGGGTTGTGGCTCAATTCCCAGTGTGGGGCATGCAGGAGGCAGATGATCAATGATTCTCTCTCATCATTGATGTTTCTCTCTCTCTCCCCCACTCTCCCTTCCTCTCTAAAATCAATCAATATATATATTATTATTTTTTTTTTAAAAAAAGGGCGCCTGTGTCCCGAGCAAACTGCTGTCTCTCGCTAACAGACAGAATCCCCACTGATTTTCACAGACAGATGTTAAGTAGGTGTTCTAGGCTGCGAACCTGACTTGGAGTGGAGACCTCAGCTCCACAGCAGCTTTTGCAGTTGAGATACATATCCCTGCTGAGTCTCAGCCACTGCCCCTGAGAGCTGGGCCAGCCCATTCCACGGCTGCACCCTTCAGGCCTCAATGGGGCTTCTGTAAATTCTTGGCTGTAAGACTTCTCTTCAGCCAGCCATCAGTTGGTTTTTCAGTTGGTAATTTAGTTGTAATTCCAGTTTGGTCCGGGCAGAGGTGGGTATACCTTTCACCTACTCCACCACCACCTTGCATCTCCAGAACACTGTTTTCCTCTTCTGACTTTTTTGCTTATTAAACTTTGTTTCCAAATGTTCTCAATGATTGGATATTGATGTTTCTTGCTTTGAAAGCCTGGTTGTAGGTACCCTGGTAATAGTTTTTTACCATTTAATTCATGATAATCACTGAGGGAGTCAGTATTAGAGCTGTCCAGTTTTGGCTTTTAAGAGGCATAAATGCAGGGTGCTAGAGAAATGCACATTATAACAATATTAGAATGATCAGGATTTATAAAACAAAGGCTTTCATCACCATGTTTTGATAGGCTTAAATATGAGGAGCATAAAATCTGGAAGTGCTTGGTCAATTTAATGGCTGTGTTTTAAAGTGTAGTTGGAAAAGAGTAAGAGCTTGCTAACTTTTAATTTAGAGCAAGTTTCTCAGTATTGCAAAGGAATAAGAAGGTGGCATCTCCCTTCAGGCATATATTTTTATCCTTGCAGATTGCAAATGGCTATCAGTGTACTAGTGTGTCAAATACACAGTCAACTGGTCTGAGACCCCAGAGAGAGCCACTTTCTCTAGACTGACACCAATTACTCTGGGGAGACTGTATATACAATACATTATTTATATAGAAATCTAAGGCCCATCTGTTATGCTTTAAGAGATTTTTAAGTATCATTGCAAAATGTCACAACCAATCAAAATTGTTCTATATCTGATGGGGAGGACTACAACAAAAAGCCCTTTCAGGAGCATCACTGACGCATCAGATCTGGAGAAAGTGATGACAAAGAGGTGCAATAGGGCCGAGACAGGGTTCAAGGATAACTTGGGGACAGGCATAGAGTTTTGCTAAGCCATTAAGGGGATTCCACCTCCTTCAAACTATAAGAAAAGGGGTACAGAGAAGGAGTTGAATATGGGGATAGGAGAGATTATTGGAGATATGGGCATTTGAGATGGGCTTAAGATCCGTTTCCAAGATAGGTGCAAATGCTGGACAAATAACAAAAAGAAACAATACTTAGATTAGGAATTTTTACCCTGAATAATCATTAGGTCTGATTTTAAAATTTAAATTTGGAAATAGTGGTAAATTCACAGGAACTAGAAAAAAATGTATAAAGAAATTTTGTATACCCTGAACCCAGCTTCCCCCAAGGCTAATATGTTGCCTAACTGTAGTACAATATAAAAACCAGGAAATCGGCACTCATACAATCTGTAGAGTTTATTCAGATTTTTGCAGTTGTACGGGCATTGGTGTGTGTGTGTGTGTGTGTGTAACTCTATGCAATTTTATCATTTGTGTAGCTTCATGAAGTCACCAATGGAATCAAGATACTTACCTTACCTCATAAGACTCCCTCATTCTACTCCTTTGCAGCCACATCTTCCTTTCCCCCTTCCCTAACCACTTGCGATCACTACTTTGTTCTTGGTATCTGTAATTCTCCTACTTCATGGATGTTATACAAAAGTAGCCATGCATTATGTATCTATTTGAGATTGGCTTTTTAAAAAATTGCTGAGTAACATTCCATTTAAAGGATATACCACAGTTTGTTTAGCCCTTTACCAATTTATTGTTTCTTTGTCTAAAATGGATAAGAAGGTGGATGGTTCATTTCTGACAGTGTGATTTATGATCTCCCATGAGCACATATTAAATTGATTTTTCTCTTGTTACTCTTTTTTCCCCTATTTTATTAATAGTTCAGCCATAAGAACTTAAGAACAGAAAAGGGAGGGAGGGGTCATTCCTCCCCTTTCCCGATATTATATGCCTTTCAGAATGACTGAAATAAAAAAATGATAACATCAAATGCTGGTGAGGGTGCAGAGAAACTGGATCACTCACACATTGCTGGTGGAAATGTAAAATGATACTGCTATTCTAGAAAAAAAGTGTGGTGGTTCCTTTTAAAATTAAAAATGGACTTACAAATGACCAGCAATTCACTCTCAGGCAATTATGCCAGAGAGATGAAAACTTATTCCAGGCACAAACTTGTACATAATTATTCATAGAAGCTTATTGTAATACTCCCAAACTGAAAATGTAAATGGTCGTATTAGATGGTAATCCTATTTATCTTTAAAAATATTCATTTAAGAGAATAAAAAGTTGGCATGCTATGTATTTATCCCCAATTTTGTAATCCATAACCTGAGAATTGTGGCTTAGAATTATTTCAGATTATTTGGTACCATCTGTTTATCTGTTTTTATAAAGAGCATCACCAATCACAGCTGGTTTTGTTAATCACTGTTTCAGTAAGTTTATTTAATTCTGCATTCACATCTTCCACAGTGGTTAATATTTGGTTCCTGATGCTGAGTGTATGGTTCCAGGCCCTGTGTTCTCCACTTGGCACTCTAGCCTGTGTTTCTTTGCTTAATTTGAAGGTTTGGAACAAAAACATGGGAGTGGCAGTGCCATTATGTCGAAGCTTTTCCTTAACTACCAGCTGATTGCAGTGTGTAAGTGGTGCCGACAGTACTCAGTCACATTCACCTCCCACCAAGGGCAGGTCACTCTCGAATATCTAAATTAACTACGTGGAGATCTTCTGTACTCCATAAAGTCACTTCTCTGCTTATTCACAATTAAGGCCAAAATTATAAATGTGGATGATAGAAACTGTGATTTCATCCCATCTGTGGTTGAGAGATCTAGTTTATTGTATTGTTTATTCCACTCTTAGAACATGTCAGCATCCCCATTTTAATAAAGAAGATTAACAGTTAGAGAAGCACATACCTAGAAACCCATCTTGCGTAACCTGTTGAAAGCAAAACAGAACACTTTACTTCCAACTGTCCTGGCACACTCTGACTTCAAGTTCAGTTTCACAATTAAATAACTTGCCAACTTTGAATTAGCAATAAATAGCAATGCAAGATCTGTGGAGCTTATAAGCAAGTCAGAGTGGTGCTTAGAATGATTACATTTCTAAGCTGACAATTATCACAGCTCAGAACTAATTTTTATGCCTTAAGTAAGACCAAAAGAATCTACACAAAGCACTTCATTTCCTGGGAAGGTAAAATTAAAATTAAAATGTTCACTGGAAAGTCATCCTCTTTAAACTGTATTTCCTAAGAGCTACTTACTTGAGGAAGGAGTAGCTATTGTAATTTTAATTTTTTTCAGGTGTAAATTCCTTTACTCCCTACAATAGATATAGAAAGGCTACTAGCATTTTTTAAGTGTAATAATTATAGTGGTATTCTGCAAGGCAGTTCTTCAGGTTTACAGACCGCACACCTTTCCAAAATATGGTAATTTACTTTTCCAAATGACTAGCAGAAAATACCTGAAACTGAAACAGACTGTAATACAGAGAGACCTAAAATAAGCAGTGACTAATAGCTAGAGTGCTCCTTGATTATGACCCTTGTCTCTTGGGGTACAAGTACTTATTGCAGCTCTCTTGATATGTTATACATAACATCCAGGGCAGGGGCTGAGAGAGGAAGCAGAGGAGAAGGGAAGGTGGACGTGGGTAGAGAGAGAGACTGACTAACTCCTGGGACAGTTGTAGCCCAGGCACCTGGGTTCTTGCTACACAAGGAGCTTCAAAGGAGAGAGAGGTAAATCTCAGTCTCCAGCTTTGGCAGCTCAGATGTTTTGGTGCTGGTGGAAGTTTCATTTGAAATCTCTGTTAACTTTCATAGGGTAGGAGTCTAAGCTGTTATCTTGCTAACTTTTGACCTTCTAGGCAGCGGATGCTTTAAATTATTTTCCCATGGGTTCTTTCTGGAATGAGTGCCTTTCAAAAAAGTTTCTAAACTTATATAAAACTGTATTTCTAGATGCTCTTTAAAAATTGAAATATTTGGCAACATTACACCATTATTATCACCTCATGGTAGTAATAGGCTAGAGCTGAGCTGGAACTGTGGGGTTTAGATGGGGACTGTGATCCCCATTTCACCATACACATACCCACGTACTGTATCTGGTTTCACTCATTTTCTTACCTGTCTGACTCAGGGTACTTCTGGGTTTGCCATTCCTATGACATAAACTTGCTGGAGTGATTTTATTTATTCATTTTTCCCCTGGTCTCCAGGCTCAGATTCCCAACTGCTTAATAGACATTTCCATCTCAGTGTCCCTCCAGCTTCTGGCTAAATATGTCCAACCCAAAATCTTTCCATTCCCGCAGTGTTCAATGATATTTTAAACATTAATTTACATAACTTCATTTAATTTTTTAAAACGTTAGTATATGTATTTCTCTTTTTACAAATGGGGAAACTGAGACCAGAGGCATAATTCAAATTCAAAATCATTTGATTTCAGTATTTATATTCAGTCTAATTTCTGTTTATAGGAGCAGGAAAAAAATTCACATGTTCAGGGGATGTTAGCCATTCTTATTAGTATTGTTAATATTAGAAGGAGCAGTGGAGAGAATGAGGTGTAGGGCTAAACAATTATCCAGATCATTTAGGGTAGAATACACACCTATAGGAGGCAGGATAAAGTTTTCCATCAGCATAGAGTGTCTCTGTGCTGCATGACCTTGGATAAGGCCACCCTTTTAATGTCTTGAGCATGGAAGAATCTGGGCCAAACAGAATTTTAGAAAAACCGAAACACTTGAAATGCTCAGGAGCAGGCACATGGATCAATGATACTCTAAGCAGTGGTTCTCAACCTTTTTTAATGCTGTGACCTTTTAATACAGTTCCTCGTGACCCCCAGTCATAAAATTATTTTCGTTGCTACTTCATAACTGTAATTTTGCTACTGTTATGAATCATAATGTAAATATCTGTGTTTTCTGATGGTCTTAGGCTCTACAGCAGCGGTTCTCAACTTGTGGGTCGTGACCCACAGGTTGAAAACTGCTAACAAGGTTGCCTAAGACCATCAGAAAACAGATATTTACATTATGATTCATTAACAGTAGCAAAATTACAGTTATAAAGTAGCAACAAAAATAATTTTATGATTGGGGGTCACCACAACATGAGGAACTGTATTAAAAGGTCACAGCATTAAAAAAGGTTGAGAACCACGAAATGAAACACTCCGTGGAAATGAAAAGTAGTAAACAACTGGCACTCCCAATAACATGGATGCATCTTACAAATATGTTCACTGAAAGAAGCCAGAAAGGAGAGGCTTCATGCTGTGTGCTTCTATTTATATGAAGGTCAAACGCAGATGAAATTAATTGATGTTGATAACAAAATTGCTACCCTTTGAGGGTGTGCTTGGAAAACACTTGGAAGTGGCACAAAAGAGCCTGCTGGGGTACTTAAAAATGCCCTATAATATGGTCCAGCTGGTGGTTACATGGAGAGATACATATGTAAAAGTAACATCAAGCTGTAAACTTAAGATTAGCATATTTTACAGCTTTTTCTCTAAGTATGTTATACCTTAATAATTAATTTTTAATGTATCATTTAAGGGAGTTAAATAAATAACCAAATGGTTCCATTGTAAGGAGAACTCTAACCTCAGAAACATTGGGGATTCTGTTAACTTCCAAGGCTGTGTTCCCTTTCTATATAAAACAGTCTGCCCATCTCATTAGCAACAGGGAAGGCAATTAATCAGGGAAAAGATAAACTTGGCTTAGTAGCAGGACAACGGGAAGCATGTCAAACTGTAGCCATGACCAAATTATCAAAACCCACTCCAGCCATTGCTGATGACTGCTTTGTACCTGGCCTTTATTTTGTGCTGAATTTTCTCTGCATTAAATGAATGCTCAAGGGGGCATTATCACTCCCTCCATCCTTCCCTCCTCTTCATCCTCTCTCCCTTCTTCCCTCTCTTTCTCCCTCCCTCCCTCTCTCCTTTCCTTCCTTCCTTTCTTCCTTCCTTCTCGTCACCTAAGGATCAGTTTTCTTTTTATTGATTTTAGAGAGAGAAAGAGGGAGAGAGATCATTGTGAGAGAAACATGGATGGATTGGTTTTCTCTCGCATGCCTCAATTGGAGATCCAACCCGCAACCTTTTATTTTATGAAATGATGCTCTAACTAACTGAGCCACCCAGCCAGAGAATGGTCACTTCTTTCTGTATTAGAAATATATCTTGGATACCTGGATGCTTCATGAAGATAAAAATGATCAGTGGAAGCTGTGGATCTACTGAAAGAGAGAGTATACGTTTAAACAACACTTTTGGGCCTTTTAATGAGGACAATTTATAGGGCTTCAAACATAGGAAAAGAATCCAAGTGGAATTATTTCATTTTCCTGATAGAGTACCCCAACCCACAATACAAAACTCATTAAATCTCAGCGTGTGACATTAAACAACTGCTTTTCGGCTAAGATTAGCCAAAAATGTGCTCAAGGCAAGTTTTTATGACCATATCATCACAACTTGAAATTCATTTTGGTGGGCTAGCTAGAATACAGGCTCACTAGAGCAGTTTAGAGTTTTTCTGCATCTATCTCAGTGAAAAATGGTAGAAAAAGAACCTTATTTTCCTAGAAAAACATTATCAAATAAAACAATTCAGGACCAGTTTTCACAAAGTAATAACAGGCCATGCATAATTGATGGACTTTAGTCTGTATCTCTGGGTATTATAAATCATAGTTACTAGCGCTTCAACCAAACAAACTTTCATTCTGGATTCAGGCCATCCATTTGGCACTGCCTGAAACTACTTTAGTGCCTTTATTGCATATTTTACTGCATTGTTTTTTAGTTGCTTCTTCAGTGAAGTTCTCATATTCCCAACAGTGTTACTTGCCCTTCTTTCTGTTCACTCGCTATACCTGATGGTTGGCAAAAGGTACATTCTTCTTCAAGTGAATTGATTTGGACTTATCATCTCCCCTCAGGCCTGCAAAGGAATACGAACTACCTTGGGATATAAAACACTTTTCTGTGAAATCATATCCTAACTCCTTCCATTAAAACCCTGGAATTATACTCAAAGCAGGAGAGAAGTACTAAAATTATCCCAACTCTTAGGTCTACCAAACATTGAGCAGCTGTATCCATAAAAAAGGAATAAATAATTTATCCCAAACTCTTTTTCTTTGCACATCCTCAGGCTCTTGGTAGCATCGTTTGCAGGAGGAGGCTTGAACCAGAGCTTAGGAATTCCGAGTTCTGCCTCGACCACACAGGAACCATATCCTTGGTCTTACTCTCCCTCATAAGACATATGACATAAGGCTAATGACATAAAACTGGGCCATCCATTACGGTAGCCGTGAGCCACCTGTGTCTATATGGCAAATGAAATGAGATGAGCCTGAATTGAGATATGTTGTAGTAACTATACACAGATTATAAATATACAGATAAAAAAATTAACACTGTTTTTATACCTCTGTGCAAATACAAGGAATGTCACAAGAAGAGCATATTCTGGATGCCTCTAATCACTGCCATCCTGTTCTAAGATGAGAAGCCATTGATGATCCTTTATTCCGCTCAATGTGTGGGGACACCTTTAGTCACAGGCTGCTGCTGTGCCATGTAGCCATTTGGAAGGCTGCAGGCCAATTTCTGTGAATTCGCAGACACCTTTCTCCTAGCTGCTGCTGAATCAGTAGGAAGTTTTTAATTTAAATGTCTTTAGTTCATGGATGTAATTAAAATTCCTAGGCCCCAAGCAAACTTCGTCAAAGGGACTTGCAACCCATTGCTCCTAGAATATTATATACAGGCACGCTATGGTGTGCCTTAGAGTCATGTGTGTGTGTGATGGGCAGGGCTAGGACTTTTGTGCCGCATGGTGGAAAGAAAAGCCACGTTAGGAGAAACACAACTGCACGGTTCGGGCAAGGAATGGTGAAGGATTGTGTCTGTGCTAACTAGGCGGAAGTTCTCATTATCCCACGTCAAATCGCATCTCTTGTCTCTGATTCAAGTCTGCACATTCATCTCTCCCTCCCGTCTCAGCTTTTATTGATGATCCACCTCCAGGCAGTACAAAACTCTTTTTACTGTCTCTGAGTAATGATATTAATTCCAATGCCTAGGGATAATGCATCGCTTATTAAACTCTGTAGCAATAGCCATTAGATGGTAATTCAAAGGGAAACTAAAAAGGGTCGAAAAACACCCTCCCAGCAACAATGGTTGGAATGAAACAAAAACAGAGCTTTCCTGGAACACAGTGGGGAGATGGGTAAGAGCCTCCACCACCTATGTGCTGCGTGATCTTTGAAGTCACCTAAACTACATGTGACTTATCTGTCAGCAGAGACTGATTGTACTTACATTCTAGAGTTGTGAAGGTTAAATGAGAGATACCTGCAGAGCCCTCAGCAGCCTGACTCATATGTGGTAAGAGCTTGATTGAAGAGTCTTTGTAATAAGATCTCCTATAAAGAACTGTGATATCATCTGCATGTGCTGTGCTGTCACTACGCAACAAACTCAGTAAAGTCACCTTAAACACAGGTATGTACTTCCTTCCAACCCTACTGGTGACTGTGCAAACCAAAGACTTTAGCAAATATATCTATCGTGTCTCTACCCAATCACCAGGTTATCAGAAATTCCTTTAAGAAACTCATGCTCATTTGACATCAGGTGTCACTTAGAATCATGATTATACTCTAAACAATGTATTGAATTGAAGATTATTGAGGTTCTTCTCAGTACACTCAATTTCCTAAAGAGCAGCCTTCTCTCTAAACAGTTGTCTTGGGCCAGGTGACTTCATATACAGAATGCTGAGGGACTGAGCTCAGACAGATGTGTTCTCTCTTCCCCATCCACCTTGTCCAGATTGATTATCCTTGAATAGTCCTCAGTGTTCCTAACCCCTCCCTGGCCACTCCCCCTTTTGTATGTTGATCCCTTGCTGGAAAATTCTTTCCCCTTTCATGTTACCAGTCAGCTGTCACTCAACATAAGATCTCAGATGGAATACCATCTCCCGTGGAGAACCTCTTGGTCCTCCAGATTGGTTCCATACCTGTTCTATGCTCCCATTGCTCCTGGATGCCTTCATTTCATTGTGTCCTCTCACACTTAAATATTACCATTATTTGTTGATGTCTGTAATCCCCACTAGATGGCTAGCCCCATCTGGGTAGAGATTTTTTTGGTCAACACTGTTTTACATAGTCTTTGGTGCTCTAGACAGTTAAGAGCAAGTAAAACTTTCTTTATGAGAATTTTTTTCTTTCATGTTGCACATAACTAAGTGGTTAAAAATTAGATTACATTCTTTTATATTTTGACAGTTCTCATCTAATATATTTAAAGTTTTCCTAGTGCTCCCTTGAAATGATCACATTCTACTTTTATAGGTTACCACTTAACAGTATTTCAACCAACAAGCTTCTGATGTTTCAAGAAGTCATTATTTAATACATTGGTATGATAGTACAAGGTGACATTCTCTCGCTCTTTCTTAGATGCCCTAAATCTTAGAAGCACATCACACGATTTCATAAATGGTAAAGATTATCGATTGTAAAATCCTGATGGAAAAGAAGTCAGAGCCTGATGTTTGAATTCTAAGAGTTATGATCAGATACCATAAATCACTAACAACAAAGGACGGATATCTTAATACTTAGAATCTGGAGGTTGGAAGAGAACACCAAGGACCCAATTTCAATCCCCTTGTTTCTTTGAAGAATCAGACCTCCTGGGAAACCTTGGGTCTTTGTCTAATTGCTTCTAAGCTAAACAGTGACTTATTGCTATAGCTCTATGAAATGATTTTAGCTAAATGATTTAGCTTGTTTAGGATTTTGCCAGAGCTGTTAGCCTGCTAAATCATGTTTGAGTTCTGTCTGCTTTTCAAGGCAATTTGACATCAGACCCTACTCCAACTTGGCTAACTTATTTTCTACTACACACACAGTTTGGTCGCTCTCTCTCTCTCTTTTGACTATAAATGCCATGTGAGGTACTAGTCACTTATTTTCAAGCTGGCAACAAAACAATGAATAAGACCCAGTCCCTACCTTCAAGTAGCTTATGGTCTATTGAGTGAACCAGGCAATGTAGACTTGTTGCCTGTACCCTATTTGCAGGACATTATGGAAGATATAAAAATGAGCAAGAACAATGTATGGGGGAGCAGAGCCTGCACATCTTCAGGGCAGCTCACCTTTATAGGCCAAGGGCCCAGCAGAAACAACCACTGAAGGGAAGGGTAGTCTGGTTGGCTTTTGTGGGGAGGAACTTTGCTGAAGAAAAGTGGGGAGCTAAAGCTTTAAAGGGCCTCGATAAGAATGGTGTTAGGAGGGAAAAAGAAGGGCCAATAATGTATCCAGAAGACAATCAGTTCTTAGCATAGTTCTCTGCATATAATAGACTCCCAATAAGATTATGTATCAGATTCATGATGTTTTAGCCAGTGTTCCAGATATTTTTGATGTTATATGACAGGACATTTTCCTCTCTGAGTATTAGATGACAGATTACTAAAATGCATATACAAAGCTCTAAACATTAATGTGGGAATATTTGATGGATGGGGGTGGGGGTGGGGGGTGGGCAGGAATGAAGGGTCAATAGAAGTAATGACACATCTTCCCTGTAAATATTAAAGGTTAAAAAGGAGAACATTGGAAGATTGACTTCTAATTACCCCCTGATGAAGGTCAGACCTGCTTTATATGAAATAAACTTTGTCCCATACATTAGATATGTGTCACTGTGAGATGCTGAATCTGCAAAACGTGTCATGTGCATACTTGGTGGCAGCTAATGTGTTAGGTTCATGCAGAGTTTGATTCTGGAAAGGGTGTCATTGGAATGGTATCCTCTTTCCCCAAAATATCAAAGGCAGCCCTGGACACTGGCTCCTGAGCTATAGAGCTGAGTTAGATGGAAGATGCCATGGAAGGACTTTCCTATAGCATTTTCCACTTTCTAAAATTGATCATTTTCATTAGTTTGACAGTATGTTTTTATCTCTTTAAATTCAAGTCTGAATTTTAAAAATTCTTATATTATCCTTATTTGCATTACTGTTGTGACTTTTCTTTTTAGGGTCTTGTTTCTGACTTTTAAAGTGTGCTGAAAAATAAAACAACAGAGGAGATCAGGCCTTAAGAAACACATTTTAAAAATAATAATATGGCCCTAACTAGTTTGGTCCAGTGGATAGAGCATTGGCCTATAGACTGAAGGGTTCTAGGTTCGATTCTGGTCAAGGACATGTACCTTGGTTGTGGGCACATACTCTGTAGGGGATGTTCAGGAGGCAGCTGATCGATGTTTCTCTGTCTTTGATGTTTCTAACTCTATCCTCTCTGTAAAAAAATCAATAAAATATATATTTAAAAATAATAATAATTATATGACTATATATTTTTGCATTATAGGATATGTATAGGCAGTATTTTCACAAAAACCTAAAAATCAGAAAATCTTGGTTCTCATTCCTACTATTGACAGTGTGAGACTGACTCCATGCCATGTACTCTCTCCACGTCTCAGCCACCCATCTGAGAATTGAAATGAGCTATACCTTCCCCACTGAATGTTGCAAAATTGTAGAGACCAAATTAGTTAATGTATAGGAAAAAACTTTCCTTGCAGTGTTCTCTCCTGGAGATGAGATATTGGATATAGTGGTTATTTACAACTCTATGTTAATGTTTCCGAAACTGAACCTGGGCTCAGATAGAAAATGTATTGTTAAAAACTTGAAGAGCTTTGCCATGAGTGCAAGCTTTTGGAGTGGTAAACGTACAGGTCACATGCTATCCATTTTCAAGTGATAAGTTTGATGTTATCACCATCTTGCCCATTTGTACCACACTCAAGTCAGGCCCCACTCTAGATCTGGACACTTGCTGTTGTTTGCTGCTCTCATGGTTATGGAGCCAAGTCAGTACTGCTGCCTCTAATGGCCAAAGACTGTTACAGGGACTGCCCAGTTGCTCATGTCAGCCCTCACCTGTCCCTGGGATTCCCCTTGAGAAGTCCTAGCCTGGCTCAGCCCCTCACATGGCCATGGGACAGATAACGTTTTACCTTATATCTGCTTTTCCTCCTTCTCTGCCTCATTTCCTTCTCCCCTCTCCCTTGGTTCCTGGGGATGGCATGCTCTACTAAATTAGGAGTGCATAAGCTTTTGCCTTAGGATGGCTTTCTGTGGAATCCGGCTAATATAACATATAAATATAAAAAAATGTATGTGTGTACACACACACACATACACACGCACACACGCACATACGCATGCAAACACCCCTCCTTCCCCCCTATGTACACCAAGAAAGGGAGAGAGAGGTGAATTGGATTGAGCCAAAAGGAACATGAAAATTTGTTTTTCTGAGCCTCTGCCTGAGGGAACCTTGAAGGAAGGCTTGTATGTTCATGAAGAGGGCTGGGGAGGATGGGCCAGGAGGCCAGTCAAGGTGCTTGTTCTCCAGCCCAGTCTCAGAGCGTTGGTCTGAACTCATGGAGAAAGGAGACTTACATAGGGACTTAGCAAAACTCATCCACTCACTTGCTATTAACAATTTAATAGTAACTTTTTAAAAAAAACAAATGGTTATTTTTAATTGATAAACAAATGTTTATGCTAATTGATAATATTAAAATATGTTTAAAACCTGTAAGAAGTATAAAAAATAAATAGTAACTTAATGGAGGATCCCTGAGTCAAAGTAATGTTTTAGGTGCCAGGGATTCAATGATAAACAATGAAAGCTTGTGGTCCAAGTCCTTATGAAGATTAAGGGCTTGTGGACAAGAAAGATAACAAATAATCAGATAACCAAAGACAGGAAGTAATTAAAAGTTCTGACAAGTGCTATGAAAAAAGTGAAGAGATACAATAGAGAATAACGGAAGGGCTGGGGAAGAGTCCCCATTTGGACATGTTAGGGAAGGCCTTCTTGCAGAGATGACATAAGAGAGGGGAGCAGAGGTCCATGCACAGAGTTGGAAGGGGTGCCCAGAGCATTCCAAGCTGAGTGGAAGGCCCAGAGATCGGAAATGTGTGTGAGGATGTGAAACACACCAGGGCGATTGTATTCATGAAGCACTTACTATGGACTGGCTGTTCCTAGCATTTTACATGTAGTATCGCTCTTGACTTCTAACAACTCAGGGAAATCACACAGTGAGTGGGCATCTGAAATTCTGACCCAGCCTTTTCCTGAGAGCAGTCCACCATGGATTCCAGCCTGGTAGTTAGAAGCTTGCGCCAGACCCTTCACACTACCCCACAAGGCAGTCTCCTATAGAGAGAAGCTTGGACCAGGTCTCAGAGGCCTTGTAGGCTAGGCAAAGAGCTCAGATCATTGAGTGCAACAGGAAGGCACTGAAGGGATTAAGCCCTGGAAGATAGGATCCACTTAATGTATTTTGAGTACTTCTTGCTGCAATGTTTGAATAGATTAGAAGAACAAAAATGGAAGCAGGATATTAGAAGGCTTGGGTAGAAGTCCATGTATGTAGTAATGGTGATTAATATTCAACCAATGGTGATTAACGTTCTTCATCCTGCTGATATGGAGAAAAGGAGAGGACTTGGGGGGATGCTGCAGGTAAAATAGACATCTTTCTCATGGATTAGGTAGAGTGGGAAATGGGAGAAAGGGCCTACTCAGAGATGTTTTTTCAAGGTGTGAACAATCCTTTGTCAGGCCCAGGTGACAGAGGGTAACAGTATTGTTCTCCCAAAGGCATTTCTGCATGGACCATCCCAGTGTGTCTAGTGCACGGAGCAGGGAGGCCAGCAGAGACTTGGTCTGGGCTCCCTAAGTACGGGAGCAGCCTCAGTCTGGAGCATCTGGACACAGGGCCCATGACCGGGTATTGTCCCCTAAAACATGCAGTAGACAGGCACAACTGGGCTGAAATAGCCGCTGGTTGTACAGTGTTAACGTGGCCTTATTTAAACCCGAAACAGTATTTGTAATATACTTCCAGCTATGGCCACTTTTGACTATTAGAAACTGCTCAGAAGGGTTGCAAATCAGAATTAAGATGTATCATAAAGTTTGTTTAAGTGCTAAGCGACCAGATGGCTGCAGTTATTGAGGTATGTACATTAGTTTTTATTCTCCCATCTCCTTTGTCATGCTGACTTCATCTAGTGAGAGAAAAGTGTCCAGCATTAATGTCCTAATTTTTCTGTATCATGCTGAGATGGATCTAATAAATGAGGGGGTGTGACCTGAGACCTGTGGATATACATCTCTGGGACCATCATCTGGGAGTTATGAATAGGCAGAGAGGCGAGTTCCATTTTCTGTGATAACTTCCCCAGTGAGTAGGTGGGAGGGTGCTGTGATTGATGAGCTAAATTAGATGGAAAATGGCTCAAATCAGATTCTAGGTGATTGCTTCTGTCTCTCGACTCACTGCACTTATTTTCTCTTCCACTCATTTAGCAAGTGATTATGGTCTGTCCTGTGACTTCTATTATATTGATGCTTCATTCTTTACATTTTTGTGTTGTTTTCTCTGCTTTCTCCAGCTAGATCAGTTACTGCTTGGAGGCAGAGCTATGTTTCATTTATGGTTCTATCTGCTGCCCTACACAGGGTATGTGCACAGTGATTGCCTGGTGTTTGCATGCAGCTTTGGGCAGAAAGCCTTCTGATGAAGTTTGCTGAACTTATGTTGCCTTAAAAAAGTAGAAAGTAAGGGTAAGGGACATATTAAATATGTTATAGTTTAAAATATGCAGCCTTTGAATCCTGACCAGGTAGCTCAGTTAGAGCGTCATCTCCAAATGTCAGAATTGCAGGTTTAGTCTTTAGTTAGGACTCATACAAGAAGCAACCAATCCTATCTAATAAAAGAGTAATATGCAAATTGATCACACCAACACACAAGATGGCTGCCCCCATGTGGTCAATGATGGCTGCCCCCATGTGGACACAAGATGGCTGCCACAAGATGGCTGGCAGGGGAGGGCAGTTG
The DNA here is from genome assembly GCA_011751065.1 of Lasiurus cinereus. Lineage (NCBI taxonomy): Eukaryota > Metazoa > Chordata > Mammalia > Chiroptera > Vespertilionidae > Lasiurus > Lasiurus cinereus. Next base: position 11,603,577 of record JAAGEH010000020.1, read on the forward strand.
GGAGGGACCAGGACTGCAAAGGAGGGCAGTTGTGGGTGATAAGGCCTGCTGGGGAGGGCAATTAGGGGGAACCAGGCTGGCAGAGAAGGGCAGTTGTGGGGAACCAGGCCAGCAGAGAAGGGCAGTTAAGGGCAACCAGGCTGGAAAGGGAGGGCAGTTAGGGACAATTGGGCCAGCAGGGGAGCAGTTAGGTGCCGATCAGTCTGGCAGGAGAGTAGTTAGGGATGTGATCAGGCTGGCAGGCAGAAGTGGTTAGGAGCAATCAGGCAGGCAGGCAGGCAAGCAGTTGGGAGCCAGCAGTCCTGGATTGTGAGAGAATCAGGGCTAAAGGGGCAGTCAGACATCCCTCAGGGGTCCCAGATTGGAGAGGGTGCAGGATGGGCTGAGGGACAAACACCTCCCCCAACTCCTGTACATGAATTTTGTGCACTGGGCCTCTAGTGAATGCGTAAATGAGTAGAACAACAAATTGATGTTTCTCTCTCTGTCTCTTTTTCTTCCTCTCTCTTTCTCTCTTAAAAAAATCAATAAACAAAATTTAAAAATAATAAATAAAATACACAGTCTTTTAATAAATGAATTTGAGATAACTTTGTTCTGCCCAGCATAGCTCAGCCACAGAAATAGTTCAGTTTTTCTGTGACCATGAAACTTTGTTTATCCAGTGGTAGGAAACCTTTTTTTTGCCAAGGGCCATTTGGAGATTTATAACATCATTTGTGGGCCATAAAAATTATCAACTTAAAAATTAGCCTGCTCTTTTTGGTCAAACATTTAATTAACTCACCCCTAATGTCTTGGCAGGGCCATACCAAATGATTTCTCAGCCCTTGTATGGCCTTTGGACGAGATTTTCCTCATCCCTGATAAACAATATATGAGTCTGAATTGTGTGATATTGCTGATATTTGGGCTACAAATATGGCAATATCTTGTGAATCAATCTGATAAAACAAATGAGCCGATGATAATTTATTCCTCTGATTCAGTCTGAGATGGAGATGAGTGAATGGGAAGCAGGCCTACTTCTGATGTAATAGCTATGGGGACAGAAGATGATGAGGGAGAGTCAGTGATGGCTGGGCAGGCAACCCTGAATGACCACTGATTTTTGTCTCAGATGAGACTTCTGTACTTGGTGTATCCTTTGCATTCTGATGGTGCTCAAGACCCCCTGGTGTCATCTATACAGGAGTTGTGATGAGGCCCAGAAGGGTTACAGCGTGATTCCCAGGACCAATTCACTACCAGCCCCATCATCTTGGAGGCTGCTGGAGGTTGTCACGGGAGGCAGCTGAAGTCACTGTTTCACAGTTTTCTTCTTTTTCCTTCCTTGTTTCTTTTACTAGTATATTCAATAAACTCACCCTACCTCCTTTCTGGTCATTATTGAACCCTGGGTTTTGAGTGCTGGGTGAAGTCTGTGGAACAAGGTGGTGGTAAGGGAAGGCTTAAATTAGCTTCCCCACCCCCCTTAATTCCTCTGGTTAACTCAGAGGTATCTTCTAGATCCCCCTTGAGTAACTCATATTCACCAGCTGGATAGCAGGTGTAGGAGGGGCTGTCTTGGCCTTATTTACTGAAAGAGCAAAAGGAAGCCTGACTTAGGTCAGAGAAGAGAGACTGGCAGGGACAGCTTGAGGACAAGGAGATCTGTCATTGGAAGTAGGACCTGAAGAAATCCAGAAGAACATGTCTCAAAACTGAACTAATTGGGGAAAAGAAAATTATCAAGTGTATATTTACCATTAGACAAAGCAAGAAATATTTTTTAAAACCCAGTCTTTCCTGGATTCTGTCATTACTAAAAGCATGATCAATCTGGCCAAATGGCTCACTGGTTGGCTATTGACCTAAGACCCAGGAAGTCATGGTTTGATTCCCAGTCAGGACACATGCCTGGGTTGCAGGCTAAATCCCCGATGGGGGGGCATGTAGAAGGTAGTGGATCAATGATTCTCTCATCATTGATGCTTCTCTTTCTTTCTATTTCTCTTTCTCTCTCCCTTTCTCCCTCTCTCTGAAATAAATAAAAACAAATTAAAAAATAAAAGTATGACCAGAGTATAGCTTTCTGGAGTCAGAGAAGTATTGGAAGTGGGGAGAACATTTGATTTAATGTTTTTAGAACTCGCTGCAACCCACAGTTGTGAATATAAGAAATAGCCAAAGGCATAGTACAAAGAAAAATTAAGGTATATTCCAAACATTGTAACAACCCACTCCCTTTGTTACTACCTGTGGAAAGAATTACTGTGCTGTAGACTCTTTATTCATTCATTTATTACATAAACTAGAGGCCCGGTGAATGATATTCATGCACTGGGAGGGTGTGGGGTGGGACGGTTAGGGGGTTGTCCTTCAGCCCAGCCTGCTCCCTCTCCAATCTGGAACCCCTCGAGGGCAATCAGACATCTCTCTCACAATTCAGGACTGCTGGCTCCCAAACAGCTCACCTCCTTGCCTTCCTGATTGCCCCTAACTGCTTTTGCCTACCAACCTGATCACCCCCTAATTTCTCCCTTGCTAGCCTGATTGATGCCTAACTGCTCCCCTGCCAGCTTATTTGCACCTAACTGCCCTCCCCTGTGGGTCTGGTCACCCTTAACTGCCCTCCCCTGCAGGCTTGGGTCCCCCCTAACTGCCCTTCCCTGCAGTCCCAGTCACCCCCAACTACCTCCTATGCTGGCCTAGTCACCCCTAACTGCCCTCCCCTGTAGGCTTGATCACCCACAACTGCCCTCCCTTGCAGGCCTGGTCCCTCCCAACTGCCCTCCCCTGCTGGCCATTTATGGTAGCAATCTTGTGTCCACATGGGGGCAGGATATTGTAACCACATGGGGGCAGTCATCTTGTGTGTTGGAGTGATGGTCAATCTGCATATTACTCTTTTATTAGATAAGATAGAGGCCTGGTGCATGGGTGGGGGCCAACTGGTTTGCCCTGAAGGGTGTCCTGGATCAGGGTGGGTGTTTCTTTGGGGCATGGGGTGGTTTGAGCAAGGGGCCTGTGGTGGTTTGAAGCCTGGCCATACCCCCCAGCAACCCAAATGGAGATCCTGGTATCTGGGATTTATTTATCTTCTACAATTGAAACTTTGTATCCTGGAGCAGAGTCAAACCTTCTGCTCCCACAGCCATTGAAACTTTGTTGGCTTAAGGGGAGGCCTGGCCATCCAGAGTGTACAGAAAGCTTGGCTTCCTCCATCACTAGGGGCAATCCAAGCCACCCTCCTGTTCTCTCTGTGGCCATAGCCATCTTGGTTGGGTTAATCTGCATACTTGCTCTGATTGGCTGGTGGGTGTGGCTAGTGGGCATGGCTTGTGGGTGTAGCAGAGGTATGGTTTGCATGTCACTCTTTTATTACATAAGATGAGCCCACTTGGCTATTTACATGGATCATTTGGTCCTTATAACACCACTGAGAATTAGGATAGAGAAAACAAACCCCAAAGGAGTTAAGAAACGACAACAAAAATAACTTACCTATAATCATACTGATTTCAAATCAGTTGCAGACAATGGATTGAAAACTAAATTTATTTGATTCTAGAGCAAGTGCTGTAGTAAAACACCATGAATGTTTCTTCTTGCTACTAGAAGTGCCTTTAAAAAGGAAAAGGTGGGACATGAAGTTCTTGTAAAGAAAAAGGGTCAGGGTAGGCCATTGCTCCAGACCCAGAGTGGCGGTGGGTATCAAATGGGATGCCTTCTTGGGTTTCTCCTAAGTGCAAAAATGAAGGATCTGAGACCCTACCCCAAATCAAAATTGGCATTTTAACAGGATCCCAAGGTGATTTGTAGGCACATTACAGTTTGAGAACTGTCCTGACCGCCACAAACCTGCTTCTCTCTACTTGCACCATCTTGGTCCTTTAAGGGCCTGACTCCAGGAGGGCACATGGTATCAGCTTACAAGACACAAACACCAGGGGCCATAGGCTTTTTTTCTTTCGTTTTCTTAATGCCTTCTCTTTTCTAGGCTTTTTTGTTTGCCTATATGGCAATGAATCAAGGAGAAAGTGAAAGAGATGAAATTAAGCAAGTTGGTTGTTGTTATTTTGGAGTCAGCCTCATGCCTCCTTTCAAAATTGTGCTAAGCCACATGGTAAAAATGTCTCTTCAGCATCTCTTGTTAAAATTATTACAGCACCTATAATTATTTGAAGGCTGTGCACATTTGGTTTCTCATTCAATGCAGAGAACAGCTCTGTAGGTTTTATTTCTATTCACACACACATCACATTCTCAAGCATTATATATGGCTGAGCATAAGTGTGATATGTTTCAACCTTTAAGGACAACTTTGACAAAACCACTATTGACTGAACCCCAGTGTTTAGAGTGGCCTATTTTGGTCATAACGCTAAAGCAGCTATGCTGTAACATTCTTAGCTCTGAGGACTATGCCATTTGCTTCTGCTTTTAGCATCAGTACAAATGGGCTTCCACAATTTGTCTCTCATTTTTCCCTACATGTGATTATGAATGATTTATGCAGCAGAAATAAGAGAAAAAAATTTCATAAGCTGGGTCTACCATATGGTCTCAAGAGAAACTGAGCAGATGTGACATGGAGTTGATAGGAAACCCGTCGACACATCCACAGCCTGTCATGTTGATGAAGAACACCATGTCCAATATCTACAGGGCGTCCTTTCAAACAGGCTGATGCACATTCTCAGGAAGGAGTTAGTAAAGGGAATATTTTAAATAGAAATGCAGGTCACTTCCTGCATTTAAAATGGAAAAAAATAGGTACTCTGGGCACTGGAATTTTTAGTTAGTAGTGGATCTGGCAAAGTAACCTTCCTTCTCAGCACCTGTGTCCAGGAGAAAAGGATTGTGAGGAGTGAAGAATATTTTGTTTCACTTGTCACATTTTTTAGTCATCAAATCATTGTCTTCCTCTAGGGCATTGGTTCTCAACCTTTCTAATGCCGTGACCCTTTAATACAGTTCCTCATGTTGTGGTGACCCCCAACCATAAAATTATTGACCCCCAACCATAAAACCTCTTGTGAACCGCTAGCAGAGTTGCCTAAGACCACCGGAAAACACAGATATTTACATTATGATTCATTAACAGTAGCAAAATTACAGTTGTGAAGTAACAAGAAAAATAATTTTATGGTTGGGGGTCACCACAACATGAGGAACTGTATTAAAGGGTCACGGCATTAGAAATGTTGAGAACCACTGCTCTAGGGTCATTAAGAAAACATTTTGGCATTATGCTACATTGAGTTTTATAGAGGTACGTAGAAGGGAGAGAGGGAGAAAAAGAGAGGGAGAGAAAAAGAATTGAGAAAGAGAGAGAAAGGTTAATGTTAAGGTTAGTGTTTTAAGACTCAATTTGAAATGGTGAACTTTCATGGGGTTATTTCAGAATATGTTCAGTGGGATAGCATTTTGAATAAATATCTCTCATTAAGTGTTTATTAAAAGATTTGGTGAAGTTTATGAATAGTATAAGAAATTGAACTGTGTAGAGTTGATATTTTTTAAGAAAAGTCTTAATCTGAAATAAGTGTTGGTAATGATTATATTATGTTTAATTCTCTTAACCTAAGATTTGTGAAATATTCCACTTATGCCAGATCACCTATACTAATAAAAGGGTAATATGCTAATTAGACCAGATAGACCAGACGTCATTTCAGATGCCCTTCCTAACAAAGCCAGGGGCATGGCCAGCTTGCAAACCACCCACAGCCCCTCACCCAGGCTGGCCCCAGCCCAAGTAGGGTCCCCCACCCCAATTGGAGGCACACCAGGCCTGAAAACACCCAGCAGCCCCTCACCCAGGCTGGTGCCGCTCCCCATTGGAGACCCCCAGCCCAATTGAGGGCCTCTCACCCCAGCTAACCCTTCCATCCAGTGGGGACGCCCCAACCCAGATTTGGAGCCCCCTTCAGGGCAGGCCCTCTGGCCCCCACCCATGCACCAGGCCTCTATCCTATATAATAAAAGGGCAATATGCAAATTGACCCTAACTACAGAATGACCATTGGTCAGTCAGTATGAAACACACTGACCACTTCTTGGTCCCCTTCCCTGGCCAGCAGACTTTCATTGCCTGATGGTGAATGTGGAACAGCGGGTGGGTGGTGGAGGGGGCTGGGCCAGCTGCAGGTATCTGGGGAAGTTGGCCCTAATAGCAGGCCAGGCATAGGGACCATACCCGAATTTTGTGCGCTGAGCCTCTAGTATGTTTATATTGAGTTGTAAATTGATGGTGGATTGTGAAAACAGTTTAATTAGTGATCAGCATCTATGTTTATTGAAATGCAATAGAATGGAATAAAATGAAGTAGAATGGAATAGAAAAAATTAGCATGGAATAGGAAATATCAGATTTCATTTTATATGGTAAGAGTTTTTACTCTTCTTGTACATGTGTACTTGTTCACTTTATCTATATTTACACATATATATTATTATTGCATAGATATATTCAGTATGACAATTGTTTTAAAACTTTTTTTTGAATGTGACTTATAGTAAAATTTGAAAATCACTACTTGGTGAATTTTGGCAGAGTAATAATATTAACTCAGCAATGACTGGCCCATTGAAAATCTTACTTTAAGTAATGAGCAAACTTGTCATTTTTCTTTGGACTTTTCATTTATATGAGGATTTTGAAATGGCTATACTTTTAAATTTTAAATCATTTTCTCTCTTTAGCTTCTTTTTTCTGGAGTCAGTGATTAGTTATGAAAGAGGGAAATAAAGCCACTCTTCAAAGTTCAGCATATATTGCCGTAGCATAATTTTCGAGAAGGGATTATTTCATCATTTTTCTAAAATTAATAATTCTGACATGTGTCTTCCTCATGCATTTTCAGTGACCATAACTCACCTTAATACCACTTTTTGACATTAGACACCTCTCCAGAGAGTAAGAGAATAATTTAAAATTTAGGTGCAAAAGGTTATGAAACTAATACTTAAAATTCTGATTGTGCACATTTTACTTTACTCAATTAAATGCCACACGTAGAAATGTGTGATCCCCACACACACACATGCTCAAACCTGTGTCCACTTAAAGGACAAAGTGATGCTGGAGAATTCTTATTTTACTTGTAGACTTTCTTCCAGGAATACTGCTCATGGCTCTCATCAACAACCATAGCGTTGAGCCAAAGCTGAAGACAGAATGTAAAAAACACAAAACACATAAAGCTTTACTCATTTCTTGGAACCTTTTATAACTTGCGTTAGTCCTCTAATAACTAAGCATCTATGAGAAACAGGTTAAAATGCTAATAATAATCTATCTGTGGAACTTCAATAATTGTAAGTTATGTTATTTGTTATTATTGATAAACTAGTGACCAGGTGTATGGATTCATGTACATTGAAAGGAAATTAATTAGAAGGTGGTTGATTGGGTGGGACTAGGTGAGAAGGACCAGAAATGCCCTGGAGCAAGTCTCCTGAGTTCCCTCCCTGGCTGGCTGCACCTTTGGTGGTGCCATGGTTTGAAGGGTGTCTGCAGTTACCACAGTTTGGCAGTAAACCAGATTTGGGGCTGACAGTGCCCCAGCAACAACATAACCCATGGCCAAAGGTGGAATCGTGTGGCCCTGTGAGGAATTGGGTTCCTTCCTCTCTGATTCCCAGGTACTTCACCTAAGCACCACCACTGCCAACTCACTGCAGCTTGGCAGCTCCTGCCTAGAATTCCTGCCCCCTGGTGGCCATGGTGCATCATAGCTACTGGCTAGTCGCTTAGGCTTTTATATATATGTAGATAGATTTTCATGTCTCATGTTGTAGGCATAACATAAATGCAGGTGGGACATGAAAAAATCAGTAGACTGGAATAAATTTTACCATAGACATGAAAAGCATGCTTAATGCTATTGTTATTTCAATTATATTTTTCTCTTAAACCGAGAGTTAACCACTCTTATTGACAGACTTGGTTGCTATTGCATAGTTTTATTGTAGCTGTATTAGTGAGGATTTTGGGTTGCAGATCTGAAACCTTTTCTTACTAACCTGGTTTAAGCAATAAAGGCCATTTATTGACTCATGTATTTGGAAAATTATAGGTAATCTTGGCTTCAATTTTTAGGCAGGCCTTCTTTATGTGGAATCCCCAAATTTTGCCTCCATTCTTTCAGTTTAGCAACTTCAGCAGAGTATATCCCTCCAGTAGTTTTGATAAAATCCAAGTACAAAGCCTCATAAGTAAGTTGGATCACATGTTCATTGCAGAACTGAAAACTGTGGCCAATAAGACAGAACAGTGATTTGCCAGGCCTGAGTCACATTCTTATATCTGTTCTAAGGGTAGGAGAAGGTTGAACAGGTTCTACAAAGGAAAAAGCAGGCTGCTATTCAAAGGCAAGATATTGCATAAATGTTGAGAAAGAAAACACAGAAGATACTAAAAGGGAGGTCTTATTTTGACTATTTAAAAAACTTCAATGTCTTTAATTAAAAAAACAACACATGAAATTATTTCCATCTTTCCATTATATTTGTTATTCGTTAAAAAGGTATATATTCAATCAGGCATAGATATTCCCTTTAACTTCAGAAGAATTGTATCCATGATTTTGAACAAGTGTCTGCAATGCTTTATTAAATGATTTTCATCACCCTGGGTAATAAACAGGTGATTTGATATATCAGAGTACAGGAGCCATTTTTAATACTTAGTGCTCTCTGGAGGGCTTCCAAATAATAATAGAATCTTTAAAAACTTTGAATTCCCCGAGGAGCAACACAATTGTGCTGAGTATTGTCTGTGATAAATAACATACTTCCCTTCTTATCCATATTCCTACATGAGAAAGGTCCAGATTTCCTAACACTATCTAAGGGTTAATTGCCTAATGAAGGTCAATGATTTTTTGCTTTCCATTAGTACATGTTTCTTTGTGTTTATATTTGAGTAATAAGAATATGATAGGTCTAAAAAATATTAAAAATCACAGAAAATTCACAACCTAAAATTTTGTTTTATAAAATGAATATAGCTTAATTTTTTCCTGACCATAATTCAAAGCTTGAGGAACTAAGATCCCAGAGGAAAAAGAAACACAGAAGAGTAAGTTTAAAATGCTGCATGGAATTTCCCCAAGACCTGGTTCATACTTCCAGGGTGAAAAAATAAAATAAAGTTGAAAACATCTGATAAGAAACCTGGCTGGTTAGGCTCAGTGGTTGAGGATTGACCCATAAATAAAGAGATCACTGATATGATTCCCAGGGTACATACCCAGGTTGTGGGCTTGATTTCCAGCAGGGGTATTGCAGGGGCAGTGATTGATGATGTTTCTCTCTTTATCCCTCCCTTTCCTCCGAAAAAAAATTACACTATACACAAGAATAAACTCAAAATGGATAAAAGACTTAAATGTAAGTCGTGAAACCATAAAAATCCTAGAAGAATTCATAGGCAGCAAAATCTCTGCCATTTCTCATAGCAATATGTTTGCCAATACATCTCCTAGGGCAAGAGAAACAAAAGAGAAAAAAATCGTATTACGTCAAAATAAAAAGTTTCGGCACAACAAAAAAAACCATTGACACTATAAAAAGGGACTCCACTTCATGGGAGAACATATTTGCCAATGATACATCTGATAAGAGGTTAATATCCAAAATATATAAGGAAATCATACAACTTAATAAAAGGAAGACAAAAAAATCTCCTTTTATTAAGTTGTATGACTTTATTAAGTTGTATGACTTCATATGTTCATAGCTGTGCAATTTACAATAGTTAAAATCTGGAAACATCCCAGTACCAAATATATGAAAATTTTATAAGAGACTTATACTATGCAACAGTAAAAAAGAAGGATCTCTTACCCTTTGAGAGAGCATGGAGGGACCTGGAGAGTATCATAAGTGAAAGAAGTCAGTCAGAGAAAGACAAGTATCGCATGAACTTATATGTGGAATCTAAAGAACAAAGTAAATTGAAGAACAAAATAGACCCAGAAATGTAGAATCATGGAAAAGATTGTGGAATCTCAAAGAGAAGGTCAGGGGGTGAGGAGGGAAGTGAGAGGGAAGAGATTAGCCAAAGAACTTATATGCATATATACATATATGCATAACCCATGGCTATAGGCAATAGTGGGGTGAAAGTCTGGGGTGGGGACAGGTACAGGCTAGAAAGGGTCAATGGGGAAAAAAAGGGACATCTGTAGTACTTTCAACAGTAAGGATTAAAAAATAAAAACAAGAAAAAAATAAATCTTGTGTCATAGCTTTGACTATGTTCTTGCTGTTTACTCTCAGTATTGCTGTACAATAAAACAGAAGATTAGTGACGTGGAAGATAAGCCAGTAAGAAATACATAATTACATAATGGGGAAAAAGTACATAATTAAAGTACATAATGGGGAAAAAGGAAGTAAAAATAAAGAAAATTTTATAAGAGACATATTGATCTGGGCCTGCTTATTTGAGGCTCAGGAGGAAGTCAGGGAGAAAATGAGGACATAAGCAATATTTGAAGAGATGCTGGTTAAGAATTTTCCAAAAGAATTTTTATGAGCAAATAAAATAAAATAAAATATGTGGGCATATTATTGTAAAAACTGATGACAAAAAAATCTTAGAAGCCTCCAAAAAAAAAAAGACACATTTTAAAGGAATAGAAATTATACTTATAGTTTATTATAAACAGAAATGTTGGAAGCTAGAAAACAATGGAATAGTAAATTTAAAGTGCCAAAGAAAATAACTGTCAATCTAGAATTTCATACCCTGTGAACATATCCTTCAAAGGATATTATTAGAAAAGTTAAAACTAAAAGAATATAAGCACATATTTTCTTGAAACTATTAAAAGGAAACTCTTCAGCCAGAAGAGAAATTATCCAAGACAGAATCCAGAAATTGTAGGAAGTAATAAAAACCGCCAAGAAGATTAAGTACATAAGTAAAGATGAATATAGACTTGTAAAAACAATAAAAATAATGTCTAGTAGAGTTTCACTCCCTGTAACCAAAGATGGGGTCATTTAAGCATCCACTAGAATAGGAACTACAGTGGATTTAAACATATCAAACATTTTAAAGTGAGAAGTTCATAACAACATTTGGCTACTGTGGGAGGAAGTTGATGAACTAATTTATTATTTTGAAAACTAACATAAAATTTAAAGAACATGTCTCCTGCATATTTTATACTACTGAGTAAGATGTCCATAAGTGAGGATTTTCTCTTGATAATAATATTTCAGACAATAAATGGAAAAAATGAATTAAAATATTCTTATTTTTAATTCTTTAAATATATATAGTTTTTTTTTTTTTTATTTCAGAGAGAGGAAAAGAGAAGGAGAGAGATACAGAAATATCAATGATGAATGAGATTCATTGGCTGGCTGCCTCCTGCACTCCCACTACTGGGGGTTGAGTCTGCAACCCAGGCATGTGCCTCAACCAGGAATCAAACTGTGACCTTCTGCTTCATACACTAACCCACACCAGCTGGACCCTTATTTTTAATTTCAGTGAATTAATAGATCCAGGCATTGAACATGAATGGCTATGATTATTATAAAACTATAGCCAGACATAGTGTACTTCCTGAGGGAGGAATACACATCTTCAGCTATGATACAAAAACAAAACAACAAAAAATGAACCTGAATCTTATTAAGCCTCTAGACCTAATTACTAACAACTAGAATTTATATATAGGGAGAATTTTATTTAATACTAGAGGCCTGGTGCATGAAATTTGTGCATGGGAGGGGGTGTCCTTCAGCCCAGCCTGCTCCCTCTCCAATCTGGGACCCCTTGAGGGATGTCCAACTGCCTGTTTAGGCCCAATCCTCTCAACAATCCAGGAATGTGGGCTCCCAACTGCTTGCCTTCCTGCCTTCCTGATTGCCCCTAACTGCTTCTGCCTGCCAGCCTGATTGATGCCTAACTGGTCCCCTGCCAGCCTGTTTTCCCCTAGCTGCCCACACCTGTGGGCCTGGTCACCCACAACTTCCCTCCTCTGCTGGCCTGGTCACTCCTAACTGCCCTCCCCTGCTGGCCTGTTCACCCACAACTGCCTTCCCTTGCAGGCCTGGTCCCTCCCAACTACCCTCCTCTGCTGGCCATTTGTGTTAGCTATCTTGTGTCCACATGGGGAAAGGATCTTTGACCACATGGGGGCAGTCATCTTGTGTGTTGGAGTGATGGTCAATCTGCATATTACTCTTTAATTAGATAGGATAGAGGCCTGGTGCATGGGTGGGGTTAGCTGGTTTGCCCTGAAGGATGTCCTGGATCAGGGTGGGTGTTCTCTTGGGGTGTGGGGTAGTCTGGGCTGGGAGCCTGTGTTGGTTTGCAGGCCAGCTATGCCCCCCAGTGACCCAAGTAGAGGCCTTGATATCTGGGATTTATTTATCTTCTACAATTGAAACTTTGTAGCCTGGAGTGGAGCCAAGCCTTCTACTCACACAGCCATTGAAACTTTGTTGCCTTAAGGGGAGGCCTGGCCAGCCAGGGTGGGTGGAAAGCTTGGCTTCCTCCATTGCCAGGGGCAACCCAAGCCACCCTCCTGCTCTCTCTGTGGCCATAGCCATTTTGTTTGGGTTAATTTGCATATTTGCTCTGATTGACTGGTGGGTGTGGCTGGTGGGTGTAACAGAGATACAGTCAATTTGCATATTACTCTTTTATTAGATAGGATAGCATTATTGGAAAAATTAGACAGTGGGAAGCGTCTGTTTGAGCAAGCCAATTTCTCCAATGAATAAGTAGCAAGAGGAAAAAAATTAGGTTGTTTTATAGGTTAAATCAACCTTATCATCCATTCATGGTTTGCAAAATTTGCTTGGATCTTGACTCAAAATTACCTGTAAAAATAGTTATGACATTTGATTTATTTAGAAAGTTGAACATTTACTGAATATTTTTTTGTATTCTGGTATTGATAATTTTTTACAATTTTTAAAATGATATTATAGTTATAAATTTTAAACACTCATTTTTTAGAGTTACACACAGTGTGTTACAATAAATAGTTGCAAAATATATGATACGATGATAGGGTTTGTTTTAAAATGATATGGTTGAGGGAAAGATGGATGAGGACAGAAATAGAACAAGATTGGCCATGAATTAATGATCATTAATGGGGGTTTCATTACAGTATTAAATATTTTGTATTATGGAATTCTTCATAACAAAAACCCTAAAAAAATACATGTAGAATTACAGTAACAACCAACAATAATACATGAGTTGGAAATGGGGTTTGGGGTAAATGAAGTTAATATGATGTACAGGCCTTATTCAGGGATTTGTCAAAATTTCAATTATGGTAGATTTTAATAAGTTGAAGAAACATTTTAGTTTCTAGGGCAATCACTGAAAGAATGTACAAGTAATAAGCTGATACAGAGGGTAAGTAGAATAATAAGAACATTTAATTGAAGACAAAATGATAATTAAGTAAAAAGATATATGGGACAAATGAACATATTAGCATGGTGATGTAACACATATATAATAGTAATTACTTAATGTGAAAGGATTAATATTTCAATTTAAAAACAAAGATTATTAGACTAGATTATAAAGATGGGACAATTATATGACAATTACACAATGCATATTCTAAATATAAAGATATATATATATATATATTTGTAAAAAAGAAATACCATGCAAACACTTATTAATAGGTACAGTGTATTTATATGTGTATATACAAAGAGCATGTATGTACACATATATAAAAATATGAAGTAAGTTACTAATAGTACTAAAAGGAGAAATAAAATCTTTCAATTTAGTTGGGATTTTACTTCTTTCAATAATTAATAGAACATGGAGAAAGAAAGAGTAAACATATAGTTATTCCAATACTACAGTTTATAAATTTGTCCTAATTGTACTATAACCACCAACTGTAAAATACACATTTTTAAGTGTATATACACTATAATCACCAACCAAAAAAATTATATTTTTAAGTGCCCAAAGAATATTTTGCAAGTAGTCTGTATGCCTAGACATAAGCATTTCTTAACAAAGTTCAAGAATTGAAACCAGAATTCTTTTTGTGATCACAGTAGAATTAAGCTGAAAATAAGAAATAAGGTGATAGTGAGAAAAATGACAATATTTGGACATTTAGCTATATTCTTTTGCTCATGTGTCAAAGCAAATAGTCGTAATGAAAAATACAAATATTTTAACTTGATGAAAATGCAATGTATCAAACCTTTTGGATTGCAGCTCAAGCAGTCCTTATAGGGAAATTTATAATCTTAAATTCTTACATTAGGAAAGAAGAAAGTCTGAAACTTAGTGACCTAAACATCTGTTTCATGGTTCTAAAAAAGAGCTAAAGCTGATTCTTTGAAAAGGCTAAAAAATTGATAAAACTCTAGTAAGAATAATTAAGAAACAAGATAAGACATAAAAATGTTAATATCACAATTGCAAGAAGGATAACACTAAACTATAGATTTTAAAAAAGATATGACTTTTTAAATAAATCATATTTAATAAATTTATTTGACATAAATAAAAGAATAAAATGTATTTATGCCAAAACATTTGAAAATGTGATATGGTTTAATTCCTTAAAAAGTAGACTAAAATTGGTGTGATACATTTAAGCAAATCTTAATTATTTTATATCTATTAAAGAAATTAGCTTCATAATTATAGTCTTCCCACAAAGAAAATACCATTTAAATTCAGTAAAATTTTTTCAAACATTTAACCAGGAAATAATACTAATCATATACAAATGTACATTACTAGGACAACATAAACTTGACCTCAAAGCCAAGAGTATTATTTAAAAAAAGGAAATTCACAGTCCAATTTTTCTCATGAAGATAGAAGAAATAAATCCTAGCCAAACATTAGTAAATCAAATTCAACGATATATAATATATTATTACCAAGTTGGATTTAATTTAGGAATTCAAGTTGAAAATCAATACAATTGACCACATTAATAGAGTGAAAAATGAAAAGCTGCATCATTTCAATAGATGAGGGGGAAAATGGTTGATAAAATTTTACACTTATTCATGATAAAAACTCTTCTGAGTGAAATGGCAATAGAGCAGAAATTTCTTAGTAAATAAGAAATCCACAAAAAAGCTACAGCAAACCTCATGCTTAATGCTGAAATACCGACAGCTTTCTTGCTGAGAGTGCACTAAGATACAGATGTCTGTTATTTCCATTTTCATTCATCATTATATTGGAAAGTCTTGAAGATTCAGGAAAGTAATAAAAAATAGAATATCTTCATAATCTTGGGATAGACAAGAATCTGTATTTTTAATAAGTCATAAAGGTGATTTTTATGCACAGTTAATTTGGGAAACTTTATGACTAGGTCCTATAAGATGTGATTTACTTCTTACCTTGTGAGGACACAATCTAGAAATAGGGAAGGTGTAGGAGAATCTCATTTCTGTGCTTTAATGGGATGGACTGCTATTGTCAAACACATTGGATCAATCAAATTGTGGATTTTGCCTCTTTCCTTTAAAAATTGTTTCAATTTACAAATATGGTTTTCACTTGACATTTTATTAATATTTTTAATCAGTCAGAAACAAATACCACCTCCTATGCACTTTATAACAACTTACTTCTACTTACCTCTAATTGAATTTAAAATGATACTGGAATTTAATATGTTTAATTCTTTCGTGTAGATCAGCGGTTCTCAACCTGTGGGTCTCGACCCCTTTGGGGGTCGAATGACCCTTTCACAGGGGTTGCCTAAGACTATCAGAAAACACATATTTCCCATGGTCTTAGGAACCAACACACAGTTCCTTGGTGTAGCAAAATGTAGCAATGTAGTTTACTGTTGTTATATGAAGACTGTTGCCCATGCTACACCACGATTCAAGACAAAATTTCATTTATTTGTAATTAGAAATAAATATTTCACAATATATAATTACATATTGTTTTTGTGATTAATCATTATGCTTTAATTATGAAAATACATCCTGCATATCAGATATTTACATACAGTTCAACAATGAAAATACATCCTGCATATCAGATATTTACATACAGTTCATAACAGTAGCAAAATTACAATTATGAAGTAGCAACAAAAATAATTTTATGGTTGGGGGTCACCACAACATGAGGAACTGTATTAAAGGGTTGCGGCATTAGGAAGGTTGAGAACCACTGGTGTAGATGGAGTTTAAATGCATCGAAACCATTTTTTGACATCAGTGGGTAGTGTGTAAATATGTACCATGGACCTAGAAAAATAATTGTATATAATGAAAGTTTAATGTAATGCATTTGGTTTCTATGATAAATATTGCCCTCGATACCCTAAAATTACCAGAGTGATATTATTTTATTATCTTGTTTTTCGTTTCTGTTCTTTTTTCTTCTATTTTTGTTACAAACTAATATCTGCTTCTAAAGTTCAAGGAATGCATAAACATATAAAGTAATAGGCAAAATCCCCTGTACTTGTAACTCAACCCATTTCTCACGATTAACCATTGTAAATATTTTTATCCTATTTAAAAAATTTATGTATTTATATATACTTTCCTATATTGCTTTCAGAGTCATCAACTTGCTGTCTAAATCTTTCAAAATCGAAGTGTATATATTGAGGCCAACTTTGTCCTTCCTGTCAAATTTGACAAGTCAATATGCTAATTTCTTAAGTATTTGTAATCCCCCCCCCTTACTTTTTAATCATGTTCTATTTGTTTAAGGGATTAAATAGGACCTTAGAGAAGGAATGACAACTTCCAGTATGGTAAAACAGTACCTTCTGTTCCTTTTGTTCTCAGAGCTACATTCATACATATTCAACCAATAAATTTGTTCTCATTTTGAGTGAATTATTGGCAAGAAAAAAAAGTAATCATATCTGTGCTGATGGAAAATGGATAAAGAGGACCCTGGCCAGTGTGGGGTTAGAGCATTTTCCCATGCACTGAAAGGTTGCTGATTTGATTCCTGGTCAGAGTACTTACATGGATTGTAGGTTGGGTCC
>JAAGEH010000020.1:11620586-11630872 GCA_011751065.1 Lasiurus cinereus
TCTCTCTCTCTCTCTCTCTCTCTCTCTCTCTCTCTCTCTCTCTCCCTCTCTCTCTGTCTCTCATCAGTAAAATATATCCTTAGGTTAGGATAAAAGGACAACAAAAGAAAATGGATGAAGAAGCGAACAACACAATTTACAATGTATTGCATTAAGAATAATAGTTTTTAAGAATAATTGTTTTTAAACATACTTTTATGTTTTTGGTGGCACCATATATTTAATATAAACATACTTTTAAAGCATAGACATTTGTCAGTTACCTTTGTGGAATATGATAAAAAAAATCATGACTGTTTTGAGAAAGAAGTATTATTTTAATTGAGATAAATCTCTCAGAGCATAGTAGAGAAAAAGCACCAGCTGAATGAGGAGCACAATTTATAGACCAGATCAAATACTGAAAATAAATTGGGTAAGAGGTTGTGTAAACTGTACCTCTTACCCAATTTATTTCCAATTCCTAAGTATTTCTCAGGTTTCTTGTATGCTACCATATCTACTATTCCCACTAAACTATCATCATTACTGCGATAGCCTCTTGTCTGTTCCCCTTGCATCTGTTCTTGTCTACATCCAATCCATTTTCAAAAGTAGCTTGAAGGACATTTTCAGAATGTTAGTTTGGTCAGTCCACTGCCCTGGTGAAACCATTCCCACCATTCACATACTTAACAGGGTCCCTGTCCTCTTCTCTTGATTCCTTTCCATCTTCTTCTTCCCTTAGCTCTCTGAACTCCAACTGCACTGCCCTTTCTTTTTCCCTGCATCACTTTCCTCCCTTCTGCGATCCCTCCTTTGGGGATTCCTGCTCCCTCAGCCTGTGGAACTTTGTTTCCTTGATCTCCACTACATTAATTCCCTCTTCTCAGATATCAACTCCAATGTTTTCTCTTCTACAGACTCTGTTAGGCCTCTTGTTATAATCTCTGTTTGGTTCCTGCTTCTGCTCTGTGTTACTGCTTCATCACCATCTCCCCAATAAGATCATCACTCTGTAAGTATAGAAGCCATATATGTTTATGCTCAGTTGCCAGCTCAGCCTGGCAGATGGTAAATGCTTCATACCTGTTTGTTGAATGCATATGAGAATGTATGTGAATTTTTAAATGGAATAAGAAATAAATTGTTGCAGCTGAAGATGTTATTAACTTTGAAGGGAAATCAAAGACAGAAGCTTTGATATGAATTAAGGGCTTATTTTTCAGATGAGGTAATCAGTGCTCAGAGGGTTTAAGAAACTTGCACATGGGAACAGAGCTACTGAGTGAGAGAACTTGAATTTCAACTTAGATTTGTCTGATAGCACTGCTATTCCCAAGAGCGATCACCAGCCTTTACATAGGCAGTAAGCATGGCAATACTGCAAACTCTATACCCCTCCTGAAAATTCATAAGCACTAGTATGAATATTTAAGACTGACCATTTTTTTTGGAATAAGGAAATTGATTTAATTTAATTTAATATAACCCTATATGCCGGTCATGAATGGAATTTGCCTTGGCAAATGCTGCTATGTGATTCTTCATTCATTCTTTGTCCTTCAGTTTGCTTTATCTGTTCTATGATGCTAATTACAATTCCATTGCTAAATAATTCTTTCCAAAAAGGGCATTTGCCAAATACTCCATCTAGTTAGACTGAAAGGACAAACTCCTCCCTGTTCAAGATAAACATTAAGTCTTTTAGAGCTAATTTGTTCTTACTTATGGTCAAGTGGCTGGAGACTTGGACCTCACTTCACTGCTTTCTGTCACAGTTATTGCTTTGAAATTACGCTTTGTTTCCCACACATTATTTAGATGGTGAAGCACTGCCAGACCTGGGATAGCAGTAAAAATCATAACATTAAATCTATTTTTCATGAGAAAAGGAAGACAATTATTAACAACAAAACATACTACATCACCTTAGATAATTACTGAAAAACAAGATTTAAGTATAAATACATCTATTTCATTTTTAGATTATTTTATTTAAAATTTAATTCCTGCCCTGACTTGTGTACTCAGTGGTTAGAGCGTTGGTCTGCTTACCAAAGGGTCTGGGATTCGATTTCCAGTCAAGGGCCCATATCTGGGTTGCAGTTTTGGTCCCCTACCTTGGTTAGGGTGTGTGTGGGAGGCAACCAATTGATGTGTCTCTCTCACATCGATGTTTCTCTCTCTACTTCTCTCTTCCTCCCTCTTACACTTTCTCCCTCCCTTCCTCCCTTCCACTGTGTCTAAAAATCAATGAAAAAATATTTCCACATGAGGATTAACAACAACAACAACAAAAATGAATTCCTGCTAAACAGTTATTGGTACTAGGGAAATTCACCAAGACGCATTTCTTTCGAATGAAATGTACATCTTGCAGGACATGCATAGTGTGTATTTCTCCACATTTCTTATGAGTTTAAAATATGGATTTTATATCCTTAGATAGAGAATTTTACCATGTCTTATTTTTCTATATAAGTTCTATTTATAGCTGTATTAGTATAGGTATATTAGGAAAACCCTTGCATAACTACAAGCTAATCAACGGTGCCTTAAGGATTTTTTAGCCTAAAGATGAGTACATATTCTAAAAGTTTCACAACTATGTGATTTTGAGTTTGTAAAAATACAGCATGTATATGTACTTCTTGCTAAGTAAGAATTTTTTATTGAAAAATTTAAAGATCATACAAAAAGAATAGGGAGGAATCAGGCCTAAATTCACTTTTTTTTCCCTTGAATTTAACTACTAAAATATAGAAATAAAAATTTCAAAGTGTCTTACTTCATGTATTTAACCAACAGATGGGCCCTGGGGCAAGCAGGAGGACTAGATTTTATTTCTGCTTTGACACAAATAGAGAGCTGGGCACATGCAGTACAGGGTTAGGTGCCACAGCGAGGGGCAAGGGCAGGGTGCTGTGGGGACACCTTGAGGGGGCACTTGTCTTACCCAAGATCTGGGCTCAAGCCTGGCTTCCTAGCCACCAAGGCTGAGATTTCTGTACTGAACAATTCTGATACAGTAAAAAAGTTGAGATAGGAGAGTCCATGTCTGCCTGAGCTAATTGAAAAATGATTCTGTAATTGCTTTGTAGTGAGTAGTCTTTTTATGGCAGCATTTTGGCCATGAATAGAAAAGAAGATGCTGCTGCTGTCTTTTTCTGGCTCTAGTTGGATTTGTCTGATTTTTTTGTGCTTTACTGCTTTTTTTTTTTCTGTGAACCCATACAAAGTCACATGGCAATTATCTCTATCCAGAGTAGTACATGCACATCTTATTTTATTGCATTTTGCTTTATAGTGCTTCACAGATGTTGTGGGTTTTTTCCATTTAAAAAAAATGAACACAAGACCCTCCACCAGCAAAAGATTAAGTCTTGCTTTATTTCGATACTTGCTTTATTGCATTACCTGCTTTATTGGGGTGCTGTGCACCTGAACCCACAATATCTCTGAGGTATGCCTGTGTCCAATCTTGAAGAAGATATTTTTAGAAGTTTATCTGACATGTTTTATGAGTGAGAAGATGTAGGTAAGAATAGTGTGTAACTCCGGCTTTGTTGGAGTGACTGCCTGACCTATAAACCCTTCTGCAAAAACTGTCTTTTCACCCAAAGGACTGGCACCTACAGTTCTGTCTTCATAGTGTGACTCTGAATCCGGGGTATCCAGAGTGCATTCTTTGTAGGGCACTGACATCAGAGGCCATGGCCTAAAATGGCCTGCAGATGTGTATTTAAAATCAGGGATTTGGGTGAAAATCTGGATTTCTGATATTATACAGCAAAGTTAAGACATAGTATGAACTGCTTGTTGCAGACCCTTTTCTTCAGGTATTTCACACCTAGTCAGCTGCACACCTTAAAGTACCTGCCTGGCCTCTAGGTGTTTGGATTGTTAACTCATAATGTATAGTTGTGATTTGTCCAAATGTGAACTGGTCTTGGGTTAATCAGATTTTTCCTGTGGTCATTTTAACATGGTGCTTGGGATACTACTTGGTTCTTACTTAACTGCAGACAAATATTTGGTCATGTCAATGCCAAAACAGAGAGAGCACCTCTAGAAGTAGAAGGCAAATGTTCCAGAATGAAGTAGCAGCACAAGCTCCTGTAGCCCAGAGAGAGTGTGAGTGTGTGGATACTGAGATCTGAGTGACTTCCTACTTTCTGGCTTTGGTCTTTGGAGTTCTGGCTATCCTTCCTGTCCTGTATGCTGTGGGATGCCTCTAATACCTCACCCAGGAGCCCATCGTACTGAGTTCCACAAATAGATTTTTATTGTTTGAAACTAAATGAATCCTAATTAAGGTTTTTCATAAATTTTTTGTTTGAATGGGAAAGTGGAACTTTAGGTTTCCAGTAATTTGTCATGAGTACTTTAGTTGGGTTAAAATTTTTTTGTGTGTGAATAAGACAGGGATGCCCACTCTCACCACTCCTGTTCGACATAGTACTGGAAGTATTAGCCATTGCAATTAGATAAGAAGAAAAAATAAAAGGCATTCAAATTAGAAAAGAAGAAATAAAGCTGTCCTTATTTACAGATGACATGATACTGTACATAAAAACCCGAAAGATTCCATCAAAAAACTAATAGAATTAATAAATGAATTAGGCAATGTAGCAGGATACAAAATAATGCCAAGAAATCTATAGCATTTCTATACAGTAATAGTGAACTTACAGAAAGAGAGACTAAAAAAAAAAAATCCCATTTACCATCACACCAAAAAAATTAAGATACCTGGGAATAAACTTAACTAAGGAGGCAAAAAGACCTATATGCAGAAAACTACAGGACACTGAAAAAAGAGATAGAGGAAGACATAAACAGATGGAAGAACATATCATGCTCATGGAATGGGATAGTCATCATCATTAAAATGTCCATACTACCCAAAGCAATCTATAGATTCAATGTACTACCCATTAAAATACCAACGACTTACTTCACAGACCTAGAAAGAACTCTCCCAAGATTCATCTAGAATAAAAAAAGACCCTGAATAGCCACAGCAATCCTGAGAAAGAAGAATAAAGTAGGTGGGATCTCAATACCAGACTTCAAGCTGTATTACAAAGCAACTGTTCTCATAACAGCCTGGTACTGGCACAAGAAAAGACACATAGACCAATGGAATAGAATAGAGAATCCAGATATCGACCCAAACCACTATGCTCAATTAATATTTGACAAAGGATGCATGAACATACAATGGACAGTCTCTTCAATAAATGGTGTTGGGAAAATTGGACAGATACATGCAAATAAAATGAAACTAGGCCACCAACTCACACCATACACAAAAATAAACTCCAAATGGATACCAGATTTAAACATAGATGGGAAACCATAAACATTCTAGAGTAATCCACAGGCAGCACAATCTCAGACATATGCTGAAAGAACTTCTTCACTGATACTGCTCCAAGGGCAATCAATGGAAGCTAAAGAGAAAATCAACAAATGGGACTACATCAATATAAAAAGCTTTTGCACGGCAAAAGAAACCATCAACAAAGCAACAAGAAAGCCCAGTGTATGGGAGAACGTATTTGCAAATGTTATCACTGGTAAAGGTTTAATCTCCAACGTTTATAGCCAACTTATATAACTTAATAAAAGGAAGACAAATGATTCAATAAAAAAATGGGCAATGGACCTAAATAGAATCTTTTTGAAAGAAGATGGAAGGAAGGCCAAGAGACACATGAAACCATGCTTAAAGTCACTAATTATCCGAGAGATGCAAATCAAAACGACCATGCGATACCATCTCATACCTGTCAGAATGGCAATCATCAACAAATCAACAAATGACAAACGTTGGCAAGGATGCGGAGAAAAAGGAACCCTCGTGCACTGCTGGTGGGAATGCATACTGGTGCAGCCACTGTGGAGAACAGTATGGAGTTTCCTCAAAAAACTAAAAATGGATCTCCCATTTGACCCAGCAATCCCACTCTTAGGAAACTAGAAACACCAATCAGAAAGGATATTTATGCACCCCTATGTATATAGCAGCATAATTTACAATAGCTACAATTGGAAACAGCCTAGGTGCCCTTCAGCAGATGAGTGGATCAGAAAACTATGGTACATCTACACAGTGGAATTCTATGATGCCATAAAAAAAAAAAGGAATTCTTACCATTTGCAGCAACCTAGATGGAACTGGAGATCATTATGTTAAGTGAAATAAGCCAGTCAGTGAAAGAAAAATACCACATGATCTCACTCATTTATGGATAATAAAGAACATTATAAACTGATGAACAAAAAGATAGATACGGAGGCGGTAAAGCATCAAACAGACTGTCAAATTACAGCGGGAAAGTTAGGGAAAGGTGGGATAGATAAGAGATCAATCAAAGGACTTGTATGCATGCTTATAAGCATAACCAATGGACACAAGACTCTGGGGGGTTAGGGTATGCATGGGAGGTGGAGGGGTAATGGTAAGATATGTATACATGTAACACATTAATAAAAAATTTAAAAAATTTTTGTGATCATTTAATAGAATATTCAAGTTGACCATTGGAAACGTCGGGACTATTTTGTTGAATTAGCAGAACAAAATCTTGGCATCATTTTGGACATTGGAAACTTCTGGGTTCAAGACTTCCTAAAAAGTTGTATCTTTTTTTTTGTTTTTGAATATTTTTTAAAATTGATTTTAGAGAGAAAGGAAGGGAGAGGGAGAGAAACATCAAAGTGAGAGAGAAACGTCAATTGACTGGCTGCCTTCCATATGCCTCCCAACCAGGGATTGAGCCCACAACCTGGGTATATGTTCTCATCAGGAAATGAAGTGGAGACCTTTCTGTGCATGGGATGGTGCTCAACCAACTGAGTCACACTGTTCAGGGCTATACTGTTCTTACATTGACATATTGAGATTCTACTTGTGTTTCTGAATAAGTTATAAAGTTGCCTGGCTTCTTAATCTTAATATTTAAAAATAGCATAATATAACATTTTATATTTATAAAAATATATTTGGAGCATAATAAACTAAATACCAAACCCACAGTCTAATTTAGGACCTGTAACATTGCTATTTATCATGTGTTCCTTCCCTGCCTTTTCATCCTAACATAATCATTATACTGGATGAATTTTTCACTCATCATTCCTTTGCTTTTATTTTCTCATATAAAATAATTTTGTCACATATGTTCCTAAATAAGATATATTTTAGTTTTTAAGCATTATACAAAATGGCTTTATGTCAGTGTTTCCCAATTGTACATCATGGCACACATTGAACTTGAAAATATTGTATGGTGCCTTGGGATATGTGCTATCTAGTATGTCTCACCTGAGACTCTGGCTACTCCAGCTACTGTTCATACACAGAACTAAGAGGTCAGTATGTTAGGACATTTGTGACCTAGTTCCTGAGGCACACAACTTGGAAAGCATTGTTGTATGTAGTCTCCTTAATTTTTGTTTCTAAGATTTCTCCCTGTAGATGCATGTGGCTATAGGTGTTCCTTTTCACTGTGCTCTATGTGTGCACACATGCATTTCCACATTCGTCTTTTTAGATCCCCTCTTTGCTTTTCATTTACACTCAGGATTACATCAGCCTACCATGACTTATGGAAAACTGCTCAATTTGATTTAATGTTGTCCTAGGATTCAAAGAGGTGCTGTTAAACTTTGGTTTTAAAACTGTTTAGTATTAGATTTTATCTTGGAGTAGGCAACAAGAGATAGAATTAATTTCATCATTGTATAAGATACATCCTTTTCTACTTAATTATATTATCAGGACAGAGTAGCAATATGTGACAAGAAATCATCTTCAGATCAGTGGAAATCTACTTTAGACAAGCAAACTAAGGAGTACTGAATTAGGAAGATTTTATAATGGCGTCAATGTTTTTGATATCTAATATGCATTGTGATCTGAAAGGGGTAATATAATTTTTTAGTTCAATAATGGCAAATAGATTTCACTTCCTGCTCCAGGTCCATTTATTGATACTGTTTTCCTGCAGTATTATTGGAAAAGTGTTTTGAATACACATTAGGCCTATTTAGTAAAAAATTCAGTGATTGGTTATTACTGTTTGCCCTGGATATGCACAATGGGAATATGGACATACATGCTACATATTTGCCTTATATAAACTAGTGTCTCCACCTGCCTCTCCTTCCATCATTATCTTGAAGATATATTGATCCTCTGAATGATATTTAATTTGTAGCATACCTCTTTTCAGAAACCATATTTATAATTAAATTAAAAAGTCAGCTCTGGCCAATTTTGCTCAGTGGTTTGAGCATTAGCCCATGGACCCAAGAGTCTCAGGTTCAATTCCCAGTCAAGCTCATGTACCTAAATTGCATGTTCAATCCCAGGCCCCAGTTGGAGTTCGTGCAGGAGGCAACCAATCCATGTGTCTTTTTCACATTGATGTTTCTCTCACTCTCTCCCTCTTTCCTCCCTTCCACTCTTTCCAAAAATCAATGGAAAAACTATCCTCCGTGATGATTTAAAAAAAAAAAATCAAAGAATATCACATAACTGTGCTCTTTCTTTTTTTTTAATTTTTTATACATACCTTCCCATTGCCCCCCCTCCATCCCAGGCATACCTCAACCCCCCAGTGTCTATGTTCATTGGTTATGATTATATGCATAGATACAAGTCCTTTGATTGATCTCTTATTTACCTCACCTAACTTTAATCATCCTGCTGTAATTTCACAGTCTGTTTGAAGCTTTACTGTCTCTGTATCTATCCTTTTGTTCATCAGTTTATAATGTTCTTTATTATCCCCCAATGAGTGCGATCATGTGATGCTTCTCCTTCATTGACTGGCTTATTTCGCTAAGCATAAGGCTCTCCAGTTCCAACCAGGTTGCTGCAAATGGTAAGAATTCCTTCTTTTTAATGGCAGCATAGAATTCCATTGTGTAGATGTACCACAGTTTTCTGATCCACTCATCTGCTGACGGGCACCTAGGCTGTTTCCAAATTGTGGCTATTGTAAATTGTGCGGCTATGAACATAGGGGTGCATAAATCCTTTCTGATTGTTGTTTGTAATTTCTTAGGATAAATTCCTAAGAGTGGTATTACAGGGTCAAATGGGAGATCCATTTTTAGTTTTTTGAGGAAACTCCATACTGTTCTCCACAGTGGCTGCACCAGTCTGCATTCCCACCAACAGTGCACAAGGGTTCCTTTTTCTCCGCATCCTCGCCAACACTTGTCGTTTGTTGATTTGTTGATGATTGCCATTCTGACAGGTGTAAGATGGTATCGCATTGTCGTTTTGATTTGCATCTCTCGGATGATTAATGACTTTGAACATATTTTCATGTGTCTCTTAGCTTTCCTTCTGTCGTCTTTTGAAAAGGTTCTATTTAGGTCCGTTGCCCATTTTTTTATTGGATCCTTCATCTTCCTTTTATTAAGTTGTATAAGTTGGTTGTAGATTTTGGAGATTAAACCTTTATCAGTGATAGCATTTGCAAATATGTTCTCCCATGCATTGATCTTTCTTGTTGTTTTGTTGATGGTTTCTTTTGCTGTGCAAAAGCTTTTTATTTTGATGTAGTCAAATTTGTTTATTTTTTCTTTAGCTTCCATTGCCTTTGGAGCAGTATCAGTGAAGAAGTTCTTTCGGCATATATCTGAGATTGTGCTGCCTGTGGATTCCTCTAGTATTTTTATGGTTTCCCTTCTAATGTTTAAGTCCTGTATCCATTTTGAGTTTATTTTTGTATTTGGTGTAAGATGGTGGTCCAGTTTCAATTTTTTGCATGTATCTGTACAATTTTCCCAACACCATTTATTAAAGAGGCTATCTTGGTTCCATTGAATGTTCATGCCTCCTTTGTCAAATATTAATTGAGCATAGTGGTTTGGGTGGATATCTGGGTTCTCTATTCTATTCCATTGATCTATATGTCTGTTCTTGTGCCAGTACCAGGCTGTTTTGAGAACAGTTGCTTTGTAGTATAGCTTGAAGTCTGGTATTGAGATCCCACCTACTTTATTCTTTTTTCTCAGATTTGCTGTAGCTATCCGTGGTCTTTTTTTGTTCCAGATGAATCTATGAAGAATTCTTTGTAGGTCTGTGTAATATGTCGTTGGTATTTTAATGGGTAGTGCGTTGAATCTATAGATTGCTTTGGGTAGCATGGACATTTTAATGATGTTGATTCTCCCAATCCATGAGCATGGTATGCTCTTCCATCTGTTAACATCTTCCTCTATCTCTTTTTTCAGTGTCCTGTAGTTTTCTGCATAAAGGTCTTTTACCTCTTTAGTTA
>JAAGEH010000020.1:11630882-11654125 GCA_011751065.1 Lasiurus cinereus
GTACAATATCATGTCATCTGCAAATAAGGACAGCTTTACTTCTTCTTTTCCAATTTGGATGCCTTTTATTTCTTCTTGTTGTCTAATTGCAATGGCTAATACTTCCAGTACTATGTCGAACAGGAGAGGTGAGAGTGGGCATCCCTGTCTTGTTCCTGTTCTTAGGGGAAATGGTTTTAGTTTTTGCCCATTGAGTATGATGTTAGCTGTGGGTTTATCATATATGGCTTTTATGATGTTGAAGTATGATCCTTCTATTCCCACTTTGCTGAGAGTTTTTATCAAGAAAGGGTGTTGGATTTTGTCAAATGCTTTTTCTGCATCAATTGATATGACTATGTGATTTTTATCTCTCAATTTGTTTATGTGATGTATCACATTTATTGATTTGCGGATATTGAACCATCCCTGCATTCCTGGGATGAATCCTGCTTGGTCATGGTGTATGATCTTTCTGATGTACTGCTGGATCCGGTTTGCTAGAATTTTGTTGAGGATTTTGGCATATATGTTCATGAGAGATATTGGCCTATAATTCTCTTTCATTGTGTTGTCTTTATCTGGTTTTGGTATTAGGGTGATGCTGGCTTCATAGAAGGTGTTTGGTAGTATTCCTTCTTCTTGAATGTTTTTGAATAGTCTGAGGAGGATACGTTTTAATTCTTCCTTGAATGTTTGGTAAAAGTCTCCTGTGTAGCCATCTGGACCCGGGCTTTTATTTGCTGGAAACTTTTTGATTACTGCTTCAATTTCTTCCATAGTTATTGGACTATTGAGATGTTTGGCTTCCTCCTCATTGAGTTTTGGGAGGTTATATTTTTCTAGGAAAATGTCCATTTCTTGCAGGTTGTCCAATTTGTTTGAATAGAGTTGTTCATAGTATTTTTTAACAATCCTTTGTATTTCCACAGGGTCTATTGTTATTTCTCCTCTTTCATTTCTGATTTTGTTTATTTGGGTCTTCTCTCTTTGCTTCTTGGTGAGCCTGGCAAGGGGTCCATCAATCTTGTTTATCCTTTCAAAGAACCAGCTCTTTGTTTTGTTGATCTTTTGAATTGTTTCTTTGGTCTCCAAGTTGTTTATCTCTGCTCTGATCTTCACTATTTCCTTCCTTCTGAGTACACTAGGCGTTTCTTGTTGCTCACGTTCTAGCTCTTTGAGTTGTAGGTTTAGGTGATTTATTACCATTATTTCCTGTTTTTTGCAGTAGGCTTGTAGGGCTATGAACTTCCCTCTGAAGACTGCTTTCACTGTGTCCCATAAATTTTGTATTGTTGTGTTGTCATTGTCATTTGTTGCCATGATGTTTTTTATTTCTTCCTTGATCTCTCTGGCTACCCAGTCGTTGTTTAATAGCATGCTGTTTAGTCTCCATGTGTTTGATTTCTTTCTATTGTTTTTATTATAGTTGATTTCCAGTTTTATGCCACTGTGGTCTGAGAAAATGCTTGATATGATTTCTATCTTCTTGAATTTGAAGAGACTTTTCTTATGACCCAACATATGATCTATCTTTGAAAATGACCCATGTGCACTGGAGAAGAATGTATATTCTGTGGCTTTGGGGTGAAATGTTCTGAAGATGTCAATTAATTCCATCTGGTCTAGTGAGTCATTTAGGATTGATGTTTCTTTGCTAATTTTTTGTTTAGAGGATTTGTCCAATGGTGACAGTGGGGTATTAAAGTCTCCTACTATGATTGTATTGCTGTCAATCTCTCCCTTAATGTCCTCCAAGAGTTTTTTTATGTATTTAGGTGCTCCTATATTGGGCGCATATATGTTTACCAGAGTTATTTCTTCTTGTTGGATTGTTCCCTTTAGTATTATGAAGTGGCCTTCTTTATCTCTTGTTATGTCCTTCACTTTGAGATCTAATTTGTCAGATATAAGTATTGCAACCCCAGCTTTTTTTTCATTTCCATTTGCCTGAAGTACCATGTTCCATCCCTTCACCCTCAATCTGTGTGCGTCTCTTTTCCTGAGGTGGGTTTCTTGCAGACAGCAGATATATGGATCATGTTTTCTTATCCAATCGGTTACCCTATGTCTTTTGATTGGAACATTTAATCCGTTTACATTTAAAGTTATTATTGATAAGTACTTATCTGTTGCCATTTTTAGTCCTTACCCCCGAGTTCCTTCTTTGCTTCCTCTTTCTTTTTATTACAGCAGACCTTTTAACATTTCTTGCATTGCTGGTTTGGTGGTAATATATTCCCTTAGTCCTTTTTTGTCTGTGAAGCTTTTGATTTCACCTTCAATTTTGATTGAGAGTCTTGCAGGGTACAGTATTCTTGGATTCAGACCCTTCCTTTGCATGACTTTGTATATTTCATTCCATTCTCTTCTGGCCTGACGAGTTTCTGTTGAGAAGTCAGTAGCTAGTCTTATGGGGGTTCCTTTGTAGGTAACTTTCTGTTTCTCTCTGGCTGCTTTTAAGATTCTTACTTTGTCGTCGGTGTTTGCCAATTTAATTATAATGTGCCTCGGTGTCGGTTTGTTGGGGTTCATTTTGCTTGGGACCCTGTGAGCTTCTTGGATTTGTGTGGGTTTTTTCTTTTCTATATTGGGGAAGTTTTCTGTCATTATTTCTTCAAACACGTTCTCTAATCCTTGTTCAGTTTCCACTCTTTCTGGAACCCCAATTATGCGGATGTTATTTTGTTTCATGTTATCCCAAAGTTCCCTTAGACTCTCCTCTTGCTTTTTAACTTTTTTTTCTAGAAGCTGCTGTACTTGGGTATTTTTTCCTACCGTGTCTTCTAGCTCACTGATGCGGTCCTCTGCTTCTTCTAGTCTACTTTTGATGCTTTCTATTGAGTTCTTTATAGCAGTGATGTCATTATTTATTTCTTCTTGTTTATTCTGCACCTCCTCTAGTTTCTTCTGCATTTCTTCTTGTTTATTCTGCACCTCCTCTAGTTTCTTCTGCATTTCTTCTTCATGCTTCTTCACCTCCTCTAGGTTCTTATTCGTTACCTCTTGGCTCTTACTCATATTGTCAAATTTGTCTTCCCTTCTTTTCAAACACATTATGATAATTTCTCTGAACACTTTCTCTGGTAGGCTTATTTGTGGTTCTATTTCGTTTACTTCCTTTTCTGGTGAAACCTGCCTTTCTGTCTTTTGTGGGCTGTTTCTTTTTCTGACCATGGTCTTTCTTCTCTGGGTGTCTGGTTATGTAGTGCTCTCTCCTACGTTGACTGAAAGGCACAAACTACAACACGACCAGGTACAGCACACAAGGCACTGAGTAGAAATGTATTCAAGATGTTAATAATCACAAATAAGGTGACCACCAATGAAGGACAAATTAGGGGTAAATAGAGAAAGAAGAAGAGGAAAATGAGGAAGAAAGAAAAGAAAGAAGTGCCAAAATCAAATTGGGAGAGTAAAAAAAAAAAGATAAATAAATGAACAATAAAATAAAATAAAATAAGAAAATAAAAAGGAGAAAAAGGAGAATGAAAGAGGAAGAGAAAAAAGTCAGAGAGAAAAGAAAGTGTATAAGAGAGAAAAGAGGAACAAAATATAGATGTCAGGAGAGAAGTTCAATAGAACAGTCACTAATCCCAATAAAGGCCAGCAACCAGTACCTAGAGATTGATGCAAATTGCAAATAGCAACTGGTATCGAGGGAGATGAGGGAAAAGAGAGGTAGAAAACAAAGCAAGCAAAAAGCAAAATAAAACAAGTAGAATAAACCAAAACAATCTCTCAAAAAAAATTTCAAAAAATCAATATAATCACTTTTCAGGCAAATAGCAACAAAAGGACATAGAGAAAAAACAACTTTTTGGCTAGTGAAGACAAGAGGGGAGAGGTTTGTGTGGACTTGTAGTAGGGGATTTGAAATTAGATATATAAATGGGGTGAAACTTTAACCAGGTAAAGAGAAAAATAGGGAGAATCTAAAGTTGGAAAAGGGAAAGAGAAACAAGACAGCAAAATGGGGAAAGTTAGGAGGAAAGTGTTGGCATAAAGGTGGAGTTGAGTTGGAGTAAAATTATGCTAAAGGGAAGATGAAAATACAATGGAGAACTCTAATCCCGAAATAAAATAAAGAGAAAACAAAATGACACTTTTTTTCCCCCAAAACGGTAAAGTACTAGTAGTAATTAATAATACTAGTTTAAAACAAAAATGTAGTAATTATAAAGGTAAAATCAATTGAGGCAGAAAGAAAAAAAATATTCTTTTAATTAAAATATGTGAAAATGAAAAATAAAGAATTAAAAATTAAGAAAAAGAAAAAAGAAAAAAGGAAAAAAAAAGAAAAAAAATAGAAGAAGAAGAAAAATAGAGTGGTCCTTCACTTCCACTATTATTCTGCTTGGCACTCCTGTTTCCCAGTAGGGGAGGTATTGCAGTTCCCTGTGTTCCCCTCTTGGTGTTTTAATCTCTTTATTCTCTTGTGGTTATGCGAGAGTCATTTTGTGTGTCATCCATTGGGTGGCAGTGTTTCGGAATTGATCTCTGAGACAAAGCACAGGACCTCTCTAGGCTGTGCTCAGATCCTGCTATTCTGTGGTTCCCAAAACCAGTTTGTGGGGGTTTTGCAGATGGACACTGCAATAACTCCCAGGTTGTTCCTCTGCCCCAGAGAAAAAGAAAAAAAAAAAGAGTCGTTTTCTGGAGCTCTCCTCTGTCAACAGCTCAGAGGGTTTGCCTTCACACTCAGGGATCACTCCCTGACCACCTCCTCGGACCTCTCCAGAGGCAGCTTTCCCGCAGCCCGGCTCTCACAGTGTCCGCGTCTCTGCCCTGTGGGGGTAGGAGACCGCACCCTGGCCCAGGCGAAATTTGACCATTCCGCGCGCACTAGCGCGCGCAGTGGGGATCTCTCCTGTGCTCTTTCTTTGGCCATTTATTATGGTCTCTAATTACCTTCACCACGGATGCTTTTCTTGAAAGTATCCAAGATATGCCATTTCTTTGGTAAGGCATCATTATTGATCCTCAAACTGGAAAGTAGATAAAATACCCTTTAGTAGCTTTGTTTCAGGTCTTTGAACTCAGCTTTACATAGATACATCTTGTCCCCTGTAATGTAAAACAATTAGAGTAACAAACATTTATTTTTTCTAGAGGCTATTAAACATTATTTTCAAGATAGTGTCTTTTTTTTGTCCTTCATTTATGAATGTTTGGTCAGGAAATGGTTGTAAAAAGCTTTAAATCCCAATTGAATAATGTATTTGCAAAAGTAGCTGCCAAGTATAAATACCACTGATATACATTCATGTAGAGGATAGTATATAAATAACCAGAAAAGCATAGCAAAGGTCAATCAATTATGTATAGGTCAGAATGCTTTCCATCTGGATTGAGTCATTTTAGCAAATGACATCATGTGTCCTTTGGAGTCTACTGTGAAATGTGGCTTGAGTCATTATAGATTGGCTTCTCAGTGGTAAGGTTTACTCAGTGAATGTATTGGACTCTGTGTGAGCAGATTTGCATAATTAGGGTACAGTGATGAAGGCTTCTTATTCTGAAGAAAACCTTTGGGCCCCATCCACCAATTTGTAGTTTCTTATCCCTCTTAGTTGATTTTTTTCAAAAAGAACTTGAAGACAAAAAGAGTTGGAAATGAGCCAGATGCTCTGTGTTTAACTGTAGTGGATATCTTTCCATGAAATTGCCAGCAGGGAATCAATAGTAATAAATCTGGCACCCTTCTCTTTTAACTTTACCACTATTCTTGTGGAATATGGCTGCTTGGACCTGTAAATTTGGTTTATAATTTCTACTTGATCTGATGAGGAGTGGTCACACCAGACTGCCAGACTCTAGAGTGACTGGTAGGATGGGATGTTGTTATAAGGAGGGAAGGGATGTTGGCATTTTTCAACAGGAACTGAATTTAGCTTGTAGACCCACTGATGAACAGAGCTGCCAACTTCGGTCATTTCTGATTAGTCAGGGCTTGAAGAGGTAAATGTTACTTGACAAAATTGAATGTGTGATTTTTTCCTCCCTTCAGGATATTTTGGAAATGTTAAAAAGTTGTTGAATTCTTTTTAAAGTAGGATGACTTAGAATGAAGAGCAACTGAGTCAAATATTGCTGTCATGTTTATAGGCATTTATAATTTGAATGTTAAGTTTGATTCTGAGTCCTGGGAGAGAAGGAGGCATGGGCATTCTTAGCAATGATGAAAGGAATTGTTCTTGCCTTTAGGGAGTTTATAATCTGGTGGGAAGACAGATATGCAGACAGATTGCCACAGTATAAAATGATGGCTATTCTAAGAAGAGATATGTGTAATTCCACTCAATATTGATTTTTGACACTTACATGTATTACATTATTCTTATTTCTCAGATGGCTGAGAAATATGCTATACTTACTATTATGAAGATATGTTGAGAGTGAATTCCCATCTTTCAAGATTACTACTCTGTATTTTGGCAATTCAGAGTTGCCTTGCTCTTATCTTAGGATGATATTATTATTATTATTATTATTATTATTATTATTAATCATTCTTATTCACACAACCCAAAATCCTTTACTTCTACATATACAGTAAAACAAATGTTTAAAAGAGGAATAAATAGATCAAGTTATAATTGTTCTGTGTGGTGTTTAACAGCTGATTTCAAGATTTTGTCTTTTTTCCCCGACTATCCTGATTGGCTGAAATTACAGTCTGTGGGCAAGGACCCAGAAATGATTCATTGAGGCATAGATATCACAAAAAGGGCCTGTTACACCAATCTGCCCCTCTTAATCAGGACAAAACAGTGTCATCCAGTAGACTTCTGCTTAAACTCCCTTTCACAGAAGTACTCCTAGAGAAGGGGTTGTGAATGGGGCATGGGTTGGCCAATCAATGTTTGTCAGACCTTTGACCTTATTATACAAATATAACCATTATCGATACCTACTATTTTTGCAGTGTGTTTTTTACTCTTAATAATACCGTGATTTTTATTTCATGTTATTAAATATCCTATTACATAATTATTAATGCTTACATGGCATTCCACTATTTGCTTGAAATTTAGGATTTCTAGGTTTTACTATCACAGTGCACTGGCGAACATCCTTGTAACTCTATCTTTTTCAGAATTCTTTTGATCTTTTTTCTTTCATTTTTATTCGTCCTTTAAAAAATATCTGCAAATAGCAATGATTTAAATACATAACCAGATATTTAGGTCCTCTCTTTAAAATGATTCTGAGAAGAGCAATTATTTGGTAACTGAGATGACTTAGATCAGTGGTTGGCAAACTGCGGCTTGCGAGCCACATGCGGCTCACAAGCCGCCGTTTGTGCTCTGTTGACTAATGAGTTTGCCCATCACTGATCTAGACTCTTGATTTCAATAGTCTGTATAGGCTGTTGTTGTTCCTTGTGATTATGCCCCTATCCCAGTGATCGGCAAACTCATTACTGAACAGAGAGGCAAACTGCGCCTTGGGAGCCATATGTGGCTTGCCAGCCACAGTTTGCTGACCACTACTTAAATCATATCTACAAAATGGAAAATATCTTACTGATTGGGCAAAATGAGAGAAACAGTAATTTCAGAACAGAGCAGGGAGGAGGAAAGAGATCTGTTTTCTGATAGAAATTAACCAGTTCAGTTAAAATGGCTTAATTGACCTTTACAGGTATGGTTATGGGGATCTTGCTGTTTGCAGGTATGCTAATTTTCAGAATCGCTCCTCCTAGATAAAAAACAACAACTATATATATATTTTTGTATGGCGTTGTGTTTCTTTTTTATATAAACGTTGTCAAGTGAGAGTGTGAAGGCAGTTCATCTCATAGCTCACCTGTCAGAACCTATCGCAGGCAAGTTGAGGTCGAAAGCCTAGCATGCACACCAGCTAACAGCAGAGGCTGCAGAGCTCTGGCTACCAGGGAAGTAAAAGGGAAAGCACTGACACCTGCCCCACCTCTGCCATCATTGCTGTGGCCTTAGGGAGGGGACTGATGGCGCCTTCCCTTTTGTGAGGACTAACAGTGAAGCAGCAAAGCTGCACCTAGGGTAGAGAGTTCTGGTACTTGCTGACTACATTACCTTTTATAACAGGATTTTAAATGTCAATGCTTTTTCTAGTATATATGAGGGATCCTAATTGAGAAGCTAGTCCATATGCTTAAATTATATCCAAGTGTGTGTGTGTGTGTGTGTTTAATGTTGCAAAATAAGGTTAATTTTTATGGTAAATTTTTTATGGCCTGCTCTCTGTTCTGTGCCAGAGAAATTAAGGGCAGTGAAAACTGATGGGTGGTGAAAATAAAAGAGCAGTGTTGACCTTTCTGTAAATCATTCATCATAATGCTTCATCTGTAAGTGGTTTTCCAGGTGTAGCTCCTATTTACTAATCCTACATTTGACTCTCATCTTCAGGGGCTGATTGTTTTGTTGTGGATTGTCTTTTCCTTATTTTTAAAATTTTGGTTATTGTTATTAGTAAAGCTATTTCATTACCTATTAGTTCCTCCACCAGAGGGGGCTTGTGGACAGAGAGAGGCAGTGGGATTTAATAATTTAGTTACTTTTTGCTGCTCTTCCTTGTGACTTGTAAGGTTTCTCTCCAGTAGCTGAGATGGACTTTAAACATCTTCTCCTTTGGGTCTTATTTTTGCCAATGAGATTAAGTTACAAGGTGACTATCCTTGTGAGTGACTATAGAATAGAATAGTGGGCTGGTACCAGGATACCTTTTGGCTTCCATGTTGATGGAAGACACCTCAGGGGAAACCAAAAGGGAAGGAAAGAAGAGCCTTTTAGTTCAACTCTAGGTCAAATACTAGAAACTGTGGAGTTTATTATAGTGGAAGCTGTATCTGTATTCTGGACCCAAAGTGGATGCACAGCTAGGCATCTGACAGAATCAACCTTATCAGCATAGTGAACATCTGTGAGTTCTTCATTTCCTGATCCTTCTGCTTGACCCTGGCCAATCCATAGCTATCAGAAGCATTGTATAGAAGGCCCCTTTAGAGCTGAATCAGCCTACAGATATGGAGGCCAAAATGGACATGTCCTGGCATCTGGTCTCTGTGAAGACAAGGTGGGAGAGAAAAATAATTTTCTTTCTACCCTTGTAAGTTCTTCTGGCTGGTCTTATAATCAAATTGACATGACAGGTTAACAGGAGGAAATAACCAACTTTATTATGTATGTACAGATGGGAAATCCATAAAAATATTGGGCCCTTGTTGGTATAGCTCAGTTGGTTGGGCATTGTCCTGTGCATTGGGGTGTTGCTGGTTAGATTCCTGTGCTTGGGTTAGATTCCTGGCTTGGTCTCTAGTCGGGAGAGAAGGGGCTTGGGGAGTTGATTGGTCAGTGTTTTGCTCTCACATCAGTGTTTTTCTTTTTCTCTCCCTCTCCCTTTTTCTCTGGGACAATATATATATCCATCCGTCCTATATAATAAAAGGCTAATATGCAAATTGTCCCCTCTACTGGTAGTTCAACTGGGAGTTTGACCAGGGGGGCAGGGCCAGCCCCACCCTTGATCAGCCCTCCTCACCCAATTGAAGGTGCCAGGCCCCAATCAGGGTGGGTTGGCTGGACCCCACCAGTGCACAAATTCATGCACTGGCCCTCTAATATATATATATATATATATAAAGAAAAGAATATTGGGCCCAAAGACAAATTGGGCAGATGAGTCTTATAAGCTAAGGTAAAAGGAGATGTAGTATGGACTTCAAAGTTATGGTAGGCAATTCACATGTAGATATAGTAGGCAATTCACAGGTAGATGAGAAGGAGAAAACATTTGGTAAACAAATTCATGCTAAGCCACCCAGAAAAGGGGATACAGAGGGAAGTCTAAAAAACAGATTTTGGTGGGTCCTCCCTGTCTGCCATTCTTAATTTATATTATGCTGAGAGGATAGTTGCTTAAGCAGGTTTTTCT
This sequence comes from Lasiurus cinereus, assembly GCA_011751065.1. NCBI lineage: Eukaryota > Metazoa > Chordata > Mammalia > Chiroptera > Vespertilionidae > Lasiurus > Lasiurus cinereus. Next base: position 11,640,780 of record JAAGEH010000020.1, read on the forward strand.
ATCTAAATTCCTTTAGTAGATGAAGGGGGAGGAATAAAAAGATCTTCTTAGTCTTTTTCTTCCTTCCTTCCTTCCTTCCTTCCTTCCTTCCTTCCTTCCTTCCTTCCTTCCTTCCTTTCTTTCTTTCTTTCTTTCTTTCTTTCTTTCTTTCTTTCTTTCTTTCTTTCTTTCTTTCAAGAATCAGCTTAAAATAATAAATATCCCCAAAAAGGCAAGTTTTGGAGTGGCAAACTCTGCTCCCCCTCAACATTTAGGGGAAAGATTCTGCCTTATGATTAAGAGAAATTGACTTTTGTCTACCAGGAAATTGGTCCAGTTATAGTGCTATGTTGATTAGCCCCACAGAGGTTGTTTCTTAATTATGTACTTTAGGGTCTATTAAGTTAAGGGCTGTGTCACTTCTCTGGGGTCAGAGTATTTTGGTATTTTGACTGCAATTAAATGAAAATTGGCGACACTAAGAGAAGGAAACTAACCAAAAGTGTTTTACTATTTCTTTATTCCTCATCAAATACAGTGTCAAGCAATATCCAGATATTAGTGGCACTCTGCCAGTCCCCTGCCCGAGCCTGGGATTCTTCCATTGGTAAGTGATTTGCATTGCTCATTTAGTTGACCAGGGTAGATTGACAGGGTAGATTGGCTGGTAAATTGCAGTTAAACCTCTCAGGGCATGATCATGAGGTCATTCTGGAAGTCTGTGTGGTGGGGTGGAAATAAGGGTACATGGCCCATTTTATTGTTTTGTTGAGATACAAATTATAGGTTTGTGACTGCTACCAGTCAGAACACCTTTTCTTCATGGTGCCCTCAATTGGGGTGAGGAGGGCTGATCACATAAGCAGAGGCTCTGGTATCACATAATGTAATCCATTAATGATAATGAAAAACAAAGTTCTTTATAGTCTTTTATAGAAACACATACAAATAAGAAACATGATTGCTAAACACCAGTTTATTTTAACAGGAAATTTTCAGAAGTTACAGTTTTCCTTCCTTTGTTAGAGATAGAAAACCCTTTATTTTTTATTTTTATTTTTTGCAGGGGGAGCACTTAGGTCCCAGAAAAGCAGGCAATAATCATAATCTGTTAATACTAGATGCTTCTTATGAGATGTAATAGTTCTGACAAGGTGGTGATGTTTTAAATTTTTGAAGGAGGCTTTTCGCAAGTATCCATAACAATATGGATTTTTGCAGCCCTGCCTATTGAAAACTAGAGGCCCAATGCAGGAAATTCATGAACGGAGGGTGGGGGAAGGTGTGTGTCCCTCAGCCCAGCCTGCACCCTGTCCAATCTGGGACTCCTCGAAGGATGTCCGACCGCCCGTTTAGGCCCGATCCCATCAAGATTGGGCCTAAACGGGCGGTCAGACATCCCTTTCACAATCTAGGACTGCTGGTTTCTAATTGCTCACTTACTTCTGCTTGATTGCTCATAACCACTTCTGCCTGTCAGCCTGATCACCCCCTAACCACTTCCCTTCCAGCCTGATTGATGCCTAACTGCTAGCCTGTTTGCCCCCAACTTCCCTCCTCTGCTGGCCTGGTTATCCCTAACTGCCCTCCCTTGCAGGCCTGGTCCCTCCCAACTGCCCTCCCCTACTGGCCATTTTGTGGTGGCCATCTTGTGTTCACATATTACTCTTTTATTAGAGAGGATAGAAGCCTGGTGCATGGGTGGGGGCCATCTGGTTTGCCTTGAAGAGTGTCCCAGGTCAGGGTGGGGTTCCCTTGGGGTGTGGGACGGCCTGGTTGAGGCTCCTGTGGTGGTTTGCAGGCTGGCCACACTCCTCAGCAACCCAAGCAGAGGCTCTGGTATCTGGGATTTATTTATCTTCTATAATTGAAACTTTGTAACCTTGAGTGGAGGCCTAGGCCAGCCAGATTTGTGGAAAGCTTGGCTTCCTCCATTACTGGGGAAACTCAAGCCTCCTGCTCGCTTCATGGCTGCAGCCAGCTTCGTTGGTTAATTTTCATACTTGCTCCTGATTGGCTGTTGGCCTTGGCTTTGGGTGTAGCAGAGGTATGGCCAATTTGCATATTACTCTTTTATTAGATAGGATGCTGATACAATTGAGTATAACTTCTCTGCCTCCCTCCTCCAGACCCACAACTCACCTTGATGCTTGCCCCCTTCTCAAGACTCAGAGAGTAAGAAGAATTGTCTGTCTCTTCAAATTCGTTTCTGAATGCTCTCTTTCCTCTTCTGCTCCATCTATATGGTAGCCACTGGCCACATGTGCCATTACATTGACAGTTCCTCAGTTACTGGCTTCACTTCAGGGCCTTGATAGGCACATGTGACCACTGGGTACCTTAGTGGACAGCATGGATGTACAATATCCCACTACCATAGAGAATTCTGTTAGATAGCACTACTCTCTTATTCTTGCCTTTGTCACTGCTTTTCTATCACCTCTCAGGGGGTGGCTGTTTTTTCTCAGTGTCTGGAGTGAAGTCAGTGTCCTCTCTCCTCATTGTCACTTCTAGACAGCTTCTCTTCTCTTCATCCACAGAGCACTTTTGCAGCACATGCTAGCATCTCTCCTTCTGCTATGCCTGTGTATTTATTGGCGACTTACCCCCCTGGTTGACTCTCTCATGCAGTCACTCTCCTGCCATTATTCTTGGTAAAAACATCCACATAAAATGCTCCTATGTGGCCTCTCAGTTCTTTGAGTTTCTCACCTGCAATGTCTCTTTCTCTACCTCACGGTTGTACCCAGGCCAGTGGCTCCCAGGCAAGAAAATTCCACACTCCTAGGGAGTATTTGAAAATATAAGAGGTTCTGCTGGCCTTTTGAGGGCAGAAGCTCAGGGTGCTAAATGGTATTCAGGCATGAGACAGTGATACTCAAGGAAGAATTATTTCATCCTAATGCTATAGTGCCCTTGTCAGGAGATACTGCTAGCCTTCAGAATGTGTTTCAGAGCACTCCTCTCTGCTCTCTGACCACTGCCTTCTATATTCCAACTTCTGTGAATGCCAACTCACGGACACTGGTATTCTTACTCCAACTGGAGTTCTTTGACCCTTTGTGGCCTCCACTCTATTGACCTACAGCTTTTGCATACTATTCGCTACCCCTCTCATGCCCTCATTCTTTCCTCACCCAGCTTAGGTGCTATGGTTAATCTGTTTATTTGTGAATCCTCCTTCATCCTCATCTGGTAAAACTCTGACCCTCACTTGGCTTTCTTGTCCATTTTGGGCCTGAGTGTGGTTGAATGGGGAGAAACATAGTACTATGCTGGACTACCTTACTTTAATTTTATGGCTACAAATTTAAATGGGTCCTCTGCTCTACTTGGCAGTCCTACATAATTTACCTAATATTTCTACTCTCAGACATCTATGTTATACTTTTTCCTGTACCTCAAACCTCCAACTTCCATCCTTATTTCCCCACTCATCTGATTCCCCAAATTCATGTTTCATTGGGGAAACAGAAACAATCAGAGCAAACTACTTCATCTCCTCCAGCAAATCCACACTTTGACCTGTGTCCATGCCCACTTTCCCTCTCTTCCTTTCTGGCTTGTTTTCTACGTGAACTGTATTAAACCAGCAGTAGCTCCCCATCTTCTTCAGAATTAAAGCCCTTCCCTTGGCTACATTAGGGCCCTTCAGGATTTGGCTCATATCACTCTCCTGCTTTCTCCCCTGGCCTTTCCCTACTGATTTTCTTGCTGTTCTTCACATGTGTCAAACTAATTCCCATCTCCATCTTTTCGTATTTGCTGTTGCATCTGGAAGTCTTTTCCCCTACACATTTCTGTGCCTTATCTCTTCATCACACTCTGGTTTCTGCTCAAATGGCGCCTCCTCGGAGAATCCTTCCATGGCCACTCTGCCTATAATAGGTGTCCCCTCCCCAGCTTTCTCTAGTTCACAGGATATATTACTATCTGCCATCATATTGTAAATGTGCTTATTGTCTGAATATAACTTCTACAAGGATAAGGACTTTGCTGTCTTGCTTGCTTCTGTATCCTTAGTGCCTAGAAATCAAGATATTTATTGATTAAGCATTTAACACATTTTTGATAAATGAATAATGAATAAATAAAGCCTCCTGACTCCTGTGACAAAGATTCTTAATTTGGCATGCCTTTACCACATGATGACTCCATCTTCTCAATACTTCTCATCACTTGAAAGATTGGGAAACTTTTTTTGTACAATGTCCCATAATATCACTTGGCTTTTATTTTCTATAAACACATAATTTACATATTAATTCTGCCATTGTTCTTTTCTTACTAGCCTATAACAATTAAAATAGACCATTAGTCTGCCACACTATGAGTTTTTATGATGTCATATCAAAGTCTCCATTAATTAAATATCTTAATAAATTAAAGCCTTGTTCGATGACAATATCTTTCAATTGCAAATCATCTCCATGGAAGAGCACAGTGACAGACATAGGGCAATTTTGCATTAGGACATGCCAACTTAATAGCCAGATGTACTTACTGACACCTTGAAAGTTAAAAGCTGTCACTTTAGGTAATCATTTGGTGCTAGTGACACTGAGAACAGAAGAGAGTCCATGGAATAAAAAAGACAATCGCAGGCAATACTATTGGAAAGCACACCTCCATTATCAGGTTGTCCTTTATATTATTTAGAATGTTAATGGGATAAAACAACAAATTAAAATAATTATTACAGAATGTTTGGAGCTATGACATGATGTCTTTGGATTTCAGTTGGAGAGACAGTGACCTGAAGGGTAAGGTTCAAATTTCTTAGTTTATGACGCTTGGTCCTCATTTATCTGGAGGTTGAGTTGGAGTATAAAGCAGTGAAATGACACTGGGGAGAGAACAGACACTAATGCAGTGGTCTAGATAAAAGATGATGAGAGGCTGGAGCTGGAAAGAAGGAGCTTAGGAAAAGAAGAGGCAGAATGAGAACTGCATTAGGTAGAAATGAAAAATAATGGGGAAAAGAAAGCACACGACAAATGGAATCTTTTATGTCCCTTTAAAGATAGAGAATAAAGTTGTGGATTGGCCACCTGAAATTTATTTATTTTTTTTGTGTGTGTGTGTTTGTGTGTGTGTGTGTGTGTGTGTGTGTTATTCGTATAAGGATTTATTACCCTATACCCTTAAGAGAATATACAGTAGTTTGCTAATGTGTCTAAATGACTTACTGAGAACTAAATTACCAGTATAAGCTACATATAGCAGTGTTTGTTGTGGTGTGCAGTATTTGATACATTTTGATAATCCATGACTTTGGGAAAATTGTAGATTAACATGATTGTTGATATAAAGCCAAATATATTAAGAAACACATAAAATATAAAATGATTCATTTTATCTGTCAACATGCAAAGATTATTAAGTTTGACGGAGAAAGAAGAACAGCTATATTCTTTTTACAAACTGTTTACCAAGGGCACACTTGTTAAGGTAATGGGATGGGAAGATTGAAAGAAAATAGATGGAAATTGATATAATATACCATGCAAATACCTTTCAAAAGAAAGCTGTTGATACTGTATTATTATCAAGAAAATGTACTTTAAAAAGTAATATTATAGATACAGAGTTATTACTTAATGATAACAATTTACCAGGCTGGTATATTAATTCCAAACCTACATTACCTGGTAGAATCATTTCAAAAATATAAAAAGTAAAACCTGACAGAATAATCAGGAGGCATTAAAAACATGGGTAATTATCATCAGCAGTTTTAAAACATACATATCAGATACTGATAAATCAAATTTAAAAATTGCAAAGGATAAAGAAGCTTTAATTACCATACCTTATTAGTTTGATCAAATGGACATATATAGCACTTGAAACTCCACTAGCAAAGAACATACATACACAGAAGGCCTTATCACTAATGAATAAAAATGATATGAACCATGGTTTTTATCCCAGAGCAAAAGGATTGGTAGGCCAGGAACCAACAGACATCAATACCTCTATACATTTGGAAACTCAAGATTATACTTTAAATAATTCTTGTCAATGAAAAGTGGTGATGAAAATTATTAGATTCTTTATTTAACTCTTGGGGAGCACAATTAAGATGATACATTGAAGGAATTTTATAGATTCACAAATGCATATATTAGAAATTAATGAAACTGATTATTAGTGAGTTAAGCATTCAGTCCAAAAGATATAGAATAGCAGAGTAAGTCAAAATGGAGGGAAGAGGTAATACAATATATTGTAAAAACCAATGAAAACTAAAAGGAATAGTAGAGAAAATCAACAGAGGAAAAGATGGTTCTTTGGAAAACTAAGCAAACACATAAACAACTGGCAAACTTGATTAGAGAGATAGAACATAAATAGTATTAGAAATGAAAGGGGAACTAGCTATAGCTACATAGTAGAATAAAAGGTCAAAAGAATATACTATGATTAACTTTATGGTAATATATTTGAAAATGTATGCTATCTAATACAGAGGGAACATGCTAATTGACTAACACGTCTTCAAAGATGGCTGTACCCACAGCCACAAGATGGTGGCACCCAGTCCCCTTAACCTCACTGGGGTGGCAGGTTTGTAGTAAAGCCAGGCCCACCCCCAGGCAGGTCTGCCTGCTCTGTGCACCTGCCTCCAGAGTCCCACAGTCCCTTTAGCCCCCAGCTGCCCAGGGCCAGCCTGAGGTGCAGGCAAGCCTCAGATGGTGGCTGCCCTGCTGTCCAGGACTACTGGAGGCTCAAGTAACCAGGGCCAGCCGAGGCTTGTGCTGCCAGCAGTGGAAGCAGCAGAGGTGTGATGGGGGTGTTACCTTCTTCTGATCACTAGGTTGTCTCACGCCCTTGAGGGCTCCCAGACAATGAGAGGGGGCAGGCCAGGCTGAGAGACCCCCCTACTCTAGTGCTTGAATTTTCATGCACCAGGCCTCTACTATTCCAATAAATAAGATTGCCCAATATGCTTATGATATACACATTCTGAGCTCATGTCACAAGAGACTGAGAAACTGATGTCTAACTGAATTATTTGAGCCTAGATTCTTGGAATGGAAAATTATTCATTCATATAAAAATATTTATGTAAGTCTACTGTGTATCTGGAATTGTGCTGGTGTTACCTTATATTTTCATGAAGGAGATGGACATTAAATAAATCATTACAAAAACAGATATTTGTAATTGTTAAGTAAAGTATAGGAAAGGTAGAATATTTAATGGAGAACCCAATCTTAATAGGACAAAAGGCAGATTAGCAAAGGTTTTCTGAAGAAATGACATTTAAGCAGTGACCTAAATGATGAGTAGGAATTTTCCAGGCTAGAAGGAAGTATGATGTTCAAAGACATAGATCAGAGAGTGGGAGGGTACAAAGGTGTTAGATGCAGTTTTTACAATTGCCATTGGAACATGGTAAGGATTTGCATAGACCCTTGGTCAACAAACTGTGGCTTGCAAGCCACATACGGCTCTTTGGCTCCTTGAGTGTGGCTCTCCCACAAAATACCACAGCTTGGGTGCATCTATTTTGAAGAAGTGGTTTTAGAAGAAGTTTAAGTTTAAAAAATTTAGCTCTCAAAAGAAACTTCAATTGTTGTACTGTTGATATTTGGCTCTGTTGACTAATGAGTTTGTTGACCACTGGCAGAGGCCAAGTGTATTAAATTCACACATTTGTAAAGTGCAGACATATTTTTCCTCATTAATGGCTTTACATATATGTTCAGGACTATAATCTATACAGGAAGTATCAAAACATGGGTGAGAAGGAAATAAACCAAATTTATTCAGAATAATAATTGCTTTTAGAGAAGGGAGAGCAGAGAGGGCTTCTGCATCCCTTGTTAATGACCATTTCCTTGTTAATGGCTGTTCCGTTATTAATGCCTATTCCTTTCCTGAAAGAAAGTATAAAGCTAGCCACAATTATGACTGCTAATTTCTTAATTGAAGTATTAGCTTTCTCTGGAATGGAGCCTTCAATTAGAAAACATCCGGAGAAATTTTGGAAGAGAAGCTTAGAGATGCCATCCTGAAGAAAGCAGTGGTTTAGATAGTACTACTAAAGTGTGAGGAGGGAGATGCAAAAGTGAGGGTAAGGATTAGAACTGCACTGTGCTGACCAAGTGCCACTAGCTACATGTGCCTGTTGAATACGTGAAAGGCCTATCCAAATTGAAATGCTCTGCAAGTATACAGTGCACGCCAGATTTTGAAGATATGATTAAAAAAAAGAATGTAAACTATTTCAATTACTTTTATATTGATTAGATGTTGAAATGATAAGATTGTGCATATACTGGATTGCATAAAATATTATTAAAATTAATCTCATCTGTTTCTTTCTATGATATTTATGTGTTTACTAGAAAGTCTAAAATTACTCATGTAGCTCATATTATATGTCACATTGGACAGTGCTGGTTTAGAAATTTTATAGCAATTTGGCATTGCCACAATAACCAAGTGCACTTTTTATTGTATTTTGCAAATGGATTATCAACCTACAACATACTGTAAATGAAAAATACAGTCTACTACTATTCTATCACAGATAGTTTGCAAAGTGCTGCTTTAAGCCATTGATTCATATCTTCCCGAGTATTTTAGCCATTGTGTTTATTATAGGAAAATATGTATATTATCAGTTTCTCAGAGCTCTGTGAAATATTTGAAGAAAATGACTGTTAAATTGATTTATCCCTCTGAGTATGAAAAAAAGTGATTGATAAAGATATTTTTGCCATGGCTGGTGTGACTCAGTTGAACCTCATCACATTTATGAAGAGATCACCGTTTAGATTCCAGGTCAGGGCATATGCCCAGGTTGCTGGTTCATTCCCCTGTAGAGGGCTTGCAGGAGGCAGCCGATCAGATCATGTTTCTCTTTCATCATCTTTTTCTCTCTCTTTCCTTCTTCTTCCACTCTCTCTAAAAAAATCAAAAACATGAAAAAAGATGTTGTCATATAACCCTCAGATTTACTTATATTTATTTAAAGTTATATTACTTGTACATTGTAGTTGGAGAGAATATAATATATACTATGGTAAAGAATTTATTTTCAAGAGTTTAAATTAAAGGATCAGTTTGTCATCAACTAGTGGCAATATTAAGAATTAAAAAGCAGGGGATAGAAAAGCTCAGATCTTAAATTATTTACATTGCAGCATTGATAATATACTTAAGTGATTGTCTTCCTCCGGTTTTGTTCTATAAAATTGACTTTTATTTTATTTTATTTTTTTTGTCAGAATGGGCTGGACGTAATGTGGGACTTAGCATTTGGCAAAAGTGAGCTTGTGATTTACAGGGCAATTTTTCTCATCAAAACCTGGGCAGAACCATTTATTTTAAAACCAATATTTATTTTACAATGAGAAGATGGAGCAGATTAAAGGAGCATAAAACCATGATAAATTACCCAATCTTGATCCCATAGAAAATCTTTTAAATGGCTCTTAAAGTAATGGCAGTAAAACCGTCTCACAGGGTTTGTATTTGGATGCTTTTCCAGCATATGTTGTAGTTATGGAGATTAAAGTCTAATTAACAAAGAATTTATAAAAATTTAAATGTTGTCTGCAGGATTCTTTTTCAATAAAAAGTTCAATGTGTTCTTTCCTTAACTAAGTTTGAGTCTTATTCATGTAAAGACTCAAACTAAGTAAAGGGAATCCTATTTCATAATCATAGCTCTTTCAAATCAAAGACCAAAGAAATGAAATCTTTTAGTCTTTGTATATAATAATCTATTTTTATATTAAAAATTTAAGAACATATATATTTATTACAGATTATTATGCAAGAAAGGAGTTTCTATAATATCTCATTTTGTTTTATTTGGTTCCCATTGATATCTTAGGTTATAATTAATAATTTCTGTAGTTAAAAATAATGGAGCTAACATGTTTCTAATAGTATTCTTTAATATTATTCTAATATTAAGATATATGACAAAGAACCTTTGGAGATTAAAATATGCTAAAGAGTAGAAAATATTTGAAGTCATGGTGCATTTTATAAGATGGAGCCTGTGTCCTATTGTGGAATAGATGTCCTACTGTGAATGTCTGTCTCTAGCTAATTGAGACTCCAGGTCCATGATTGGCAAACTTTTTCTGGAGAGGATGAGAGACTAACTATTGTAAACTCTCTCTCTGTTTCAACTCTGCTGTTATTGGGCAAAGGCAGCCTTAGGCAAGATATAAATGAATGCCTGTATGTATATCTTTTGACCTAACAATTCTATATCTAGGATTGTTTCCTAAGGAAATAATCAGAGGTTTTGGAAAAGAAGTGTGTACAAGAGAATTTGTTTTGGTATTATTTCATACTGTGGAAAGCTGCTTATGAATCTTGGTTAATTAAAAGAAAAGCAACAGAAAGGAGTTTTTGATATAATGTGTGTATATATAATAAGTTGAGATGTGGAATTTCTGATAATCAACTTTTTTACCTGCACAATGGGAAGTTTATATGGTCAACCTAAGATGAATGCATAGAGACTGAAAGATTATCCACCTATAATTTTCTGAGGGAATGAAATAGAATGACTTTTTAAAAAATTCTTTTTTATGTGTTCATTTGTTACAATGTATTCTAATTAGCAATGAAAAAAAATGATTCACATTTTTAGGACAAATTGTGGTTACTCAGTGATGGAAGGACTTTTGTTTGGAGGAGGTGGGACTCCTATGAGGAACTTGGAGTATTGTTTTTCTCTTGGCAAGACCATTCCTATTATGGCAATGGATCCATAGAGCTGCCGCCAGTACACGCTGCGTATTCTTTCCCAGACTTTCTCTCCCCAATGCCACTTAACATCAGTTCATCAAGTGAACTCCTCTTGTTTAGATTCCTTCCACATCAGATTGCTGTGTGATGGGGATTTGGCTTCAGATGGAGCACATCTTCAGGAAGGGGACGTCTTAGTCATTCTGACGTCTGTGTGGCAGTTATATGGCAAAGCATGGACCATTCTGCTGAGCACTCTCATTTTATGCAGTGGTCTTGTGAACTTCTTTATAGATGACCACGTCCTCAGAAGTAGATTCGTACTGTGTGTTGAGGACACCGAGGCCCAGGATACCAAATCTGGTGAAGGAATTCCTAGGGGATCGCTGACCTTTTAGCTGGGCCTCCTGATAGGGAGCCAGTTTGCCCTTTCCCAGACAGCGTCTACATTTCTGCACAGTAGGACACTGGATTCTTTTCCTACTTGAGACTTTGCCCCTTTCCAGCTCTCAAATTCTGCAATTCTTTGATTTTTTTTCTCTCTTCAGCCCTTGTTTGCTGTTTTCCACATTGCTTCTTATCAACTGGCAGAAACACAGTGAGGAGGGCCTGCTACACAAGAGACTTTTGATACTGGTATTTAACTTTCTCCTGCAGTTTTCCCTGAATGACATTGATTTCTAGTGCAAGGGTCACTCAGCTTTGGATCTGACCTGTGGAGAGACAGAGCCCTCTGGCCTGCTGTTAGGCTGAAATCCCATCCCAGCAGCAACAGGGACTGGCATTTGTGTGAGCCTGCAGGACAGGCTTCAGTGCTTGGAGCTCCGCCGGATGACCATAGGTGGGGAGAGAAAGCAGTGAACCATTTCTTTACCTGAGGGAGGCAAACATTGTGTGAGCTCCCGTGGTTTTTGCCTCAGAATTTAAGATCTCATGTGGTTGTATTTTGAAACAAATGTTCACCTACACATTAGGGCTAATTTCTGCTCCATTTGGAGCATAAGTCAGATTTATTGTGCCTCCCTTAGAGAAAATGAAGAGGCCTCAGTAACTGACACTGCTTCGTTAAAGAGAATATATTTTCTCAGTAGACACAAGTTGCTGGTTACATTCATCCCCAAGTCAAAGGTCCTTTCTCCCAAGAACTCTTCTGTCAGCTTCCTTTTTCATGAATTAAACTGGGTCTGTGGAATTTACATTTCTTACAAAATATTACCCATTTCCCCTTTTCAGCAGGTAAGAGAAAATCCTAACTAAGGACATTCTTCTGTCCTTTCGGAGGCTGATTGGGGAGAAGAATTCTTTGTAGTTAAAGGAACCTCAACGCTACTGGTAAAACTGCTCACCGAGCTTGATATTACACATATTGGGGAAAATTCAGGTCTGAAAATTTAAATGACTTCAATTCACAGTGTTGATTGCATCACTCTGCTTAGCAATACAGTTAAATCATTTTTAAAAAGGCAAGTGAATACATTTGGGCCTCATCTATGAAATGTATCAAGTACCATAATGGTGTGAAATGATGTTATGAAAAATAACATTTCATTTTTATTTGCATTGGAAAAATGAAAATTACTCTCTTTTCCTTTGAGTTCATGCTACAAAAACTTATCAAGTTTATGTTAAACATTTAGATGTTTATGTGAGGGAAACATTTATAAATCTGAATGCTACCAAAATGACAATTAATTTTAGAAAATTGTCAGTCAGCAGACATGCTGGACCTAGAATAAGATGATTCATTTACTGTATAGGCAATAATGTATGTTATAAAAATCAGAACATAGTCACACACAAAGGGGGAAAATGAGTGTAGATCAATAATTTAATTTAGCTCTTATCTGGCTAAGTTCTCTATAGCATGGTTCATAATTTTTCAATGAATAGACCGTTAACATTTTACATGCAGTGCCTCAGTTGTGTATTGATCTTCTCTAACGCATTCTTCATTTCACAGGAGGAATAAGCCTATCTCAAATCCTTAAGAAAAATACATTGTGTCGACCTGCAAATGTTAAGCAAATATGACAACCTATTAGAGTTATTTATTCTGTTTTCAGAACTATTTTTTCACCTGGATAAATAATTCAAAATTTTTAGAAACGAAATGGTTAGTAAATGAATGATGACTTGGAGGGCAAGTTCATGGATTTCTCACTTGGTTAATAGATTCTTAGTCTTTCTGCATTACTCAATTGCTTATTAAAAGTGGAACTCTTGATGTACTAGGTATAGTGTATATTTATTCTGTAGAAAATTATTAATTTTTAATGAAACTAAGTGGCTGCTTGGACAAGGGACTCTAGCTATTAATCATGAGAAATGTGATTGACTTTCATGATCATGAATTATTCAAGAAAGTTCAATTGTAAGGTTTGAAACAGTAGAGGAGAGTTTTTATTAGTAATCTACATTTATATATGTGTTTGCATTAGTACATTTTAGTATAGAATTTATTTGTTCATTTAAAAATACTTAATATGTGCTATGTGCTATGAAGTGATGATTCAGTGATGAACAAGACTATCATCCTCTGTCCTCATGAAGGTTGCAGAGAGTATGTAACCAGAAGTGTATTAGTGCTGGACAGGCTGGTGCAGAGTGCTGGGCAGGCAGGTGCAGAGTGCTGGTGCATCAGT